>CM039126.1:19487288-19852069 GCA_022036555.1 Microstegium vimineum | reverse complement strand
ACAGCATTCCAACCCAGTCTGCCATGTAGCCGGAAGCAGCCAACAAGGTCATTGCCATGTACCTCTGTTGATTCATCGGGGATTGTTCATGCCCGTGGCTCCGCTAGCTATCCTGGGCCAAGCACACCTTCAACACGGCATTCCAGACATCGCTTTGCGATACCTCGTTCAAGATCGTCTATGGCAGGGACCCACCATATATACACTCCTACGAGCCTGGGACAATGATTGAGCATGACGAATTTCTTGCCAACATCCACCACCACTTGGAGCGGAAGGCGGTATCCAAGCAGCACATGGTCTCGATGAACATGGGCAAATGGGTTTGGCTTCATGTTTGGCACCGAACTCCAGCGTCCATTTAGGAAGCGACCACTGGCAAGCTACGTCTGCGCTACTATGGACCATAACAGATGGATGCCAAGATCAATGAGGTGGTCATGCGCTTGGCAATACCGCTGTGTGCATGAATTCATGACGCCTTCCATGTCAGGTTGCTCAAACCATTTGTGGACGTGTCACCAGACGCTCTGCCTCCCTGCCACCAATGCATCATGGTGTGGCGGTTCCAGAACTAGAGTGAGCGGTCTGGTGTGTCGTGAGCGCCAAGTGCTTAATCAGTTTAAGGTAAACCAGCCTCGTTAGTGTAGTTGATAAGCCCTGCTCCAAGTTATCTTTAGTTGTTAGCTAAGCAATTATGCAATTCTTGGTCTGCCTTGGATTAGAAGCTGGAGCTTCCTTGGCAGCCAAGTCTTTACCTTTATGCTTTATTCCCTAAGAATATGCTCTAGGAGCAACTTGTATCCCAAGATGAACTTATGTATATAATGAGATGCTAGGCCAAGGTGTTGTTTGCCTTCGGCTCACCAATCCTGTGTCTTTTGGCCAACAATTGGCATCAGAGCCTTGTAACCAGAGAGCCAAAAACTCTATCCCCTTTCCTACCTACCCTGTTCTTCGAAGCCATGTCTACCTCTGCTGAGCGCGCCGCCGCCAAGGCAAAGGCCGTCGAGGACGGGGCCTCAGGCGCCGGTGAGGGAGCGCAGGGCGACCCTAATAGCCAGGCCGCGCGTCTGCTGGCTGCAGAGGAAGCAGCAGCGGCGGCGATCCAGGCGGCGAGGCAGGCCGCGGCAAGGACCGCACAGGCGCTGCAGAGAAGGAGGAGAAGGAGGAGTCCAGGCGTTCGGAGAGCCCGCACAATCGGAGAGATCGGCGGCGTTCTCAGTCCCCGCGCGACCGCAGGCGTGGCCGCGGCGGCGGGCACCACGAGTCGCCGTATGACCGGATCGTCTACCGCGACTCCGGCAATGGCACGGCGTGGCCGATGCTGGACAAGACCAACTATCATGAGTGGTCACAGACGATGAAGCTACGGATGTAGGCGCGCGACATGTGGGAGGCCGTCGAGGGCGGCCCCATGTAGTACCGCGACGACCGGCGGGAGCTCGAGGTGATTGTGGCGGTCGTGCCCAAGGAGATCGCTCATCGACAAGGCGACGGCGAAGGAGGCGTGGGGCGCCATCGCTGCAGCCCGGATCGACGTGGACAGGGTCCGCCGAGCGACGCTGCAGCGCCTCCGCCGGGACTGAGAGAATGTCGGCATCAGGCCCGGCGAGCAAATCGACGACGTTGCCATCCGGTTGTCGACTCTGCACCAGCAGCTCGTCATCCTTGGTGATCGGGATATCGACGAGCCGCACGTCGTGGCGAAGTTCCTCCGCACGGTGCCGGCGAAGTACGCGCAGATCGTCGTCGACATCGAGCAATTCCTCGACTTTGAGGCGCTCACACTCGAGGAGGTGACCAAGAGGCTCAGACCAAGCCGATCACCGTCGGCAGCAAGCTCATGTACACTGAGGAGCGGTGGCGAGCGCGCTGGAAGGAGAGGAAGGGCGCAGAGGACTCCAGCGGCTCAAGCTCCAAGAACCAGCGCAGCCGCGGTGGCTAGAGGCAGAGAGGGTGCGGCCGTGGTGATGGGTACAACCCCGCCGACGACGACTGTGGAACAAACACCTGCCTCAACTACAGCCAGGAGGGTCACTGGGCACGTGACTGCCGCCAGCCGTGTCTAGACGGTAGCGGTGGCCGCGGCGGCGGTGGTGATGACCGTGGTGGCAGTGGCAGCGGCCGTGGTGGAGATCAAGGCAGCCATCGTGGCGGAGGTCGTGGCGGTGACGTTGGAGGACATGGTGCGCGCGCTCAGTACGCCGAGTGCGAGGAGGAGGACGGCGCCCTGTTCCTGGCGCTCGGCTTCGTCAAGATGGACGAGGACACGCTGGCATACACCTACGCTGCGTAAGAGGTCACCCTGGAAGAGCCGCGTGCCCGTGCCTACTTCGACATCGATGAAGATGAAGAGAAGATGGGAGGCTGGTACCTGGACAGCGGCGCGACGCACCACATGACGGGCCGCGACGAGCTCTTTGCCGACCTAAACACCGACGTCCGCGGCACCGTGCGCTTCGGGGACACGTCCAAGGTGGACATCCGCGGTGTCGGCTCCATCGTGTTCCAAGGCAATACCGGCGAGCACCGGGTGCTGCACGGGGTGTACTTCATCCCGGCCCTCAAGAACTCAATCATGAGTCTTGGGCAACTGGACGAGGGCGGTTCCAAGGTGGAGATCGATGACGGCGTGCTTCGCATCTGGGATCGTAGCCGCCGTCTGCTCGCCAAGATACATCGAGGTCGGAACCGGCTCTATATTTTGCATCTTGAAGCAGCCCAGCCGTTCTGTGTCACCGCGCGCAAGTACGACGAAGCGTGGCAGTGGCACGAGAGGTTCGGCCATCTGCACTTTGACGCACTCCGGCGGCTGGGCAAGGGGGAGATGGCTCGTGGGATCCCCAAGATTGACCAAATGGAGCAGGTGTGTGACACCTGTGTCACCACCAAGGAGAGGCGACGCTCTTTCCCGGCCACGACGGCGTACCGTGCCTAGGAGCAGCTGGAGCTGGTGCACGTTGACCTGTGCGGGCCGGTGTCGCCGGCGACTCCTGGCGGCAATCGCTACTTCCTCCTGCTCGTCGATGATGCCACCCGCTACATGTGGGTGGTACTTCTGCCGACCAAGGATGCTGCCGGGGAGGCGATCAAGCACATCAAGGTGGCTGCGGAGGTGGAGAGCGACCGCCAGCTCAAAGTCCTGCGCACGGACAACGGCGGCAAGTTCACTGTCATCGAGTTCAGCTCCTACTGCGCCGAGCAAGGTATCAAGAGGCACTTCAGTGCTCCACATTTACCGCAACAAAATGGTGTTGTTGAGCGCAGGAATCAAACTGTGGTGGCCACGGCGCGTGCTTTGCTCAAGCAGCGCCGGTTGTCGGCTCGCTTTTGGGGGGAGGCCATGATAACAGCGGTGCACCTCCTGAACTGCTCTCCGACGCGAGCTCTAGAGGGCATCACCACCTACGAGGCTTGGCACGGCCGAGCACCGACCGTCGGCCATCTCAAGGTGTTTGGCTGTGTAGCCTACACCAGGCGCCAGACACAGCTCCGCAAGCTCGACGACCGTGGCGAGGCCGGCGTGTTCATCGGCTATGCGGAGGGCGCCAAGGCCTACCGATTCTACGACCCAGTGTCCCTGCGCGTGCACATTAGCCGCGACGTCATGTTCGACGAAGGCCGCAGCTAGGACTAGGCATCACCGGAGGCCGGCACATTGGAGGAGGCCGGCAGCGAGTTCACCGTCGAGTACCCGTGGTCGGAGGTGGTGCCTGGAGCTCATAGCTCGGCATTGCCATCACTAACCCCTCCGCCACGCTCTGCTACGCTGGACTATGCACTAGCTGGAGAAGAAGAGGTCTCTACACCGCCGCCAACCACACCTCTGCCAGTGCCGAACAAGTCAGAAGGGTCCTGGGCGACACCTACACCGCCGCCGACCACACCTCCGCCTGTGCTGACCATTTCTAATCCTTGGGTCGAACACGTGACTCCCCTGGAGGACGATGAAGAGCGGGTGGACGCCTGCTATGATGGGGAGTAGCTGCGCTACCGCACCGTCAACGATCTCATCGGAGATCAGGTCACTCCGCCACTGGCGCAGCGGTTGTTCGCAGAGCTACACCTCACCCACTCCGGCGAGCCGACCACCTACGCAGAGGCCAAGAACAATCCCGCCTGGCGAGCAGCGATGGAGGAGGAACTAAGCGTCATCGAGCAGAATGGCACCTGGGAGTTGGTGCCTCCCCGTGCCGGTCGTCGGCCGATCACCCTCAAATGCGTGTACAAATTGAAGAAGGATGAGCGCGGGGCTGTGATCAAGCACAAAGCCCGGTTCGTTGCTTGTGGATTTGTGCAGTAGGAGGGGATTGATTATGAAGATGCCTTCGCCTCTGTTGCGTGCATGGAGTCAGTACACCTGTTGCTCCTGTTGCTGGCTTTGACTGCTCAAGAAGGATTGTTGGTCCATCACATGGACGTCAAGTCGGCGTTCCTAAATGGAGAGCTCAAGGAGGAGGTTTATGTCCAGTAACCGCCTAGGTTTGCTGTTCCTAGAGAAGAAGGCAAGGTATACCGCCTCCGCAAGGCCTTGTATGGACTGCGGCAGGCACCCATGGCGTGGAATGCAAAGCGGGACTCAACTCTGAAGAAGATGGGCTTCGAACAAAGCAACCATGAAGCAGCAATCTATCGGCGGGGTTCAAATGGATCAGTACTATTGGTGGGGTTTTATGTTGATGACCTCATCATCAGTAGAACTAAGGAAGAAGATGTGATGGCCTTCAAGGCAGAAATGAAGTCCACCTTTGAGATGAGTGACCTTGGGTTGCTCAGCTTCTACCTTGGAGTTGAAGTGCAGCTGGAATTACTCTTCAACAGAGCCACTATGCCAAGAGGATTTTGGAGTTGGGAGGCATGGCTGATTGCAACCCAGCTGCCACCCCAATGGAGGAGCGCTTGAAGCTGAGCAAGCACAACACAACCAAGGAGGTGGATTCAACTCACTACAGGAGGCTAGTTGGGAGTTTGAGGTACTTGGTCCATACCAGGCCAAACCTTGCATTTGCAGTGGGCTTTGTAAGTAGGTTTCTGGAGAGACCAACCACTGAACACCAGCAAGCAGTCAAGAGAGTTCTCAGATACTTGGCAAGAACCCTTGACTATGGTCTTCACTTCACCAAGGCTCCAAATTCAGCAAGATTTATGGGCTATTGTGACTCAAGTCTAGCTAGTGATGTTGATTCAAGCAAAAGCACAACAGGTTGTCTTTTCTTCCTGGGTAGCAGCTTGGTCAGCTGGCAATCAATCAAGCAGAGGGTTGTAGCACTGTCAAGCTATGAGGCTGAGTATGTAGCCATGACTTCAGCAGCAACACAAGCATTGTAGTTATCAAGGTTGTTGGCTGATCTACTAGGAAGAAGAATGGAAGTTGTGGAGCTGAGAGTGGACAACAAGTCTGCACTTGCTCTGGCAAAGAACCCAGTGTTCCATGACAGGAGCAAGCACATAAGGACCAAATTCCACTTCATCAGACACTGCATTGAGGAGGGGAGCATTAAGGCTGACCACATCCCTATAGCAGAGCAGTTGGTCGACATTCTCACTAAGTCACTTGGCAAGGCCAAGTTTGAAAAGATGAGGAGCAAGATTGGGCTCAAGAAGATCATCAAGGCAAGCTGAAGCAAGGCTTAGGGGGAGAACTGTAGTTGATAAGCTCTACTCCAAGTTATCTTTAGTTGTTAGCTAAGCAATTATGCAATTCTTAGTCTGCCTTGGATTAGAAGCCGGAGCTTCCTTGGCAGCCAAGTCTTTACCTTTATGCTTTATTCCCTAAGAATATGCTCTAGGAGCAACTTGTATACCAAGATGAACTTATGTATATAATGAGATGCTAGGCCAAGGTGTTGTTTGCCTTTGGAGCACCAATCCTGTGTCTTTTGGCCAACAGTTAGCGACATGGGAGCCAGCAAATTCATTCATCAATTGTTATCTCACGTTTCAGCTCGCAGACGAGCTGCTTGTCGAGGGGTGGGGGAAATGTCATGTGGGGCAAGCACTACTCAAGGAGAATCGGCATGACGACAGCCACGCCGTAGGTGCCATGCACAATGTAGGGAACTACCACATATAGTATATCAGCCTAGGCATAGTTATCGTTTATTAGTAGCCATAGTTCCGCTAGGAGCTCGCCTAGTCGTGATTAGGCGCTAGTCGAGCCCCCTTCGCCTAGCCTAGGGGTGTAGTCGCGCATTAGGCGCTGGCCGGCGCAGAGGGGGCCTGAATCCGCGGAAATTTAGCGCGGAGGGGGTGCGGAGGCGCTGAATCCGCGGAAATTTGGCGCGGGGGCGCGGAGGCCGCAGAAATTTGGCGCGGAGGGGGCGCCGTGGCGCGTGAGTCCTCCTCGCGCGGCTCACGCGGCCAGGCGCGGCGCGGAATCTTCCTGCCAGATTCATCCAACGCCATCCGCCTGGTCCTCTCTACTCCTGGTCGTCTCCCCTGCTCTGTTCCTCTCCCCTCCTCTGTTCCTCTCCACTGCACCCCCTGCTCCTCTCCCCCTGTTTGTTCCACGCCTAGGAAAACGCCTAGGAACGCCTAGGAACGCCTAGGCTCTAGGCTAGGGGTTAGCGCCTAGAATCCGCCCAGCGCCTAGCCAAACTTTGTTAGTAGCAAAATCGTGTCTAAGATTGTTAGGGAGACTATTAATTAAACATTGGATTGTATTAGGGACAATCAAGAAAGAAGCATCCCTTCCCCCTAACCCTTGCTCCTTCCACAACAGGGCATCGAGGGAACAACCGCCCTCCTCCCCCCGCCCCGACCCTCAACCAATGATGACTTGTCAACCAATGATTTAAAGCTCACCTAACCAGGTTGACAAGCAAATTGATAACTTATCCTCCTAACTAGATGTCTTAACTAACTGAAGATGCAGGCACTGTGGTTGATGCTCAATTAACTGAACATGCAGGCAATTCCATTGATGAAGCCATTGATTCAGGCTGCTGGAATTGCCACTCCTCTCACAGCTCTGATAAGTGCGGCCCACAAATGCATCCACTATAGCATTACAGTTTATTTGTAATTTCGTATGAAAGACAAAGAATGAAGGTAAAGATCCAAGTGCTAGTCAATAATATAGGGAAGATGGATTCTCTAATTTATTAAATTCTGCTGGTTATGCTTTCGAAGAACAAATACTTTCTACTGAAACATTTTCAGACAAGTGAACAGTATCACTTCTAATAAAAAGTAATGCAACATTTTAATTTATCCTGCATGTGCTTGATACTAGGAAAAGAGTTTCAGGCATCTGATTTGAAATGTTTCAATCTAATTATGCCTCTAGTAATTATTTTACAGAAAATTGCCTTTATAATAATCAAAGGCAAGATGCACACACATGTGCTGGTGTCAGCGCACTTACCTGAAAGTGAGAGATAGTGGATTTCACAGATCTAGTATTTCGTCTGAATTCGTAATATGTTCTTCCTTTCTCGGTAGATTTGCATGCCTGTTTCAACACCAATATAAATCCCAATGTGATAAGCTTTTTTTAGGTTGATTTACAAACTGTACCATCATTGCTGCTTCTCCAGAATTAGGAATGTTCTCGTAGTTCTTGTACTGCTCGAGTCGGGCCTGTCTGTATGTTTCTCTTGTGACTTCTATCGTCTCCCAGGGTATTCCTTGAATATCTTTCCCACTTCTTGCGTCTGCTGCTGATGTGTCCGAGAGCTTATGCTAAATAAAATAGAGAATTCAGATAATTCCATGAACTGTAAAAGTAACTGAAACAAAACTTCATGTAGATACAAGTTCTATGGCATATTCTTGACTCCGATTTCAGTTGCTCAGAACACTGTATAACTTAAGAACTCAGCGACCTTTTTCTTTGCATTCAGCATAAACACTGAAATGTAATGTAAAGTTGTAGATATAAAAAAGTTACTGAAGGCTGCGAGAAAGGGAAAACAATGTTGTCGAGGAATGGCACATGGAAAATGAATAGGGCATTCAGACAGCACTATCAATACCCTTGGAAAGATTGCGTTTCATCAGTAACCCTACTGATTGTAGCATTAGATCAACATCATCTAATATCTATGCATCTCTTCGTTGCCACATTAATTCACACCCCAGATGTTTAAAAATTAAGTAAATCAGCTCAACCAAATTTCATAGCCTCAAAAAAATATGCTTATGAGCAGAACCACTACAGGTAAACTAAGCACACACAAAGTACTACTGCTAGACATGTCTTCCAAAGATAAAAGAAAAACATTTAAATTAACAGGCACCAACCAATTGGTCCACATCGTCTTCCTCCTCCGCATCAGAGTCCCTAACCACGAGCTCATGGTACTCATCCTCCCCCTCCATGTCATCGACTGGCTCGTTCATGTGGGTACTCATCCTCCATCTCTTCAAAATCGCCGCTGTGATAATGAGACATGCCTAGTTCTCGGCAAGAGACATTCAGAATTATTGCTCAAGCAAAGGAAAGCCTAGGATAAATTTAAGAGCCCGAGAAAGTTGGGGCTTCTCACCGACCAGACGAATCAGTTCGAACAGAATTTCCCCCACCCGGCGCCTATCCGACTGAGCGGAGATGGAGAATAGAAGGACGGCCGGCGGCGCTGACGAGGTGAGGATGCGGGTGTGGGGGCGCCGGATTTGGGAAATTTACCAATTTGGATTTGGAGAAGAGAGGAACGGCGGTGGTCGGGAAAAGTTATATGGTTGAGGGGAGCCTATATTTTTGCAATTTATTACTAGGTCTTAAAAAAATATATATTCGACAAAAGTAGAAAATATGTTGCTAGGTTGGAACCGGAGAAAAAAAATAGTATCACAAACTAAACTTTAATATCTATATATCGTAGGAAATAGTATCACTCACTCATATAATATCTATATGTCGTTTTGATAAGCTTTGAGTCAAACATTGAGAGTATAAATCATTAAATTATTGAAATTGCAAATGTAAAAATTATAATACCAATAGATTTGTCTTAAAAAAATACTTTAATAAAAATATACGTGTATTATTATTTTATCAATATTTTATTAAAATAAGAGGTCAAAGTTATATTTGAAAGACTGTGTCACTATTCTAAACGTCATCTAAATATGATACGAAGGGAGTACATGTTATTTGTTTTAACCTTTCTATATATTCTTTTTAAAGTAAAACTAGCCTATTTTATGACAATGTTCTATTAAGCATATATTAAATTAAAAAGGATATCTTCTTTCTTTTTGTGCAAAGCACTAAAATATATCGTAATTTTAATGTCATGTTATTGATGCATTTATAGTTGAAAGCCCTAGTTGGTTTCAAGTAATTGATGAAACCTTAATGGTACTAACCTATTGTCACTAAGTGAGTATATGAGATAGGTTGGTATACTTCAAGAACTGGAGCAAAGAGGATCATGTGATGAAGAGTGATGGATCAAATGTTCAACTTGAAGAAAAGAAAAACAAAAACAAAAGGAGGATCAAGGCAAAGATATAATGTTATAGGATCTTTTGTTTTGACGCTTAAGACATCATAGACAATGTGAGTGTATTTAGGATTGATATCCATACTATTAAGAGGGGAGAAATGCTTAGTGATTCGGTTATCAAGTGACACTTGGTGATCTAAACTTTTTGCATGTGCATTAGACCTAGTGTGATTCACTAACATCCTTGGAAATGCTTTGAAAATATGCTAACACACATGCACTATAAAAGTACACTTTGTCTAAACTTCAACCTTGATGTTAATCCTTTGAAAACCTAATGTGATTCACTAACATATGCTAACCAGACCTAACTTAAGCTTCAAGCTTGACTCCAATCCTTTGAAAATTGAAACGAATCCATCTTGGGGGCATGAATACAATTGATAGCCCATTCAATCTCCATTACTATGACCTAACTTACCAAATTGCCTCTACAAAACACATGTTAGTCATAGTAATCTTACATTATCGTTAATCACTAAAATCAATGGGGCCTAGATCCTTTCATCTTGGGAAACCTTCAAGATTAGTGAAGTGGTTTCCCCTACATCACCTATCTCAAGATTGAACAGAACGAGACCTGCAGTTTTTATGATAAACATATGCATCGATAACCACCTATTTGAAGTTTTTGTAAACAGAAAGTGTGAGGGTGTTGAAGATGTCATGTGTGGTAATGATAGAGAGACCAATTGGTACGGGAGATGTTTCATATGAGCTTGGATTTAATGAAATGGTTATGGAATAGATTCCATGCTCATTGATGTCATCTTCCTCTCCAATCTCTATGGTTGATTCTTTATGGATGTTCAAAACTCCACTTTGGTGACTCTAGAATTGGTCTCTGAAAGCATTTAGGCCCCTAGTGTTTCGGTGATTAACGATAATGCAAGATTACTATGACTAACGTGTGTTTTGCAGAGGCAATAAGAAATACTAGTACACATAACTTATTAGAGGCGGTAGTTTTTGCTTAATGGAGGCGGGCAAACACGACCGCCTCCAATGGAAGGCCTCGGTTAATCAGCGACCGAGGCGGTCACAACGCCCGCCTCCGTTAATCGTATTAATGGAGGCGGGCACCATAATGCGGCCACCTCCATTAATAGGATTAACAGAGGTGGTCACCATTACTCGCTAGCCTTTGTAAACTATTTAATGGAGGCAGGCTGATTTTATTTGCACACCTCTGTTATGTTTTCAGCATTTAAAAAATTAAATTTCGCGCCATTTTTTATTTGAATTTGAATTATATTTTTGCAAATTAAATGAAGATATATATGAATAAGAATAGAAGCACAAATGGATATAGAAACACGAGAGAACCGATAACACGTTAATAGATGTTGTCTACCACATACACAAGTTCGAATTCAGCAATATCAATATATACAACAATGTCAACTCATTTCCGACCACTTAACTCTTACACTACATCTGGAAACAACTAATCGGTGAGATTTATGCCCCCCTTGCTCCAATTTCTTATATTCTTGTATTTTGGATCAGTAGCTAGGTTGCTTTCGGTGTGGAGGAATGACTCTTGCCCTTCGTGCGCGGACTCTGTAACAAACATGCAAATATCGGCGACCTTTTGATGAAAATCTTGGTCAACCTTTTCGTTCTTCCACCAATTTTTTCCTTTCTTGAGCTGCCACCAGCTCATTTTAAATTTGTTGCACCTCCTCAGATACTCACAGACATAGAAGCCACACAGATTTGAGCCTTCAGGTTATTTGGCACACTGCAAAACATATAGTAGTGAGTAGTGTATGTAATATTAAATACTGAGTGATAAGTAGTCACTGCGTCAAAACAGATTTTTGGTGTCGGTCAAAATGAGTTTTTCGCAGCAGGTAATGGCGTCCGTTGCGATGACAACGCCATGGTTAATGGGGTGTTAACCGTGGCGGTCGCGGGTGCCTGCTGCGAAAAACACATTAACCGCAACGGGCAACATAAGGAGCCCGCTGCGGTTAATGCTATTTACCGCAGCGGGCACCTTACAGTGCCCGCTGCTGTAAATGCTTTAACCGCAGCGGACTGTTTATAACGGCCACCACTATTAATATTTTTTTATTAAAAAAAATAAAAATGCAGATTCAGAAACTGAATTATATAATTTCAAATTGCATCCAGATTTCAAATCAGAGATAAACAGCATATATATATACACAAACATCCATACACAAACACATTTGTTGTCCTCATACACAAATGAAACCAAGGATTACATTTCAAATTCAAATTTCCACTTGATGTTTGTAATCCGTGGGACGGAGCATGGTGTCCCACTTCCTGAACTTCTCGAACTCAGGTAGAACCGCCAGGTCACCCTCATCGTCGTAGAATTCTTGCCCTTCGAGCACACAGTTCTCTAGTAGGAACTTACATATGTCCGCCTTGAGTTGCTTGAAAGCAAGACGGTCTTTCGTAATGCGTTCCCACTCCTTGACTCTCACCTTGAGCTTCTTCCAGCTGCTGGTGTACTCCTTGCACTGCCTTAGGTGTGCGCAGGTGTACAAGCCACATGCCTTTGATCCATAAGGTTGTTTAGCGCACTGCACGATCGATACAGAAGCATTAGAACAATACAATAAGAAAACATGAATGAATCTTTGGAATACTTACGGGAAATTCACGTCGGATCTTTAAGTGGTATGAATGTTTCTTCTTGAACTTGTCACTTCTTCGATCCTAGCATTGGGGTTCCTTTAGGTATGCCCTGTAAGCACTGTACGAAATGCATGAGTGTTAGTTAGCAACAATTTGAATACGTACGATATAACCGTAAATGATCAATAAGCTTGGTAACTTATGTTTTCAAGCAATCTTCGAAGGCCTTGTACCCTGGTTTGTTTGCTACCCACAATGAGTCAAATATAACTACCCTACCATCTTGAGGATAGATGAGAAATGCAACCCAGTGGCCATCGACTTGGCCCTTGCTACACCATTCAAACAAAATATAGGTCACGACGACAATGTAAGTGTATGATCCTAGCCACTTAGCTCTATGTACAATTTTGACTTACCCAAAGTGGTAAGCCGCCTTGATACAGTGCGGCCCATCCGGGTGAACCTTCTTCATCACTTCATTTATGTACCTTGACAATTTCTTCTTCTCCTCTTTCATATTGTCATCGTATTTCTGTTGCCTCTGCCGCGTGGTCAACTTTGGATCCGTTATCTTATACCCTTTGATGACTCTCTCAGCAATATGCATTGGAGAGAGGTAGAGAACAGGATGACTCTTTTTGTTGGTTACTATCACCGATGTCCTGCACGGAGAAGTCATCGTGTCATACTAAGTATACAGTTGACCATTAGTATTGCTGAAATCTGTGAAACTGG
Source organism: Microstegium vimineum (assembly GCA_022036555.1). NCBI lineage: Eukaryota > Viridiplantae > Streptophyta > Magnoliopsida > Poales > Poaceae > Microstegium > Microstegium vimineum. The sequence goes on along the minus strand of CM039126.1, from coordinate 19,839,260 downwards.
TAATGAGACTTACAGATTGAATAGGGTGACTTGGACAATGTCAAGGTCTTCTTCCCGGAATAGGTGCCACATGTCGCGGAAGTCTACGGAAAGAGTAATAGTTTTGGCCAAGTGGAAGTACTTTGGGGGAATCTTGATTGTAAAACCTGACATCCTGGCTTTTGCCGCTTCCATATACCACCTATGAAATCTCCTTGTTTCCCATAGTTCCTCATCTATGAGCTGTGCCTTAGGAATCAAGAACTTTCCACGCTCATAGATGTCAGGACAGTCTTCGTCCTCCCAAAATAGTTGTCGGCTAGTATTTGGAGGCCTAGAGAACGGTTAAGAGAGTTTAGTAAAGGTTACTACCATTTTATAGGATAGAAAGTTGAACATGATATTATGCATCACGATACCGTACCTTTCGAATGTAGTAGTGTACGACATCGATTTGGCGCTCATGCCTGGATCCTTCCTTGGTGGGCTCCTTGGTGCCTCCTCCGTGCCTTGTTGCCCCTTTGGCCCTTCCTTGTCCCCCATTGGTGCCTCTGCACTTCCTGGTGGGTCCATAGGTGGGTCCCCCATTGGTGCATCTGCACTTCTCGATGGGTCCACAGGTGGGTCCGGAGGTGGGTCCGCAAGTGGGTCCGCAACTGGACTTCTCAATGGATCCGCATGTGGACTATTTGGAAGAGGGGTTGAGCTTGTGCCCATGTCCATGCCTTTGTCCTTGTCCTTGTCCCCACCATCTCCTTCTCCCTTCTCCTTCCCGCCTTCGCCATTATCATCTCCTTTTTCCTTTCCCTTGCCCTTGTCCCCGCCATCGTCCTTGTCACCATCTCCGTCGTCATTCAGATCTTCCGGTTCAGGGGGACAAGATTCGGCAACTGATGGTTGTGATCCGCCGGTGGTCGGCGTTCTAGTTGGTGTCTCCGGGACGATCTCAACGTCTTCTTGATTCCACAAGATTTCATTTCCCATTGTTGTTCCTAGAATTCAGTGTCGTTGTAAGCTAGGATGATCCAATTCATAATCTTCGTGATTTGGCGCAGTCCAGGCGGGGGTCACGACGACATAGCTCTCAGGGATGTCATCTATGTTGAATTCCACAATTTCGTTCACGGTGAGTACAACTCCCTCTGCGATAAATAGCTTCTTGCCTGACCGCCCGATTGGGACATGGAGTTGGACATGTAGGGTTTGCTGGATGTCTTGTAGCCTCTGCACCAATCGTCTTTCTGGAACTCGAGTCGGAGGCACGGGAAGACCAGCCTGACGAAACATATGTGACCTCATAGCCACCATCTCGGGGTCGTTGCTAGTGAAGGCCTTCTTTATTCCCTGGCTAATCATTTCGGACACGCCTTCCTCGTATCCTTTCTAAAAGATTTCTTTCTTCTACCTTTCCCTTGATTGGTATTTGGTAGAGTCGGTTTTCCAGGTCTCAACGAACAACCAACTCATCTTGGACTGCATTCCACGAACGCGACCATGGTGCTCAGGTGTTCCAAGGACCTCGGTCAGCAAGTTGTGTCCTCTGCGGACCTCGATGTTGTCCTTGGATTTGCTGGCCTCGATGACAGCCTTCTCCACGTCCTCGAAGTGAGGCTCGTTGAACTTGCTTGCGCCTGGCTTTAGCTTCTTCGGAATCCGGGCAAAAATGAAGTCTTTTGCCCTAGGATCAACCCCTTCATAGGGAATGGGGAGGCCGGCCTCCTGTCTAGCTTGTTCTTGTGCCCGCCACCGGGGCCTATGACCAGCAAAGCCAATCATGCCCAAGTGGTGGGGATGCTTGTTCTTCTTCGCCAGCGCGCTAAACTTGGTGCTCTGTTCCTGAGCTTCACGTGTACTCCTCAGCCTAATGAATTCATCCCATATGTGCGCCTTCACCATGGTGTATTTGTGTATGGGTGACTTGTCCTTCTTCAGGAAATCCCTAGCAAGCATGGACTTGAAGTTGCGCCACGAACAGGACGCCACATGTAGTGCCCACTCCTTGCACTTGGTCAAGTTGGCGCCTTCTGGATAGGAGAATTTCCTAGTCACCTCGCCCTAGACATTCTCCTTGATATTGTCTGGGACAGCATGCCAGGACGGCCAAGTGATGAGCACCTTCTCCCTGACTATGGAACCCACCTGGTTGCTGAATCAGCCGATGACCTTCTGTGGCATCAACGGGTTTCCCTCTAGCCCCACACTAAGGATCATGTGGACATCATCAGTCAACTCCCTCTGATGCCTCCCATGTTCCCCCTCCTCCGTTTCACCCCCTTAGATTTCGATGAGGATGATGTCGTCGAGGGAGCGGGAGCAGGAATGGGAGCGGGAGTGGGAGCCACTCCTTCTGCCTCATTGAACTCCAACTGCAGAGGCGTAATTGGGATCTGTTCAGGGGTTTGACCATTAATTCTTTCACACACTGATTTGTACGTGCCAAATAAGTAGCTAGAACAGGCTTCTACCTCACGCCTGTAGCTGGCAGTTGCTCCTTCAATCCGTGGAGCTCTTCTTTTGTACTCGTATTTTGTCCCTTTCTGTGAATCAGAGTCAGCGTCACCCTCAGCCTGATCCTCGTAGGTCGGATCATCGTCCTCCTCTGTACGGATCTTCTTTGCCCGTGGTGGTGTAATGGACACCTGGCTCTCGTATTCAGTTGAAGTAGGTGGACTAGGGGTAGGGTCCCTCCATTCCTTGAACGGGTCCTCTGTCGCCATTTCAAGTCAATCTAGAGGTAACCTATACACATGAGACGTTTCACTATAGTAGAGTACACAAGTAGTAAGTAGTACAAGTAGAGTACACAAGTAGTAGAGTAGTACAAGTAGTAGAGTACAAGTAGAGTAGAGTAGACAAGTACTAGAAGTAGAAGTAGATTAGAGTAGACAAGTAGTAACTAGTAGAAGTAGAGTAGACAAGTAGAAGTAGAGAAGGCAAGTAGTAACTAGTAGAAGTAGAGTAGACAAGTAGAAGTAGAGTACAAGTAGAAGTAGAAGTAGAGCAGACAAGTAGAAGTAGAGTACAAGTAGAAGTAGAAGTAGAGTAGACAAGTAGTAACTAGTAGAAGTATGTATTAGATGAGTAATAGAATACAAGTACAAGTAGAAGTAGAGTACAAGTTGACTACAAGTACAAGTAGAGTACAAGTACAAGTAGAGTACAAGTACAAGTAGAGTACAAGTACAAGTAGAGTACAAGTAGGGGTACAAGTTGAGTACAAGTACAAGTAGGGGGTGGGTTACAAGTTGAGTACAAGTAACTAGAGGTACAAGTAGTAGAGTACAAGTAGCTAGAGGTACAAGTAGTAGAGTACAAGTAGCTAGAGTACAAGTAGCTAGAGTACAAGTAGTAGAGTACAAGTAGTAGAGTACAAGTAGCTAGAGTACAAGTAGGAGTAGAGTACAAGTATAAGTAGTACAAGTACAAGAATTAGTTTTAGAAGTAGTAAAACACAACACATTAATGGAAAAGAAAAAGTTGGCTCAGATTGAACCCATGGCCATCCGAGTTTAGGATTGGGGGTATTCGATCATCATTGCATATGCCATTGCCTCAGAACAAGTATAAAAGTAAAATTTCACATCATTGCACATGCCACTGCCTCAGTAGAAGTAGAATAGTAAAATTTCACATCATTGCATATGCCACTGCCTAAGTAGAAGTAGAATAGTAAAATTTCACATCCTTGCATATGCCACTACCTCAGTAAAAGTAGTAAGTAGGTAGAGTAGTAGAGAGCAAGTAGTAGAGTACAAGTAGTAAGTAGCTAGAGTACAAGTATTACTAGTGCTCATAGAAATAGCATGACAGTAGTAGTAGTACTAGAGTAGACAAGTAGTAGAAGGAGACCACAGTAATAGCATCATTCCCAGTGGCATATATGCTCAGTGTATATCAAAAGAGACCATATAGCATAACAGACACGAACTCAAAAGAGACCATAGTAATAGCATCATAGGCAGTGGCAAATATATGCTCAATGTATATCAAAAGAGACCATATAGCATAGCAGTCACAAATTCATAAGAGACCACAGTAATAACATCACAGGCAGTGGCATATATATGCTCAGTGTATACCAAAATTCAAAAGAGACCATATAGCATCACAGGCACGAATTCAAAAGAGACCACAGTAATAGCATCACATGCAATGACATATATATGCTCAGTGTATACCAAAATTCAAAAGAGACCATATAGAATCACAGGCATGAATTCAAAAGAGACCACAGTACTAGCATCGACAGCACAAGAACAAGAACAACATGCAATCATTGAGATCATTGAGCACCAAGGTCGAGGAGATAGTGAAGAGCACCGATCGAGGTCGAGGAGAGGAGCACGGCGTAGAGGAGCACCGAGCACCGGGGGTGGCGCTAGGGCACCGGCGAGCAGACCACCGAGGGCGGAGCAGTGAGGGTGGAGTGGACCCTCGAGGGCGAGCACGGGCGGCGGACCACCGAGGGCGGGCGAGCACGGGCGAGCACCGGAGGAGCACCAAGGCGGCGGCGCTAGGGCACCGCGGCGGAGCTAGGAAACCGAGGCGGAGGCGCTAGGGCACCGAGGCGGCGGCGCTAGGGCACCGAGGCGACGGCGCTAGGGCATCGGGGCGGCGACGCTAGGGGACGAGGGAACCGGTTGCGTGGTGGCGAGGACGCAGGCGAGGTGGCTCAACGGCTACGGCGGATTTGGGCAGCCCTTCGGGAGAGAAGAGAAAGTGTCGCGATGAAGAAGAACACGCGGTTCAAACCTTGTCTTATATAACAACCGGTTTACCGCAGCGGGCATTATAAGGAGCCCGCTGCGATAAACATTAACCGCAGCGGGCACCTTATAATGCCCGTTGTGGTAAATTGTTAACCGCAGCGGGCATCTTACAACGCCCGCTGCGGTAAACCCCTCTCTCTCTAGTATTCCAAGTTTTTATAAATTCCAATAATTTATACAAGCTTTTATATTCATACAAGCTTTTATAGAGCTAAATTGATATATATTCATACAAGCTTTTATAACACTCTGTAAATGCTATACTTGAATAATTTATTACATGTCATTGAGTGGCATATAAATACAAGCTTTTATAACCATTTGCCCATAACATGTCAACACATAAATTCATACAAGCTTTCATTGCACAAGTTCTCTACTACTTTATTACATCTCATTTTGGTACTGGCGCTTTCACGGATCGCACCTCACCATCGGGGCGGGCCCAGGGCTTTAGACCACTCTTGTTGCAACGATCCTCGACGGCCTTGACCTTCGTTGGTAGATCAGTGAAAAGTTGGAGCTCTTCATAGTTGTTGTATTGTTTTGGACTCTGGACACCATCAGCTCCCACGATCCTCTGCTTTCCAGACACGACCACGTGTTTCTTTGTGTCCTCTGGATAGATATAGTAAGCCACCTGCGCGACGTTTGTAGCTAGTACCCACTAATCATCTTTGTATCCGGTTCTTTTGAGGTTCACTATGGTTAACCCTAATCTGTCCACAACAACTGTTTTCGAGTTAACCCAGTCGACTCGAAAGACAGTTAGGCGAAGGTTTTTTCCATAGTCAAGCTCCCATATTTTGCCAACCTGTCCATAGCATTGTGTCCTCGTGTTTGTGGCCCCGACGACTCCTTCGTATCGAACACCGCTATTCTGTGATGTGCTCTTCTTGTCCTTGTCTTTCGTGTGGAACCTATACCCCATCACGCCGTACCCTTGCCAAGTTGTAACTTGAGTGGACGACCCTTGTATCAACTTCTTAACGGTATACGTATCTTCATCAGGGCATCCTTCCAGGGGGATGCATTGCTCTTTAAGCCACTCTATGAAACTGCTCTTGTGATGTTTTTGGACCCATTCCTCCGTGCATTGTCCATCATGTGCAGCGCTAATCTCATCTAGGTGTTTTTCAACATATTTGTCCATGCTCACCAACTGATGAAGGATGCTATAATGAGCTTCTTCCACATCTTTGTATGGTATATCGGTGCGTACTTGCCGTCCCGTGCACCCCTTCCCGGCGGTTCTTCCCTCGTGCTGATGAACATGCAATCCAATCGCTCTCCAATCTTTTATGTACCTCATACACTAGTTGACGGACTCCTCTGTTGTGTATGCCTCGATCATAGAGCCCTCCGGGTAAGCACGATTATGGACATATCTGTTGAGAGTGGACATGAAGCGCTCGTACGTCCACATCTGGTGCAGGTACACGGGGCCCAGTTGCTCAATCTGATCAACCATGTGTATCATTAGGTGAGGCATAATGTCAAAGAAAGAAGGGGGAAAGCACATCTCGAGCTAGCATCCTTGAGGGCACGTAGTTCAGCTTTGCCGATGACCTTCTGTGTGATGCGGTTAAAAAAGTATGACATCCGAGTGATTACCATCTTCACATACTCTGGACCGATAGCCCTGATAACGATGGGAAGGAACACCGTCAGCATGATGTGGCAGTCATGTGAGTTGAAGCCAGCCATTGTGAGGTCTTTCATGCAGACAAGGCTCTTGATGTTTGAGGAGAAACCAGTCGGTACCTTGATACCCTTCAACAATTTGAGCATAGATATCTTCTCATCACGTCTTAGGTTATATGCGGCACCTGGTATGTCAACTTTACCATTATGAGGCGGTCCCGAGTGAAGGTCATGCCTGATGCCCAGGTGTTGAAGATCCATCCGTGATTTGAGACCATCCTTCGTCTTGTTCTTGATGCCGAGCAATACACCAATCGTGCTTTCGAATACATTCTTCTCGAGATGCATGCAGTCGATGGCATGGGGTGTGTTTAGTGTTTTCCAGTATGACAGGTAGTCGAAGAAGATTGACCTCTTCTTGAATGGAACATGTGGTGTTTCCTCCTCCTCCTCCTCTGTCTTGTTGACCCGCTTTCGCTTTCTTGTTTGTTTTGTCCCTTCCTCTGATGGCTTCTTCTTCTTGCCAAACTCGATGGCATCCATATCCTTCACCATCTCATACACCTTTGCACCCCAGCAAGTCTGCGCTGGTGGTTCACCCTGCAGCTCTACCTGATTGTCGAAGTATTGATTCATAGCAAGTCTTCTATACCTGTGACTTTTGCTTAGGAACTGCCTATGTCTCATGTAAACTGTCTTGTAGGATGCCTTAAGGTAATGGTGGCATGTCCCATCAATGCACTTTACGCAGCCAGTTTTCCCTTTGATCTGCCCTGACAGTGAAAAGAGACCAGGGTAATCGGTGATCGTGACAAATATGATGGCCCTTAGGGTGAACTTCTCCTTGCGGTATGCATTAGTCATCTCGACCCCAACATCAAATAGCTCCTGCATTTCCTCCATTAACGGTTCTAGGAAAACATCAATATCGTTACTGGGTTGCCTCGGTCCTGAGATCAGCATGGTCAACATGAGATACCTGTGCTTCTGACACAGATGGGGAGGTAGGTTGTACATGGTGAGTATGACGAGCCAGGTGATGTGCGAGCTGCTAAGCTCACTGAAAGGGTTCATCCCGTCAGTACTGAGCGCGAACCGAATGTTCCTTGACTCGTTGCCGAATTCCGGATATGCCTTGTCAAAATCTTTCCACTGTTGGCCATCAGATGGGTGCCGCAGCATGCCATCATCCTTCTTGCGATCATCTGATGCATGCCACGACATGAGCTTGGCATCCTCTGGGTTCCCGAATAGTGCACGCAGGTGGTTGATCATAGGCAGATACCACACCGACATTATCGGGCTTCTCCGTTGCGTGTAGCCCTCTTCCTCCTCATCCTGCTGAGTCGTGATGCGATTATCTGTAGCAGTGCTCTTCTTGCCCCCCTTCTTCTTCTTTTGGACCACCTCGCAACGACTCGTCGCCGTCTGCATCCACACGACAGCCAACATTCTTCTTGTAACGACTCGCGCTGCAGTGGTTAGGGCAGGCATCGAACTTTCGAACTTTCATCGACACTGGACGAATCAACTTGTTTGCCCGATAAGTATTCACGGGAAACTTGTTACCCTTTGGATACGTGGTAGCAAGGTAACTTAATAGCTCATTGAAGCTGTTGTCAGACCAACCATGTCGGGCCTTCATCATCAACATGTGGAGGATAAAACGGAGCACGGTGCACTCTTTCAGACATTCGCCACCATCCGGATACAGAGGATCAAGTGACGCCTGCTTCATCTCTCTGAAATTTTCCAACCACTTCGGGGAACCATACACAACGTCGTCCTCATCGATGTGCTTCACTAAATCATCAAAAAGCTGCACATCCTCGAGTTCCTGCACGGTGGCCTCCTGAGCACCATCATCATCTTCCATGTCCTCGAGTAGATCCTCCACTGTGATGTAATCGTAATTATTATTGTCGTTGCAGGCTGACTCTGTTGTGGCTGGACATGAGCAGTTCGCCGTCGTCGATGCCGAGCTAAGTCCAGATGCGCCACCTCCACTCGGGTCGACACTTTCGCCGTGTTGAGTCCAGACCGTGTAATTCTCTACGAAACCAAACCGAATCAAATGAGATTGCACCTGGCCATCGTTCGTGAAGGCTGTCAGATTCTTGCAGTGAGAACACGGACACACGATTATCCTCCGCTTCGATCGGTCACGGTGAACTCTCGCAGCGGCAATAAACTTCCTCACTTCGCTGAGATACAGCGGATCAAGTACCCTATTAATCTTGTACATCCATTCTGACCTATCCATATTGCCTGCAAACCGTACACATCAACAACAAAAGCTTTTAGACATATAAAATTATGAAACTAGATAAAAAAGACACAAGCTTTCTCTTTCCTCCCTTAATCTAGATCTAGATCTATAGCTAGAGAGCTCAAAAAGCAAGGTAAAGAGAGAAAAAGAGCATGGGAACCCTCTAAAAGCTTTTATGCACCTAATATTAAGATGCTAGATAAAAAAACTTAAGCTTTCTCTCCTTCCTCCATGAAACTAGATCTAGATCCAAAGAGGTCAAAAAGCAAGGAAAAAGGAGAAAAGAGACCATGGGAACCTTTTAAATACCTCTTATGATGTCCTCCTCCTCCAAAACAACACTCAAAACCTCAATCCAATGGTTTGGTCAAAAATTCAGGCAAAGCCTCTCCCCCCACGAGTTTGGAAGAGAGAAGACTTGAGGAAGAAGAAGGTCGGACTGTAGCTATTTATAAAAAACATAACCACTACGGACATTGTAATGTGACCGCTGCGGTTAATGTATTTACCGCAGCGGTCACGTCAGGGCGACCGTTGCGGTTAATCGCTGTTAACCGCAGCGGGCACCTTATGCCGCCCGCTGCGGTAAATGGTTAACCGCAGTGGGCACTTAGGCTGCCGGGCGAGCACAGCCGGTGCAGGGATTAACCGTGGCGGGCAAGAAGGGTGTCCGCCACGGAGGCTCTTTTTGCAACGCTGCGCAAAATCAATTTTGACGTAGTGAGTATAGTTGTAATGACAGTACTAGTACCAAGAGTAGTAGTAAGGATAGTAGTAGTACGAGAGTAGTAGTAGTATGGAGAGTAGTAGTAGTAGAAAGGAGAATAGTAGTACAAGAGTAGTATAAGTAGTAAGGAGAGTACTAGTAGTAGTAGTAAGGAGAGTATATAGTACTAGTATAGTAGGAGTAGAGTAGTACTAGGATAGTGGTAGTAGTAGTGGTAGTAGTGGTAGTGGTAGCAGTAGTAGTAGCAGTAGTAGCAGTAGCAGTAGTAGTAGTAGCAGTAGCAGTAGAAGTAGCAATAGCAGTAGCAGTAGCAGTAGCAGTAGCAGCAGTAGCAGTAGTAGTAGCAGTAGCAGTAGCAGTAGTAGCAGTAGCAGCAGTAGTAGTAGTAGCAGCAGCAGCAGCGTAGGTGGTGGTGGTAGTAGTAGTAGTAGTAGTAACAGCAGTAGCAGTAGTAGCAGTAGCAGCAACAGCAGCAGTAGTAGTAGTAGTAGTAGTAGTAGTAGTAGTAGTAGCAGCAGCAGTAGTAGTAGCAGCAACAGCAGTAGCAGTAGCAGCAGTAGTAGTAGGAGGAGTAGCAGTAGCAGTAGAAGTAGCAGTAGCAGTAGCAGTAGTAGTAGTAGTAGTAGTAGTAGTAGCAGTAGCAGCAGTAGTAGCAGCAGTAGTAGTAGTAGTAGCAGCAGCAACGTAGGTGGTGGTAGTACTAGTAGTAGCAGCAACAGCAGTAGCAGTAGTAGCAGTAGCAGCAGCAGTAGTAGTAGTAGTAGCAGCAACAGCAGTAGCAGTAGCAGCAGTAGTAGGAGTAGGAGTAGTAGTAGCTAGCAGTAGCAGTAGCAGTAGAGTAGTAGTAGTAGTAGTAGTAGTAGTAGTAGCAGTAGCAGCAATAGTAGCAGCAGTAGTAGTAGTTGCAACAGCAACAACGTAGGTGGTGGTAGTAGTAGTAGTAGTAGTAGGAGCAGCAGTAGCAGTAGTAGCAGTAGCAGCAGCAGCAGTAGTAGTAGTAGCAGCAACAACAACAGTAGTAGTAGTAGTAGTAGTAGTAGTAGTAGTAGTAGTAGCAGCAGCAGCAGCAGCAGTAGCAGCAGTAGCAGTAGCAGTAGCAGTAGCAGTAGTAGTAGTAGTAGTAGTAGTAGTGTAGCACCCAGTTTTCCGAAGAATACCGAATACAATGTATATGTGTGCTCAGGATGTCCACATAAAACATATATACAAATATGGAGATTATCAAAGTAAATGCTTTATTATATATCGAAACATAGTTACAAAAAGGACTTACATCTATAACAAAGCCTCGCAGAAGCTATTCTATATCTCTAGTCTTCGGGTCTCCATACTCCACAGGGACAGTTGACTAGGGGTACACTCGCCTAGTACTCCTTTGGTAACACATCACTTGCTCCACCATCTGGTACCCATCCGGGATTTTTATGTAAAGGTGATGACAACAAGCGTCAGCTCACCATGCTCAGCAAGTATAACTATGGGGTTTATGAGGCTCAAAAAGGATAGACACGGGTTTAACTTCGTTTGCTTTTAGTAGGTCATAGTTTTAGCAATTGAGTAGCATCAAGATCTTCATAAGCCCGAATAACCACATGATCAAGTGAACAAGATATAATACTTATATGAACAAATAATAATAATCAATGATATAATAGCAACTGATGAGCTATGACATAAGGACATCGCAATGTTAAGGATCCAGACCGCTCGTAACCGCGAGCACGGCTATCATGATAGTTTTACACTCTACAGAGGTTACACATCTTTACCCCCAAGCCGTGATTCCCATTTGCCGGGGTTAGCTAGACCCACGAACCTCTACCTAGGAGGCTTGGCAGGGTTTCACTACATAACCTTTCGCCAGCATACTCTAACAAGTTAGGGCCGCGAGGCTAATGCCAAGTATATATGGGTATTCTCCTTCAGGTGGCGTTACAGGTGGGCATCGCAGCACCATGCTCGCCTCCCCGCTGATAGGAAAAGCGCCAAACATTTCACTCGACTCTCCCCTCATGCGCCAATAAATGGTAACCTCTAACAAGCTAGAGACATACTAGGTACTGAATTAAAGTCAGAGCCATATAAGACTCGGGGTAGCACGGTTTTCCTGGGTTGCCGCTTACAGAGATACCCCTATAAGTGAGAACACAGGTGTGAGTTCCTGATGTTCCACCTATAGTCCACGTTGCTAAAAAGTCATATTTTATCATCATTGCATATATCATTAATCAAGTTACAAAATCATGGTTATTCTTTATGAGCACTAGCACAAGCTACCCATATGCATCCCAAAAGGTGACAAGGTACAAGGTAACAAATATCTAGGAAAGATCCTTAGGGTTAACAAGGTGGACACATGCATATGAATTAAGTGACATTAAAGTGTATAGGAAACAAGGAGAGTCCTATGCTATACTTGCCTTCCATATACTTGCTCAAAACATTCCAACTTTCCTTTCTGATCATCCTTGCAAAGCTCCACATCTACCGTCACAAGCATCACAAAAGAACCTAAAAACAGTACACCATACATTACAAAAGCATACTATAAAGGTAACTAACGTATTCTACGCATCGCTACAAACTCGTGAGCGTGAAAACCACCAAAAACGGAGCTACGGTTTGCAAGATACAACTAACGGTAGATTAACATTAAAAAGGGAACTTAAGGGCTTTATTAATTTTAGCTATGTAAAAGGGTAGATAAGGTATTTCAGAGAAACACCTAAGTTGGATTTAGTCAAACTTATATTTGAATTTGAAAAACTAAAGTTGAACTACTCACATTTTATTTATAAAGTAATTTACATAGTCTTTAATCAAGTTAGGTGTTTACCAAGAAATTATAGAGCTATTAACATAGGTTCAAAGTTCTCTAAACTGTAGATCAGGATTTTACGATTCTAACGCAATTTGAATGACTCAAATCGGAGTTAAAACAAAGAAGTTATGGGCTTTTGAAGTTGAGTGGCAAAACTGTAAATAAAAGAACTCATTTTGGATTTTAAATAAATAAAACAGAAAAGAAAAAAGGGCTCTGCAGTACGGGTTCTATTCTGCAAAAGCTCAGGGGCTAGTTTAGAAGAAAACATGATATGAAAAGAATCATTTTGAACTGGATTGGATTGCGGGTTGATAACAGAAAAAGACAGGGGCTAAAGTGTAAAGAGTGCAGGAGCTGTCGGTTTGCCTGCGTCACTGCTGACGCAGGGCTGACGTCGTGCTGACGTGTGCGCCACGTGGCTCTACGCGATTGGCGCGGTGCACAGCACAACGCGTGGACTCGTGCACGTGGGCACAGTGGACTGAGTCCACACCCGGTGCATACCGGTTCGGGGTGGATCTAATCCAGGCCGTTGGCCCTGGATCGGAGGGTGATGGAGGGTTGGGGGCGGTTTCATCGCCGGGGCGGCGCAGAGCACGACGGCTCCATGGCTGCCGGCGGCTGAGCTCGCCGGGGAACGTCGGGAAGGCGCTCCCGACCACCTCGGGTTAAACCGAGCACACCATGGTGCTCAGGAAGGTCACGCGAGTGCGACGGGGTACTCAGGCGAGGCGGTGGATGGCCGATGTGTGGTGCTCATGGCGGCGCCATGGCCGGAGCGATCTGTGGCGCGTGGAACTGCGGCTACAGAGTGCCAGAGCTCAAATTGAGAGCACGGGGAGGTGTAGCATGCTCGTGCGAGTGCGGGAGAATGCTCGGGTGAGGCTATGGACGGCCGGAGCAGACTGTCCGCGGTGGCGCCATTGCCGCTGGCCTCTGTGGCGTGCGGAAGCGCCGATACACGGTGCTGGAACCCAAAACGAGGGCACGGGGATCTGCGGTTGACCGTGCGAGTGCACTGGGGGTGTTGGTTGAGTCCGAAACCGGCCGGTGCGAGGTGACCGCGGTGGCGCCATCATCGGCGGCCACTGTGTCCATCGATTCGGTGCATACGGTGCCGAATTGATAAAATTGAAGGGACGGAAAGGGAGGGGTAGTCACCGCGAGTGAAAACGAGGCAGTGGTGAGAACGGGTTCCGCTCCGTGTGTTCCGTCGGCGTTCGGCGGCGGCTGAAACAACAGAAATGGCACGGTGAGTGCCAATACGGTGAAACAAGGGTGAAGTGCGTGCGGTGAGGGCCGTTACGGTGTTGGGTCGTCGAGGCGAGGCTCTGCAGGCTCACGGCGTCGGCGAGAGGGCTCCGAGCGGCGAGAACGCAGGTGCGGCGGTGCGGGTGCTGTGCGCGAACTGAGAAGAGCAGGGGAGGCAAGGGGCGCTGCGGCTGGCTTTATAGGCGCGCAAGGGCGGTGATTGGGGGTCGCTGCTGGCAGAGGCAAGGGCGAGCGTCACGGTGTCCTTGATGGCCGGGCATCAAATGCCTTCCATCGGAGTGAACGGATGAGCGACGGTGATGCCGGGCGGCATGTCTGCTTCGCCGAGGAAGAAGGAGGAGTGGCCGACGCGTGGGGTCGGCGTTGCAGTGAGAGAGAAGAGAGGGTGGGTGCAGGAGTGTGTGGCCCGCTGACGTGGACGACGCGGCCCACAGATCAGTGAGCGTGCGGGTGCAGACCGTGGGTGCGGGTTGAAACCCGGCGCCGACATGCGGGGTCCACTGGAATAGAGAGAGAGAGAGAGGGGATGCGGGTGAGGGAGGTCTCCCGCGTGGGCCGAATTGCCAGGCCGAGCTGCTGTGGGCCGAGGGGGAAGGAGGGAGTGTGGGTGAGGGGGATTTGAGCTGGGCCTGGTTCTTGGTTGGGCCAGAAAGAGAGAGTGAGAGAGAGATCTCCTTTTCCTTTTCTTTTTATTTTGCAAACTCTTTTGAAAATCAAATTCAAATCCTTTTGAAACCAAACCAATTTCGAAATACTTTACAAATCATTTTATGATTTTTGAAAATCAAACTTTGAACTTCTTTTTAAGATAAACTTTTAAAACTTGTTTTATTTTATAAATAGATCAAAATCAATTTGGACCAAAACCGAGTTTTCATATATTATTTTTCACTCAATAAAATTAAATGCAAAGGCATGAATCCAACACCCCTCTCATATTAAATTGAAAACTATTTTAAAATTCACATTTTGCACATTTTTATTTACTAAAAACCTAATTAAATTTATCATTTTTAGGAAAAACATAAATCCTTTCATTTTATGTAGTGTTTTCTATTCACATCCCAAAATAGAAATTTTGGGGTGTGACAAACTACCCCCCTTAATAGGAATCTCGTCCCGAGATTCGCTGAAGCTACACTCATTACAAAGAGTCAAAACACACATATGCATAATAGCAAGACATTACACTATACTAGAGCACACTAACATGATAGGGTTCTTATGAACACACTATCACTCACCAAGCAATGTTACTAACGTAAAAGCGCTCAAGGATAGACTTCCTATAGAAGGGCTTTGGTGAAGAGGGCTTTCAGCAAAATCTTGTTTTGGTTTTGCAAAACATCAAGGAGGAGAAGGGCAAATAAGTTTTTAACAAAATATGTTTGTAAAAACGACCATTTCTAACTAGGCTGAGCGTCCTACAGTCAACATTGCTTTGATACCAATCTGTAGCACCCGGTTTTCCGAAGAATACCGAATACAATGTATATGTGTGCCCAGGATGTCCACACAAAACATATATACAAATATGGAGATTATCAAAGTAAATGTTTTATTATATATCGAAACATAGTTACAAAAAGGACTTACATCTATAACAAAGCATCGCAGAAGGTATTATATATCTCTAGTCTTCGGGTCTCCATACTCCATAGGGACAGTTGACTGGGGGTACACTCGCCTAGTACTCCTTTGGTAACACATCACTTGCTCCACCATCTGGTACCCATCTGTGATTTTTATGTAAAGGTGATGACAACAAGCGTCAGCTCACCATGCTCAGCAAGTATAACTATGGGGTTTATGAGGCTCAAAAAAGGTAGACACGGGTTTAACTGCGTTTGCTTTTAGTAGGTCATAGTTTTAGCAATTGAGTAGCATCAAGATCTTCATAAGCCCGAATAACCACATGATCAAGTGAAGAAGATATAATGCTTATATGAATAAATAAAAATAATCAATGATAGAATAGCAACTGATGAGCTATGACATAAGGACATCGCAATGTTAAGGATCCAGACCGCTCGTAACCGCGAGCATGGCTATCATGATAGTTTTACACTCTGCAGAGGTTGCACATCTTTACCCCCAAGCCGTGATTCCCATTTGCCAGGGTTAGCTAGACCCACAAACCTCTACCTAGGAGGCTTGACAGGTTTTCACTACATAACCTTTCGCCAGCATACTCTAACAAGTTAGGGCCGCAAGGCTAATGCCAAGTATGCAGCGTGGTAGGAGTAGTAGTAGTGGTAGTAGTAGTAGTAGTAGTAGTAGTAGTAGTAGCAGCAGCAGCAGCAGCATTAGCAGCAACAGCAACAACAACAGCAGTAGTAGCACTAGTAGCAGTAGCAGTAGTAGCAGAGTAGTAGTAGAGCACGTAGTAGCAGCAGTAGCAGCAGTAGTAGCAGTAGAGTAGCTAGTAGCAGCAGTAGCTGCAGTAGCAGCAGTAGCAGGTAGTAGCAGTAGTAGCAGCAGTAGCAGAACAGTAGTAGAGCGAGTAGCAGTAGTAGCAGTAGTAGTAGTAGCAGTAGTCAGTAGTAGTAGTAAGAGTAGTAGTAGTAGTAGCAGCAGCAGGATGGTATCGTTCTATTATAGCAAGCAGCCGGAATCCGCCTAGGCGAGCGCACGCCGATGATGGTGATCTGGTGGGCATGTGAAACCTCTGCAGAGTGTTCTTGGTGTTGGCGGTCCTTATCGACGATTTTATACCGCCAATTAGAGTTGAAACAGGGTGAATTAATTATTCTTATACACATATACATTTATTTCTAACCTAATTCCACATGCACTAGGTAAAATATTATTTGTATAGGAATATATATAAAGTGCACGAATTTTATAAATAAAAGGTGCTTTCTGGAAAGCGCCGAACCATTCCAAGTGGAGAAAGGCCACCTCGGGACTAGAATGGGCCAAAACACCTCACAACCACGGCCCAGGCCCAGAGGACAACCGACCTGGCGAAGTCGGTCAGGGGGTGGTGTCGCTTGGGCGCGGCCGCGCCAGGGGCGCGCGTACCAGCCCCCTGCCCCGCGGGCTAGGCTTCCTCAGGTCGGTACAATCAATGCTGGGGAAGGCGGTGCGCTGGTGTACCTTCCATTTTGGCGCTTGAATCGACCTCCACCACGCTATAAGAAGATAGGAGGAGCACCCTTCACCACACACACCATTTTGGAGCCTCACTCACTCATTCTCACACTTGTTCATTAGCTTAGTCACTTAGTAGTATTTGGAGCAAGGAGAGCTACCAAGGAGAGCTTGTCTCCTAGGAATAAGAGCTACCCCTTGGTAATTATCTATGAAGTCTTCTTCCTTAGTCAGGTCCTTACTCTTTATATATAGCTTAGCATATGAACTAGAGTATAGTCTTGGTCATGTTCTTCTTGATATATATGAACTAGAGAAAAGTTCATATGATCAGTTCATAGCATGTTCATCCTTGTTCTTCATCCTTCATATGTCCTATAGAATTAGAGCCCACGATGAGAATGGAGTAATGGTTTGATGTTCTTTCGGGTTTGCCTATGTTCTAGCTCATCCATCCGTAGGGTGGGAGTCCTGGGGGGCATAGGTAGTTCTCTAGTATGCGGACATGGTGTCCGGATACGAGGGAGCCTTCGAATATGAAGGCATGCCACGGTTGAGGGGTAGGCGGCAGGTGGTGATAGCCCTATCCGTCCCTCGTAATCCCCCACGTCCGTATGTCGTGTAGGAGTTTGTAAATGCCTCTATCGGCTGGCAGACCAGCTGCGGGGGTCTCCCTATTACTTTAGGCTCTAACTTGTCTCTAGATTTGTATAACATGTGACTTAGCTATTCTATGCATAGCTGTATACGACCTACCTGCTCCATGTAGATTTATTCTTTATTCTTTCCGTTACTTTTATTCCTTATTTCTCTTTATCCTTGAGTATGGCCCAAATGTGTGTTCACTATCTAAAAACCCGATATTCTTACCCCTGCATAGCACTAAGACTTATTTTAATGATGTGAAGTTCTATATCCATGCTAGAGGTATTTTACACCATGTCTTCCTTTGGGAAAATATAAATAACGATACCCTGATAAACTTCTGGGTGAAATGCTACAACGATAGATCCGTGCGCTTGCGGATATTATCTAAAAGGTGGTGATCTATCACTTGGCATTTCTTGGTGTCTTAGCATTTCTTGGTGTGATCACCGGGATGTAACAATTCTAGTGATTGCACTAAGAAATGCCAACAGGCATTTTTGGCGTTGTCATCAGGGATAGACCTTTTATCCTATCTTTGATGATTGCACTAAAAAATACCAACAAGCATTTCTAGCACCATTGCTGGGGAAGGCATTGGTTAAAATAACCTAGCATGACATGGATATACAACTTCATTAGAAATGGTCCTAGTCTATGCAGGCTAACTTTTAAGTTTTCTCATGTTGTGGATGAAAACAGGATAGTGCATGTCTGGTTTCTCCCTGCCAGACAACTTCCTTCCAGATCCGGAGGCACTCCTAAGGAAGAAAAGGTCTCGCACCTCTTCTTCTTCTGCTACTCCGCAGACAACCAAACCGGTCGTCGTCGCACAACCGAGACCATCCAAATGGCTCAGAAGACCCTCCGCGAGTTCTCTGTCCCCCTGTTGCCAACGTGCCCACTAGGCCCATTGTTAACGTGAAGGACAAGAACTTTGAGCTCAGGACTGGTCTGATCACCATGGTGCAGGAGATCCTGTTCTGCGGACTCCCCAATGAGGATGCCAACGCTCACTTGCAGCGTTTTCTGGAGCTGTGCAACACTATTGTCATCAAGGACATCGAAGCTGATGTCATCAGGCTCCGTCTGTTTCCCTTCTCCCTAGTGGGGAAGACAAAGCAGTGGTTCTACAAGGACAAGAAAGTTGTGAGCACATGGAGCAAATGTTCCACGACATTCCTCGCGAAGTTCTTTCCCATGGGCAAAACAAACGCCCTGAGGGGAAGGACTGCCAATTTCCAGCAAACGTAGATGGAACCCATTCCTGAAGACTGGGAGAGGCTTCAAGGTTACATCCAAGACTGTCCTCATCATGGGATGGAGGAGTGGTTGGTGCTCCAAAACTTCTACAATGCGCTTACGCCCATGTCAAAGGGGCACCTTGACGCTGCTGCTGGAGGCGCATTTCTATCACTTACAGTTGGTAATGCTACGACGTTAATTAACAAAATGGTAGAAAACCAAGCTTGGGGGAAGAAAGGGCCCCGTCCAAGCAACAAAAAAGGCACACACCCTGTGAAGGAGACGGAGGCGCTGGCTGCAAAAATAGACCTACTCTTGCAAAAGTTTGACGCGAGAGCCGCCGGAGACGCATCCGGCACCGTTAAAGCCATAGAATCTCACACAACGTGCGAAGTCTGTGGCAATGCCGGACATTCGGGGAACAATTGCCCCGAAACCCTGAAGAAGCTTCGTACATCAACAACAGGTTTCGTCAACAGTAAGGAGGTAATAATGGGTGGAACAATCAGTCCCGTCCACAATACCAAGGTAATTCGAATTACTCTTCCAATTACAATTTGAATCAGCCTTCTCTCAAAAATTTAGTCCTTGGCCAAGCAAAGATCAATGAAAATCTTACCAAAAAGATGCTCGCCAATGACAAAATCTTTGAGAGCATCAATACTAAGATAGAAGGTTTAACTTCCGCTGTCAATAATCAATTGAGCTTTAACAAAATGACAGAAAGGCAGTTAGCTCAAATTGCTTCTCATATTCCTGTTGATCCCAATGGTAAAACATTGGATCAAGCTGCAAATACTTTTGAGAATGTTAAGTCGGTGACCACGAGGGGCTGTTGACACAAAACACGTCCGATCTGCGAACACCTTGGGATAATACCCAAATTGGAAGATTTCCAGGTGTGCCAGTTGATTTGACCAAATAACCAACAAGGATGATAACTAGAACAATAATGAACAAGACGACAGCAATGCGCCCGGACGTCAAGGCTCAAATTGCTCAAACGCGGAACTCGTGATGTAGACGGAGATCTTGTGGATGCAACCGCCGAAACCATAAGAACTCGTAGATAACTAGCAACTAATGCGATAAAAGTAGATGCTGGAAAAGTAGATAAAAGTAATAGATTTGTTTGATTGATCATGGATCCTTTTTCACGCACGCCCTAGGTACATATTTATACTCCGGTAGGAGGAGTTGTACACAGACACGACTCATACCTAAACAAAACTCCTATTCTTAAGGAAATAAATGACCCGTGCAAGAGCCAGACTCATATCTAAACAAATCTCCTATATTTAAGGAAATAAACGACTTGTGCAAGAGTCGGATTCAAACTAACATAAAAAAACTGGCATAAAAATCATCAGTTCCCTTATCCATTTTTCTTTATGATGACACTTTCCATCGGCGGATCTCTTTCCATCTATCACCTATCCTTGATGCCATCGGCAGCATTTGCTGGCATTAATCTTGTCACCTCACATTCATCGGCATATTATCCCATCGGCAAACCTTCTTTGGCAACCTCTCCATCGCAAAACCATCTTCTTCTCCTTCTGACGCTCCACACCATTAGCAACTTATTTGCTTCAATCAGCGGTCAACTAGTAGCATTCCGATGCTGATAAGAAGTCATAACCAGTCTTTTGTCGATGAGTATACTTAATTAATATTGACACGTCCAAAAAATGGTGTCAACACATGCCCCCCAATTTCAGAGTATAAAATATTTTATACGCTGAAATTCTCTCTTTCATGATTTCTTTGCCTTCCAACATATCTCTGACATTCCCTCGATCACCGTGCATAATCATTGCAACTTGCCAATATCCCCTGCAACCGTAATACCAACGGGTATAATTCCAGAACCGCCGTATAATTTGTCTTTACACCACTATCAGGTCAGGAAGTCAAAATTCAAAGACACCCCTGTTGCTTTGGGCTTATAAAGATCCTCGCGCGGTCATTTCTTCTTTTACCCTAAGCTCATTTTCACAGGCGCTTTTGAAGAAAACCCTAGCAATCTACAAGTAGCATCATCTTCCCCCTTTGTCCAAGCAAGAACTAGAAGGATTCTTCTGGCTTCAATGGCGATCAATTTCAACGTTCCCCCGGTTAGCCTTCCTCTCTTTATTCTCTGCGATCTCTTTCCATTCATTCTTGTTCTTCTCATGATTCTTTTCCATCTCTCTTCTTTTACCTTCCAAACCTAGGAAATGTGCAACAAAATAGTGATCCCTTCCGATTAGCCCCACCTTTGTTGCTTGGGTCCAATGGGGAATCCAGATCCAACTAACCTGATCAATGCTGAAACCAACCGTATCCCCTTCAGATCCGAACAATTCGACCTGTGGTTATGGGCAGACACATTCCGATCTTGGCCGAAATCTACCAACGGATGGAAGGACTGGTACCTCAGAATATCTAGGTCAAAGAAAGCTTACTGGTCGGAACGCAACTTGGATCAATGCATCAGGCTATCTCTTGCCGATATGGAAAAGAACGAGAACATGATGATCATCGCTTCCTATTTTTGGTCTGATACAATGAATGCATTCTTATTCAGACACGGACCGGCTACCCCCACGCTTGCCGATATACAGATGCTTACTGGTCTTGATGTTTCTTCTGCCGACAACGTCACCCTTTTCCGCAGAAAATCTGACCATCAGGTGAATACCCGCAACATCGGCGGTTGGACTGGATATATCCAAGAATACCAAGGTACTGGACCGGTAACCCAAAGAGAGCATGCCATCTTTCTGAACATGTGGTTGGAGAAATTCATTTTCTATGGCAGGACAGTCGGACCAACCAATATGTATCTCCCCGCGGCAGAACTTCTAGCTGATGGAGGATTTCCCCTTGGTCGATACCTTCTGAGCTTAGTTTATCACCTCATGCACCATGTATCCAGGAAACTGCTTAGGTGAACCCATCGGCAATCTTGGAGGTCCTTGGTGGTTCTTTAATTTGTGGCTAAATGCCCATATGCACAAGTGTCTCCAGTTCGACCTATTCACCCAGCAATTTCCTAGGGATCTGCCTGAGGACTATACTCCCGATGAGGATGAATCGGCAACTTGTTTCCCTCTTAACTTCGGAGAAGCCATGATAGTACTGCCAGGAACCGATGCTAATATGGACCAGTTTGGCAAGTTTTTCCAAAGACTCTACTGTGGAATCCCCGCCGCAGAACGAGTCTGGTGGCCTTATGTTGACGAGAACAATCAATTCCCACTTTCCTTCAACCTTACCGATGGCAACATTCCACGGAATGAAAGAATCATGAAGGCCATAATTGTTCCTCGGGCTATTCGAGTCAACATTTTCGGGAGCGGCAAGAATACTTCTCTGACTTATGAATTTTATTATCCATCGGCGGCGGCACGACAACTGGCATTTTGTCAACTACCGATTAAGCTTAGCTATGCCGATGTAATAAAACCAAGAGAAGTCATCTCCAGCGCTATGGACTAGAACAAGATTGTTACTCTTCCTTCCCAAGCCGATGTGACCAATGTCAATCTGTCTTCTTGGGCACCAACATCTTTCATCACCGAGTCATATAAATCTTGGTGACAAGAATGGAAGAATCAATTGTTTGACAAGTCATCACATCACTATAGGCACTTGATCGACACCGATCATATTATTCCTGACGACGCGGTAAGCTTCTCATTCCATTTTTCTTGTCTTCCCTTCGGATGTATCGGCAGCTGATCCCTTTTTAACAGGTCGACGATTTAATCCCAAGAAAAATCCTAAGTAGTAGGATTTTCAACCTGTGACCGATGAACCCTACATCGGCTATTGGCAGTAGAGCTCCTTCAATGTCCTCCTCTGTGCATTATAAGGCACCCAAGGTTACTATTAAATCTACATCGACAAGCAAAGCTGCCACCACTTCATCGACCGCCGCTGCCATTTTGGCGCAAGCTTTTGTGGTAACATCCCTCATTTTACTTATTGATCACGAATTTACATCAGCGATACTTATTTCACACCAACTGTTTTCTTCTGTAGCCGATGGTAGACACCCAGGCACTTCAATCTGCCGATGCCCCCCAATCACAGGGGTTGAAACGCTAAGGTTCTCCCAGCACTGCTTCCCGACCAAAACGCAAGAAGCCGTCGGCTCCAACCCTATCACCGTTCGCATCTCCTCAACCTGGTGACGCGCTAGCAACAGAGCCGATATCGGTAATCATTCCTGAGTCACCATAGGTTGAAACCCCTATCCAAAGAGCAGCATCACCACTGCCAGAGTTAACCGCTACAACGGAAACTGCATCGGCATCGGCACCAGTGTTGGCGCCAGATGAAATCCCTGACCAGGGAACAACCCTATCGCCACAAAGACCGGCTATAACAGTGGAAGCAGTACCGACATCTCCGGCGCCAACCGTTCCTCCTGCTGAGGCGAGTACATCGACAACTGTTGCTGATCCTCATAACATGGCCATGCCAGCTCCTCCGCCAAGTCCATGACGAGAAATTTGTCTAAAGATGGTAAACCAACTATCATAAACCTTATAAATTCACAACTGGCAAATTCTAATCTTCTTCTTTCAGGCCCAAGATTCCCTAAACAGCCTTTTTTCCTTTGCTGTCGACATCCCCGATAATGATGAAGAAGAAAGCTCTGTTCAAGCTTCAACCATCATATCGGTAGAAGTGAAATCCAAGCTTGAAGCCCTGCTCACCCTGCTGCAACAAAGTACCTCTCAACTAGTTCAAGATTCTAGTGCAGTAAGGGCAGTTTTTAATGAAATTCAAGATCAACTGACTGCCGATATTGAAGAACTTCTTTTCCAAGCAGCATTCCTCGAGAGTCGGCAACTTCAATACCGAAAGGCTTCCCGCCGCATTGCCGATAGAGCCGCTCAAGCAGGACTCGAAGAGGAGATATTTAAGTTCAAACAAACCATGGATGAGAAGCACCAGGACATCGGTCGTTTAGAAGCTTCCAGCGTTGAGCTCAATCAAGAGATTGTTCGTTTGTCAACACAAAAGGAAAGGCTGCTAGCCAAACTGAAAGAAGTCGATGAAGCTCTCGATTCGGCCAACCAGAAAAAACTTCAACTTCCCAATGCCGCTAAGACCAAGCAACACGAGAGGGATACTGCTGCCCGCGAGGCCTTGACGCTGAGGAAAAAGACCAAGCCGATTGAAGGCTCTGTCGATGAGGATGCTAGAGAGATAGAAGAAGCTAATCAAATTCGCCTACGTGCGATATCATCTATCCAATCTCTGCAGTAATCCATTGCACTTTGCTATATCGGCAATCACGAACCTGACACTTGATTTTGCTTGTAACATAATGTCAACGCGTTCTGCCGATGTTCCGTATAATTCTTATTCTATCGGTGCTTTATATTTCCATGCATCCACCCAGATACTAGGATAACACTTCTTTTAAATATTCACCGTTGATTGCTCTGGGAAACGCAACCCCTTCGAGGGTTTCCAAAACATAATCATTACACGAGGATTAGATCGGCGCGCATGCTGTCGATATGATTGAAAACCAGATTCGACAAGCAACCGATGTTCAACCATCGATCGGTTTAGACCAGGCATAACCCCTTTATATTTCTTCAATAAACCGATCAACTATTGTTTACACTGAGAATCTAACTTAGCATTAATAAAAGTTGGCCTAAGTTTACCGCCATCACCGATATCTACCTCTAGCAAATCATCGGCCGATGTGAACCCTTACAAGCTTTCCATCATCGGTGAATTGATCCATTAAAACCCTTCTTTAGAACTAGCTGCTTTGATCGGTATGATTCGGTAATCGGCAATTCTAAAGGACTCCGTATCCCATGCTTCGCCTGACATGCATTTAGTTTGCTCATAGGTGGCTAATTCTGCCGACGCAATGACCGACGAAACTTCACTCTGGATGACTTCAATTTTTTCTCCAACCCATTGAACCAAGCTTCGGTGCATTGTGGAAGGGATACAACAATTAGCGTGGATCCAGTCTCTTCCCAAAAGCAAATTATAGGCACCTTTGTTGTTGACTACAAAGAATGTTGTCGGCAAAGTTTTACTGCCGATGGTTAACTCAACGCATATTGCTCCCTTGGCCGGCGACACGTTGCCCTCGAAATCCTTAAGCATCATATCTGTTTTGGCCAAGTCTTGGTCACCTTTCCCAAGCTTCCTGAATATGATGTACAGCATTATATTGATTGCCGCTCCACCGTCCAAAAGCATTTTTGTCATCGGCTGCCCATCAACTTTACCCTAAACAAATAAAGCCTTTAGATGCTGCCTTTCATCCTCGGCTGGCTTCTCAAAAACGGTCGTCATCGGGTCCAGCACCAACTGTGCCATATCAGCTTCCTCTTCTGCAACATCGGCAGGTGCCATGAACTCCATCGGCAATATGACCACCATATTGATTTCTGCCGATGGGTTTCTTCTTTGTTTTGGTCTCCACTGCCTAACTGGAGATCTTTCTCTTGAAGGACCTTTATCGTTACATAGATCCCTTTGGCGTTCCCGCTGTATCTTTCTCTTCTGTGTCTTCGTCAAACCCTTAGGACACCATTGAGGAAGCCTAGTTTTCCAAACAGGTTGATACCAACTTTCACCGCTCGCGCCTGCATCACCCCTCACGTTTGGATCTCTAGAGAATATCTCTTCATCGGGCACTCGTGCATCGGCTAATTCTTCAATTCTCTCTTGACGGATTCGCTTGCCAAGTCTATCATGCACGCTGAGTTTGTCCCCCAACCGATCATGTACCGACCCTTTTTCCCTGATTGACTCGGCATAACTCGGTGCCCGATCATCAAAACGGGGCTTCCTCTCTGACTGGCCAGCAGGATAATACCCATTGCACTCAGGGCAATTATCAACAGTAGGCAGCTTGATGCCTTCTCCCAGTAATGAACGAAAAAAGGGCACCTCCAATGATCCTTATGCCGATACCACTCCCGACGCCTTTCTTCTTCCTGCCGCTGATATCGTTCTCATTGCGATCGCCGGTAATCTTGTCGTGGTTTCCCGTGCGTGATTACGTACGGCGCACGCCTGTGAGGCCTTCTGGTGTTGTTGCTTTCATCGGCAACTCTTTCGCCTTTTCTATGATCGGCAAGATTTCCCACATCCCGCACAGATATTTGGTGCTTTGGGTCTACTGATGCATTCTTTTTGGCAGCCTCCGATGTCAACACCTTGGCCTTACCGCTGATTTCCACCATATTGGCCAAAAACGGGTGTTGATCGATCTTCATCGATTTCTAGGCTTTAGAACTTTCAAACTTTACTCACTCAGACTCAATTTCCGACTACAACTGCTGCCTAAAGACTTTGCAATCATTGGTACTGTGTGAAGTTGCATCATGCCACTTGCAATACCTCATCCTCCTGAGTTCTTCTGCCGATGGCATCACCTGATTAGGTGCTAGCTTAATCCGCCCCTCCTGAAGCAGCAGATCAAATATCCTATCGGCTTTGGTGATGTCGAAGGTGAACCTCTCAGCTTCCTTCTGGCCAAATGGACAATACACCGGCTTATTACGCCTGATCCATTCAGCAGCGCCGATGCTTGCTTCTTCGTCTGATTCAGAATCTTCTTCTTGCTCAATGAAGGATACCTTTTTGTTCCAGGTTTTCCTAGGCTCAAAAGCCTTGACCTCCTGATTGTCAACCCTCTGCACGGGGTGACTCAGACTTTCGAACTCCTGAGCTGCATACTTATCCTTGAGATGCGGCAATAAACCCCTGAAATGCTAAGTCCGCCAACTGCGGATCATCGAGCACCAAACTGTAACACTTGTTCTTCACATCCTGAAGCCTTTGGACGAAGCCTTCCACCGATTCGTCATTACGCTGTTTTAATTTGACCAAATCGGTGATTTTCTTCTCGTGGACGCCGACGAAAAAGTACTTATAGAACTGTTTCTCTAGATCAGCCCAAGTGATCACAAAATTTGGAGGCAACGAAATAAACCATGTGAATGCCGATCCAGATAATGACGATGAGAACAACCTTACCCTCAGTTCATCCCTGCTGGCTGCCTCTCCACAATGGATAATGAAGCGATTGATATGCTCCATTGTCGACGTATCGTCTTGGCCAAAAAACTTCGTAAAATCTGGCACCTTGTATCGATTTGGGAGGGGAACCATATCATATGCCGGGGGGTAAGGCGTCCGGTAAGAGTAGGTATTGACCTTGGGTTTAATGTCGAACTGTTCCTTCATCACTTCGGCAATCTTGTCGGACCAGTACGCCTCCTGTTCTGGTCGACTCATTGGTTGAGCGTTAACCGGTGGAACTGGCTGATGCGCTCCTTCAGGTCTTAGTGGAAAATGAGTCAGAGCAATCGGCGTAGGCACAACACCAGTCATCTGGATGTTATGCATCGGCTGATTTACCGATGGGTAATTTTTGCACACTTACTAGATTGTGCTGTGACATTATATTCATCGGCTGTTGTACCGATGATCCACCTTGAGCGTATGTCGGACTTCCATAATGATACATTAGCATGCCAGGTTGCTGGACCGTCAGTTGATTAGTCCACCCTGGATTATAATTCATTGGGATGAAATTCACCGATGGCTGATAGCCAACCGACGTTTGATGCATTGACACTCCGGCTTGGGGATCTACTGCTGTCATGGGCTGACTAGCAGTCATTGTACCCTATTGCATCGGTAAAGAACTCACCGATGATGGCATAATAGGCATCTTGGGTATCACTATCTGCAGATCTTCCGGCAGTGATTGCGCAGCTGGAGACGACGCAGAATAATGTGACGTCGGTATCATCGGTTGTGATACTACTGATAGCGTTGGAGCCTTCCATACCACATTGTTGCCTTGAATCAGATTATAATCAGCAGATGGGTTTGGAGGCATGCCGTAACCCCACCAATTGGCAAGAGTTGGCTGACTCGTCATTGCAGGCCTCGAACTCGCTGATGCCACAAGGTCTGTTTTCAAATGAGTGCTTACAGCGCTTGATCCCGGTGGTGTAACATCGGCAGACAGCTCCATCGGTTGAGAGGACGCCATTGGAGTCACCGATGGAACTACTATAGATGCCGATCCAGGCTGATGATATACTGGACCAACATACTAGGGCGCATGCCCTTCTTTGAAAGATTGCATAACAACATTGTACACAGTGTTGGACAGCACGTTGGAGTGGTTAACTAATGCTTGACCTAATGCAGCATTGACCATCTCTTGTAATTTACCAGGATTGGCGTCGAAGGTAACCTGCTGCGGCAATGGCGGATCTTGCTTCTGGATTGCTTCGCCGCTCCTGCTTAGGTTGAAGGATTTCAGATATAATTGCTTGTACTCCTCCATAGCCCGCTCCATAGCTTGCTTCTGATCATCTTTCAGATTTGCTTTGGAGACTTCAATAATGTTGCCCTGATGGATATCAGTCGCATCACCCATAATCTTGTTATGAACAAGATCTGTTGATCAGCAGATGTATAATTGTCCCACCGGGTGTGCCAAAAGAGGTGTTGACACAAAACATGTCCGATCTGTGAACACCTCGGGCTAATAGCCGAATTGGAAGATTTCTAGGTGTGCCAGTTGATTTGACCAAATAACTAACAAGGATGATAACTAGAACAATAATGAACGAGACGACAGCGATGCGCCCGGACGTCAAGGCTCAAATTGCTCAAACGCGGAACTCGCGACGTAGACGGAGATCTTGTGGATGCAATCGCCGAAACCGTAAGAACTCGTAGATAACTAGCAACTAATGCGATAAAAGTAGATGCTGGAAAAGTAGATAAAAGTAATAGATTTGTTTGATTGATCGTGGATCCTTTTTCACGCACGCCCTAGGTACATATTTATACTCCAGTAGGAGGAGTTGTACATAGACACGACTCATACCTAAACAAAACTCCTATTCTTAAGGAAATAAACGACCCGTGCAAGAGCCGGACTCATATCTAAACAGATCTCCTATTTTTAAGGAAATAAACGACTCGTGCAAGAGTCGGATTCAAACTAACATAACAAAACTGGCATAAAAATCATCAGTTCCCTTATCCATTTTTCTTTATGATGACACTTTCCATCGGCGGATCTCTTTCCATCTATCACCTATCCTTGATGCCATCGGCAGCATTTGCTGGCGTTAATCTTGTCACCTCACATTCATCGGCATATTCTCCCATCGGCAAACCTTCTTTGGCAACCTCTCCATCGGAAAACCATCTTCTTCTCCTTCTGACGCTCCACACCATTAGCAACTTATTTGCTTCAATTAGCGGTCAACCAGTAGCATTCCGATGCCGATAAGAAGTCATAACCAGTCTTTTGCCAATGAGTATACTTAATTAATATTGACACGTCCAAAAAATGGTGTCAACAGGGGCGGTAAGGCTACTCGTGATCCACCATATCCTAACCATGCAGCCAGGAAACAAGCAACACCACAACAGTAAGAACCTTCATCATTTGAACCTCAAGACGACGCAGAAGCAGGGACAACCCTGGACTATCCAGACACTACGCATCTGTCGTTCACCACGAGGACAAGAAAGCTAGCCGTGGATGACCAATTCGCTCGGTTTGTTGAGATGGTCAAGAAAGTACATGTAAGCATTCCACTCATGGACGTTTTACATGTACCTTCCTATGCCAAGTACATCAAAGACATTATCAACAACAAGCGACCACTGTCATCCACGACCATGGTCAAACTGACAGAAGAGTGTAGTGCGGCAATCCTGAACCACTTACCAGAGAAGAAGAAGGATCTCGGATGCCCCACTATCACTTGCTCCATTGGTGGGCAACAGTTTGACCATGCACTCTGTGATCTTGGTGCCAGCGTCAGTGTCATGCCGAAGACGGTATTCGACAAGCTGAGCTATACACGGTTGTCACCAACAACGATCACACTCCAATTGGCCGACTCCTCCTTACGCTACCCAGCGGGAATAGCTGAAGATATTCCTGTGAAAATCCGAGGATACTTTGTCCCGGTGGACTTCGTGGTGCTCGACATGGAGGCCACCAAAGAAACACCGCTCATCTTGGGACGACCGTTCCTCAGTACCGTTGGGGCACAAATTGATGTTGGCGCTGAGGAAATCCAGTTCAACATCAATGGAAATGAGGAGAAGTTCCAGTTCTGGCCAAGGAAGGCGGAGGAGTGCAATTTGATTCGCATCAGGTATGAACCAACCACGAAGGAGCTCACGGAAGTTGAAATCCAACCTCATGGTGCGAACAAGGTTCCCAATATCATCTGGGAACCAAGGCCCTAGAACAAAAGAAGGAAACAAAAAGTGCTCATGAACAAAAAACAAAAGAAAAAGAAAGAGCAGGAGCAGAAATCAGAGAAGAAGAAGGAGCAAAAGCAAAAAACTTCTAAAGAAAAGAAAGAACCAACTCCGACCCAAAAGAAAGAAAAGAAGAAAGCTCCTGCAGTAAAGATAGAGCCAAAAGTTGTTCCTGCACAACCAAAAGAACATAAAAAGAAGGCAAAGCTATGGCCCAAGATAAGGTGGACCCTGAGAAGAAACCGGTTCCACCCGCAGCCTCTGGGGAACCAAAGATCAAAACAGTCCCCAAGGAGGAAGAAAAGGTGGTGAAAATAGAAAAGTCTCCACGCCTCCAAAAGAGGTTGAACAACCACCAAGCGCCACCACACCTCTGAAGAAACAAAATGGTATGGAGGCCCAAGCAAGCACACTCGTCTACTTCTCCTGAGACGGATGCTCCAACGCCAAGCATGACCCGAACAGGAGAAAAGTACTACTCCACGGACTATAAATGGTGAGCCCTGAGTGATAGGCTAATCGGTAAGTTATCTTTTTGCATTTCCTTTCGAAAAAAATAGTCTGTCAAATAAAGTTCTATCATGCTATCTTCGTTCCTGTTCTAGTATGATGTTTTGGAATATGTTTAAGCTTAGCATATTCCATAGACTGGTAGCTTGAGCATGGTGCTTAGGTTGCTAGTTTACCTTGGTCGACTATGTTGATTATTGAAATAGATTGCTAGCAGAAATTTTGGTAGATTGCTATGAGCTAACCATTGCAGGATGGTCCTCAATCATAAGGAAGTCCTGATGACAGACTTAAGAAAAAATAAAATAAAATGTTACCTCAAAATAAATCAAGGGCCCCATTTCCAAGCAAGCTTGGGGGAGGACCCCCAATAAGAGGTACGCACTTTACTAACACTTACGCATTCAAAAAAAATATTTAAGTCATTATGATTTGTCATTGTCTATATATATGTGTTATAAAAATATTTGATTCTACCCTTGTTGATATGATGAATAGTTGCTCTGTCTCATGATTTGCTTGTACCTGATTTATAATCGACTTTTCTCTAAAATTTGAGTTTATCGTTTAAAAGTGTCTCATCCTGGAAAACTTGAGTTAGTGGAAATGCATATGCTGGCTCTTGTCTAAGTCATTGCCTGATTTGATATAGTGACGTGAGCTAAGCTATGACTCTGTCCTGAGTGAAAACCTGACTTTCGGAGTTTTATTTTCAAAATGATCAAAACAAAAGTTCCTCAATGATTTTGAAATACCTACCAAGGCCATATGACATGATTCAGATCTATTACAAAACCCGCTGTCATATGTTGCTTGTTTGATCATTGAGTTTAGTCAAACTGTTGTGACCGCTATGAGATTATGGTCTTACACTCACGATTGAGATTCACTTGCACCCACCAAATAAACTTGCCGACTCATACACTGCGAGTCGTGCAAATCATGCATCACCATCCAGTCCACCCAAAAATGCCAACTCTTGACCCTAGGGTTGCATGACTTTCCCGTCAAATAAAGCATGTCGATTCTTACCCTGAGAATCGTGCATCCACTATCCACCAAATACTACTCCCTGCATTCCATCATGACTCCTTTCCATAAAAAATCTTCGTCGTACCAGAAAAAGAGTTATTGGCTATGTCACTTCTCTTAGTAAAAAAATGCCAAGGGGCATGAGGAAAGAAAGAGGACAAGTGTCCAAATTAGGCAACGGGAAATCCAGCTAGTCCCCGTTCGAAAAAAAGAGATCCTAGAAAATCCCATCCACCAATAAAGAGAGTCATGATGCATGGAGTGCCTAAAACATTTAGAATTAGGAATCATTCATCCTTTCACACACTTGCACAATCTCAATCAAAGTGTATGGCTTGTATCTCCGGATGGTTCGGTTTTTGACTTTACAACTTATGTGATTCAAGCATGCCCACCTTCCATACCTACCCAAGAGCTCCACCTTCAGCCTTAGTAGTAGGTTTGAAAGAGAGGCAAAATCACAATGCCTTTGGTGAGGTAAACATACACATTGAGTGATTGAGAGAATCATTCGAGGAACTTGAGTTTCTTTTGCAAAAAAATTTCAAAACCTCCGGAAAGTTGGTTGATCTTAGACAGATGATAAGCAATGCTTGTGAATCTGTTCTATCTTGCAATCACCCAAGACTTGAAAAGGCTGGAAAGCGCCATCTTGTCTTAAGATAATAACAGGGTGGATAGTCATGCCGATTTATTCAAATTGAAGTAGAAAGCTTGCTTATCCTTCTGGTACATTTGAATCATGATCGGCATTGTAGCAACTACTGATCAACAACCTGAAGCTAAGCTTTGCTCGGAACGAACAAAGGGTAAGCTTGAGGGATCTTGTTGGCGGTCCTTATCGATGATTTTATACCGCCAATTAGAGTTGAAAAAGGGTGAATTAATTATTCTTATACACATATACATTTATTTCTAACCTAATTCCACATGCACTAGAAAAAATATTGTTTGTACAGAAATATATAAAGTGCAGGAATTTTATAAATAAAAGGCGCTTTCTGGAAAACGCCGAACCATCCCAAGTGGAGAAAGGCCACCTCGGGACCAGAATGGGCCAAAACACCTCACAACACGACCCAGGACCAGAGGACAACTGACCTGACGAAGTCGGTCAGGGGACGGCGTCGCCTGGGCGCGGTCGTGCCAGGGGCGCGCGTGCGCCAGCCCCCTGCCGCACGGGCCTGGCTTCCTCAGGTCGGTACAATTAATGCTGGGGAGGGCGGTGCGCTAGTGTACCTTCCATTTTGGCGCCTGAACCGACCTCCACCATGCTATAAGAAGAGAGGAGGAGCACCCTTCACCACACACCATTTCGGAGCCTCACTCATTCTCACACTTGTTCATTAGCTTAGTCACTTAGTAGTATCTGGAGCAAGGAGAGCTACCAAGGAGAGCTTGCCTCCTAGGAAGAAGAGCTACCCCTTTGTAATTATCTATGAAGTATTCTTCCTTAGTCAAGTTCTTACTCTTTATATATAGCGTAGCATATGAACTAGAGTATAGTCTTGGTCATGTTCTTCTTGATATATATGAACTAGAGCAAAGTTCATATGATTAGTTCATAGCATGTTCATCACTGTTCTTCATCGTTCATATGTTCTAAAGAATTAAAGCCCACGATGAGAATGGAGTAACGGTTCGATGTTCTTTTGGGTTTGCATATGTTCTAGCTCATCCATCCATAGGGTGGGAGTCCTGGGGGGACATAGGTAGTTCTCTAGTATGCGGACATGATGTCCGGATACGAGGGAGCCTGTTGGTATTTTTTAACGTATGCAGAGAATCCGCAAGCGTACGGAAGTACCATTGTAGCCTTCACCCAGAAGTATTTAGTGGAAGATGAAAGAATCTAAATTGCTTCAGAAGATCGTTTCACTTCTGACAACCATTCTTATAAGTGTTCCTTCTTAGAGGAGACTTCCTTAGAAATAAATGTTTCATTTACGTGCCAAGCAATGCTTGAGGTTCTACCAAAATCCTCGAATTTTTATAGTGAACTTCCAAAGGATAAAACATTCCGTCCTTTGGTGTTCGTGGTTCGGGTGAGGGCTCAACAAATGAATCTAAGGGTAGCAAGGGTAAAGATTTGACTGATGAGGGATCCTCAAAGCTTGACATGCCCTTTTTATGGAGGGGTTAAGGCTCTATGATGGGAGAAGCATGCTTCTCAAGGACATGAACAATCATTTTCCTCTATTCTATCATGGTTTTATGTAAAATGACCCTCCAACGGTCATGTCAAGGCATAGAGCAGCATCTATGTCTAGACCCAAAAGAGATGCAAATGCACATCATCAGGTAAAAAGAAGTCTAGGCCAGCATGTGTTAACATTGTAAACCTTGCCTAGGCTGCACCTATGGGTTCCTTCTCGTTCTACTTGAAATCGAGGATTGCCTTTGGTAGAGAAGTGATACGAAACATGGGGAAGAATGCAAGATAAAACTTGCCTTTAAGTTCTCGCTAGTCTCCATTCAAACTTCCTACGACATTAGTGTACCATTGCTTCGCCTCTCCGTTTGAGGGAGAACGAAAGCAACTTCCACATAAGAATTTTGTTGTGTCATGCCAGGAATGCTAGGCATGAACACACTTTCAGAATCATGCAGATGTCTAAAATGATTTTCATCATCAAGACTGAGAAGGGCTATGCCCGAACCAGGGTTCTGAATCCTAGGTGGAGTTCGTAGCCGGATGAAAATTTTGGTTTTGAAAACAAAAATTTTGGATCAAAGAACTCCCCCTTCTTTGAAGCAAAAAGATTTGAAATTATGATTGGTTTCAAGGTAACAGGATCAGATAGAAAGAGTATTTGTTTATAAAAAGAAATTTAAAATATTTTCTTTTTATAAAAAATACGAGAGTGAACTAGGTTTGAAGAAAATAGCAACCGTTCCCCGGCAACGGCGCCAAAAAGCTTGTTGGTATTTCTTAACGTATGCAGAGAATCCGCAAGCGTACGGAAGTACCATTGTAGCCTTCACCCGAAAGTATTCAGGGTATCGTATTTTCCACAGGGAACGGAGGTATTTCTCCTAGCTAGTTTGTCCAAGGACAACACAAGGGTAGTGATAAAAAGGGTGGTAGAGATGGATTCCTATAGCTTTAGGGTCCTAAGCATAGCATTGCAATACTTCCACTTGCTCACTTCGAGCACCGAATCGCACCTAGTCTGCCAGGTGATGCCGGCCTTTGGCTCTACGCCGCACCCGGACGTGGGGGTTTATACAGAGGATGGACAGGGCTGTCATCACCTGCCGCCTACCCCTCAACCATGGAGTGCGAGGCAAACGAAGGTAGCCTCTAGCCTAGACACCACGTCTACGCTAGCGACTACTACTCTAGCGTCGTACAGGGTGACCCGTCTTTATCAGGGGCCCTCTACTAGAGCATCTGCCATGAGGACGAACAACGAACCCATGAACAAGCTTGGTAAAGCTCAACTAAAGAAAGACACAAAAGACTATAAGAAACACGAATACTCACTTAGCCAAGATCCCGTTAGGGAGCCGAGTAGAATATCCGTAGAGGTACAAGGTTGGGGAGGCGCCGACAAGCCCTGTGACTCCCCGCTCTCACGCCTCACATCTTGCTTTCTTCTCTCTAGCTAGCTAATAGGGCATAGCCCTTTGGAATGGAGCTCTTGTGGTAGTGTTGCTCTTCTTCCTTGTAGTGTTGTTGTTGAATGAGGAGGAGGGAGCCTCCTTTTATAGGTGGAGAGGAGGGAGCTCTATGCAAAAGGGTCATGCCCATTTGGAAAGGACTAAAACCAACCTTCATAGGCGGTTTCGTACCTTCCATGTACAAACCCCCACTGAAACCGACCTCCACACATCGTCATGGGCCATCTGGACAAATCTGGGCTAGTTTGGCCACCCGAGAGGGACGCCCACGCCTCAGGTGTGCCCGTGCCTTATGAAGCTTATCTGGGGCCCATCTTTCGCAGGCATGTGGGCCTCGTCGTAAGCTTTCCAACGGCGCATGGATCTCCCTAATTGGACTCCGGATGAGTGAGTTATGGCCATATTACTGAGGCCTAC
The DNA here is from genome assembly GCA_022036555.1 of Microstegium vimineum. Lineage (NCBI taxonomy): Eukaryota > Viridiplantae > Streptophyta > Magnoliopsida > Poales > Poaceae > Microstegium > Microstegium vimineum. The sequence goes on along the minus strand of CM039126.1, from coordinate 19,803,915 downwards.
TACTGCAGCCCGAGATGGAGTTGGACCGGGTTTTGGGCTTCCACTTCTTGGGTTTTCCCATTTGTGTTCCCTTCCGGAGTTGCCTTCCTGCGAGCGATAATCACCGAAACTCGTGGAACACGTTAGTGAAAAGCCCTATTCACTACCTTTGGGGTGAATTTTATATCATTGTTGGCGGTATAAAATGTGAGTTAAGGACCGCCAACAAACTCCCCCACACTTAGCCCTTTACTCGTCCTCAAGTAAAGTTATAGGACTAAGATGGGTCATCCCTTCGATATATAACCTGCATACAAGATATTCCAAGCTTCACCTGCACTTGTAAACTTTTGAATTGTCTACCACATTATCTTGGGCAATTGAATAATGGAACAACAAAGATTCAAATCCCCTTGCATCAGTCATATCAGAAACTTGGGTTTTTGAATGATTTTGTAAAAATAAAAGATAGCGCTGCTCCTCATATGATACTGTCAGGTCACTCATATTTGTGGTTGGTTCCTCACCAAGGCATTTTGAAGGTGCCTGCCTTTCACAACCTATCACTAAAGCTGAGAGTGGAGTTTTGGGTAGGTATAAAAGGTGGGCATACTTGTATCACATATATTGCGAAGTCAAAAACCGAACCATATGAAGACACAAGTCATACACCTTGATGATATGTAAAGTGTGTGGAATGTTTGGTGGTTCCTAATCTTTGTAGTATTTTTGGCTACTCCATGCATCATGATTCTCTCTTTATTGAGGGATGGAATTTTTGGGAGAGCATGGGCTATGAGAGGTATGCTAAAAATCTATTCTCTTATATTTTTTTCTCTCTTTTTTTCTTCTTTTTTTTTCCTCACCCTTTTTTTGAACGGGGATCTTTGATTTCCCGTTGTCTTATTTCTTGGACCCTAGTCTAACTTATGCCCCTTGGCTTTTTTTGAATAAGCATAGCCCATAGCTCTCTATGAAGAATTTTTGAATGGAGAGAAGTATCATGATGGAATGCAGGGAGTAGATTTTTGGTAGCTAAGGAATGCGCAACCCTCAAGGTGAGAGTCAGTATTTTTATTTGGTGGACTGGTGCACAACTCTTAGTGTAAGAGTTGGCATTTTTGGTGGACGGGGTGCATGTTATGCGCAACTCTCAGTGTAAGAGTTGGCATTTTATTTGGTGGGTGCAAGTGAATCTCAATCATGGGTGCATGACTATAGTCTTACATCGGTCACAAACAATTTGACTAAGCTCAGTGATCAGACAAGTAGCATATGACTAAAGGTTTTGCAACATGAATCATGTCATATGGCTTTGGTAGGAAATTCTTTATCATTGAGGAGCATGCTATTGCATTTTTCTTTTGTAAAAATAAATCCCAAGTTCTTCATAAAAAGAGCAAGGTTCAAATCATCCAGCTATATCACATACTCCAATTACTTAGATAACATGGGGTCCCTATGATTGTTGTTCACAAGGCATAGGAATATCAGCGAGGAATAAAGAGTATGCAAATCTTATCAAAGGATAGCATAGAGAAAAAGTTTTGTCTTTTTAATTTTAACAGATCATAAACTTCAAAACTTTGGGAGATGTGAGGGTAGAGCTGCACAAACCATCGTTGAAGATGAAGAAGTGAATCAAAGAGTGGTTCGGTTGAACAAGAAGGTCAACCGATCTTCTCTTGAATCTTTTTCTTCTGTCCTTCTGTTCACTTGATGTTGTGCATTGTGTTGGGGAGATCTCGATTACATGTGTTAGTCTTGCTCAAAAGATCTCCCCCACACTTATTCTTGTATCTGGTTTATTCAAGAAGAAAACAAAAAAGAAACAAACAGGGGCACTACTGGTTGGAAACCAAGGAGCCAGAATTTTATTGATCATATAATTAAAAAAAATTATTTGCTCAACCAACTCGTAACTCAAACAAGGTCAAGATCAAGTTGCGAACTAAAACAAACCTTGGTTTATCTCCACATCAAATTACTTCCCATAGTCTATGGCTACAACTCAAGTTCATTAATCAAATTTCAACACCTTGTCAAAACTTGATCATTTGCCCATTTGTGTTCCTTTCCGGAGTTGCCTTCCTGCGAGCGACAATCACCGAAACTTGTGGAACACGTTAGTGAAAAGCCCTATTCACTACCTCTAGGGTGAATTTTATATCATTGTTGGCGGTATAAAATGTGAGTTAAGGACCGCCAACAGAGCCTTCGAATATGACGGCATGCCACGGTTGAGGGGTAGGCGGCAGGTGGTGACAGCCCTGTCCGTCCCTCGTAATCCCCCACATCCGTATGTCGTGTAGGAGTTCGTAAATGCCTCTATCGACTGGCAGACCAGCTGCGGGGGTCTCCCTGTTACTTTAGGCTCTGACTCGTCTCTAGTTTTGTATAACATGTGACTTAGCTGTTCTATGCATAGCTGTATACAACCTACCTGCTCCATGTAGATTTATTCTTTATTCTTTCCGTTACTTTTATTCCTTATTTCTCTTTATCCTTGAGTATGGCCCAAATGTGTGTCCACTATCTAAAAACCTGATATTCTTACCCCTGCATAGCACTAAGACTTATTTCAATGATGTAAAGTTCTATATCCATGCTAGAGGTATTTTACACCATGCCTTCTTTTGGGAAAATATAAATAACGATACCCTGATATACTTCCGGGTGAAATGTTACAACGATAGATCCGTGCGCTTGCGGATATTATCTAAAAGGTGGTGATCTATCACTTGGCGTTTCTTGGTGTGATCACCGGGATGTAACAATTCTAGTGATTGCACTAAGAAATGCCAACAGGCATTTCTGGCACCGTCGTCAGGGATAGACCTTTTATCCTATCTTTGATGATTGCGCTAAGAAATGCCAACACTTGGTTGATCGATCGATACATATGTCAACTTGTTGGCTATGGACCTGTCCTGTGTTCTGCTTCACTAGATAGGAGAGGAGTGTTCTACCTTCTCCGAGCTTTCCGGCCGTGAGCCTAGGTCGTGGGCTGCAGGCCGCTGAGACAGACCGAGAGGGAGTTGGTCTGCCGACTTGAGTGTGAGATCTAGTGAGACTTGGTGATGGATTTGAGATGAATTTGGGATGGATGGGATGTGTGTGTGGGAATGGGAATGTGTTAAACATTATTATTATTATTATTATTATTATTATTATTATTATTACTACTACTTGTTGCTACTTCGCATGCGCTAGGATGCAAACCACAACCAAACTATAGGATCGTCAGATCCCTTTATTTTCTCTTTTCCACTAAAGCTCATTCGGTGCTGACCATGGCCTGCACACATCTGGTGGTGTGCAGATTTTCCTGCTTCTCAGAGATGTCAAACAGATTAGAAGGTCTCGTGCTTGCGCTCAAGTTGGAGTTTGGAGTTGCTTCCGCGTTACTTCCGCTTCTCAAGCTGTTCTGGATGTTAGAGATACTTTGTTCCGCCTTGTGGCGTTGTAAATATTAATGTAAACCCCTCTATTTGTATTCTTTAGATTTATAATTCGATGTATGGAATTGATTATCAACTGTTGTATATCATTCTGTGAATTTTCCTTCGTGGAAAATTGAGGATGTTTCACCTACTGTAATTTATTAAAGCACAAACCCAAAGTAACAAAGTTACAACAACACGAAAAAAACAGTTTCTCACCAACTCTCACACCTAGAGAAAAAGCTCAGGGCACCTAGAAGGATAAGACTTTCTATAGTGTAGTCAAGATTGAGAAAGCTATCATAGACAATGCTAATAAAAACTGCAACATCATTGTATTCATCATCGACATACATGTGCTTCTAGAGACCGACAATTCATCCTAAGAAAGAACTAGTATCTAACATACATGTGTTTGTAGCAATCGACAACTCAGGTATGTGTCTGCTCACAGTTAATCGTAAGCAAGAACTAGACTAACCTCACAGGCAAAGTAATGGTAATGGTATGGTCTATTATGGCCTCTCGATGAACTTTTTTCTTGCGTGAGGATAGTCTAGTTCTTGTTTAGAATGAATTGTTTCTTGGTATATTTTATTATGGAATAATCCACACCTCTATAATTTCTGCATCTAATTCATAGTTATGGTAACATTTTTTGAAATGCCTAGATGGTGCTAATTTTTTGTTAAATGGTCTCAACATGAAAGAAATTAAGCTCCCTCTCTAGTAAGCTTTGTTTGCCATAGTCCATAATTATGTGTAGCATGAAAACATTATGAGTACTTTTTTTATGTCTAACGAAAAAAAGTAATTCCCCCTAAACATTATGAGTACTTTTTTATGTCTAGCAGAAAAAATAATTTCCCCCTAATGTATTGACATGATTTTTTTACTTGTCTTCCTGCTCTAGCTCCACATCTAACTCACGCTCCAAACCACACTAGATGAGGATGATCTAGATCCATATCCAGCTCCTAAACACAAAATACCACTAGATGAGGATAATCTACATCTATCTTCAACACCTGATTACAAAATACGGCTAAACGAGGACAAATTGAGTAGGTATATATTACGACTAAACGAGGATGAATTGAGTAGGTATGTGTTTGAACACCAACTTCTTGGTTTCACATACATTATTTTAAATGGTCTGGTCTATTCAAGTCTTGCTCAAAATTTAAAATTCTCTTCTTGCTAATGTCTTATTTTCAATGTGTTTTGGGTTTCAATTGGATGGTGTCACTACGACTCGCAATACCTTCAGAATATATATTGAAATCGCCAAAGATATATACCCTAGACATCTGTAGATGCACAAATGGAGATTACATGTATTTGGCGCCGAATGTGTTTTATTATTGTCCGAACCTTAAGAGAGTTACAATTATTAACTTTGAATAAACCTTAGGAGTGTCATTATGCTACTACAATGATTTTTTCTAAATTTTCTTGTTCTCCTAGCATCTGCTATTCTTAGTGATCTATATCTTTGATTTAAGAAAAAATTAAATAAGCCCAAAATTATTTGACAAACGTGCTTTGCATTATAATAATGCAGATTGTAGTATTCATTCTATATAGTCACAAAGTTTTGATAACAATATAAAACTATATATCTATGATGAGAGCATGGATGGTGTAGCTGATGGTATTTATAAAGATGATCCATAATGTGGTCGTACAAAGGTTTCTATGCAAAAGTCATGTTGGTGTGAAACACTGAATGTGTGAGAGAGAGGAGAAGAGAGAGGAAGAGAGACACACGAGAGATGAGCCAAACGTCTCTCCCAACACTTTCCCCTCTCTTCCCCTTTATAAGAGAGGCTTCCATTAAGGCTCATATATTTACAGAAAGTCTCTAGATGCTAGAAGTGGACCTTAAACATTATCTTACAAGCTCCTTAGCCATGTAATTGGACTCTAAAAACACTAATGGGGTCTCTTGAGTAAATTGCACCCACCATACAACAACTTGAGAGGTGGGTGCAGATTGGTCCAATAACTTGTAAAATGTTCAATTTAGTGTGACAACTTGGTAAATATGTGCATATTAGTCCAACAACTTATAAAATATCCAATTTAGTGCAACAACTTGTCAAATTGGTGCGTCTATAGTCCCAAAGTTACAGTGATAATGTATTTAGTCACATTGTTGTATAGCAAAGAGATGGTATATTCAGCTCGGAACAAATAATTTATAATTATGTGCCTGTTGATATTCGCAATCATAATGATGATATAGTTGTCCACAATAAAGAATCTTTATTTCAAAATTTTGAAAAAATATATTCACATAAAAACGAGAGATATTTTGTATCTACTTACAAAATTAATTTAGTCTGTTTTTTATGTAACAAAAAATAATGTCTATGAAACATTGTGATTTTTTGAGTAATAACAAACAATGTCTATGAAACATGGGAAGTCTGATTTACGCATGTTTATATGTTTTAAGTATGAACAAAAGCAATATTTTTCAATAATAAGTTAAAGACATCAACTAGTTCATTAGGGTATATTTACACCCTATCATATGTTAATATTTTTTTATGAGAGAATATTCCCTCAAAAAGTTATTATTTATAATCAAGCTGTTTTGGCTTTTATTACTTTTTCAAAAATAAATACGCAGTGTTAAGATGAAAAAATAAAAAGTAAATGTGAGAAAAAATACAAGAAAATATGTTCAATTTCAAAAAGGTGGCATAACCCAAAATTTATTTTGGTCATGGTATTAAGAGAAGAATCCTAAAATGACTCAATACAAGCGAAATGCATCATATTTGTAACATTTGGACCATAGATAGATGCACCAATTTACCAAGGTTTTGCACTAAATCGAGCATTTTACAACTTGTTGGACCAATTTGAACCCACATACAAAGTTGTTGTGGTAAATTGAGCGTTTTATAAGTTGTTGGACTAATTTGCACCTAGGGGCCAAGTTGTTGTATGGTCCATACAATTTACTCTATAATAAACACCCCAACAGTATTTCCTAGCTATTCGGTTTTGATTGTAAGTAGAAGACAAAATAGCTGGATACAACTAAGTGTGGCCTAATTACAACTCAGATCCGACACATGACTCACATGTATAAGAGAGTCTGGGGATAATTTTATCTTCAGTTTTTCCTCGATGTCAATGTTTGACTCAAACGTGATGACCCTATCTTTGGCAGCTTGATTCTTCGTATGATCTTGAGCCCTTGATACCTTCTTTTCACAATTGACCTTGCATTTAAGACATTTATATGCAGTCAAAGTAGGTGAACTAGTCGACGTAGGTGAGCTAGTTGTAGATGACCACGACGCGTCTTCAAGGTTTCACTCACAAGCGTCGGGCAAAGCTTTTTTTAGGTGGATTGCTTGTCCAATGTGCTCCTCGCCATCTTGTCTTGGCTGGCGCTTGTGATTTTTTTCGTGTGCTTCAAGTAAACGAGTAGACGCGATCGATGATGTCATAAATGGAGATCCCCTTGCTCCAATTGATAGCGAAGGCGAAGATCGGTCTCCGCGGTCCAAATTGACAACGAAGGTGAAGACAACGATGTTGATGGCAATCCCCCCGCTCTAAAATAGTGGTGAAGGCAAAGGCAAAGATATTGATGGCAATCCCCCATCTCTAAAATGTTGGCAAAGATGTCGATGGTGTTTTTAATCTAGGTGAGAGATACTATATCTAATACTCCCTCTATTTTCTAAATTAAGTCATTCTAACTTTTTTGAATAGTCAAAACATCTTAAATTTGACCAAAATTATAGAAAGGATTATAAAGATTCACAGCATTAAAGGGTAGGGCGTGTTCCGAAGTAACCAAATGTGTATCCTGAGTGGAGCTAGAAGAGTAGGACGTGTTTCAAAGTAGTCTTCGGTTGCTTTCTTCATAGTGTATGAATTAAACCCAAGATCTTAAATGAAAGGGAGCCGTACCTGTTTTGCTAAATTAAAGCTATGCAAATCTTGAAACTCCAAACCCCCCTTGTGCTTTGGTTTACATAATTTCCACCAAGCTTGCCAACGAATCCTCTTGTTATTGTCATCACCCGCCGTTATTGCGAGATAGCATCAGCAATTCTTTTGCATATATTTTTGGAATTTTAAACACCATCATACCTCTTTCCCTTTCTACCCGTATAATTTTTTTTAAGAAATTCTATACGTATAAGTATGTTGTCTATCATGTGCTAGTTTAAATCTTCGTGGATTGCCGCGTTACTTGCTGCAAAGCAATCGGCACCGCCAGCCCATGAAGCCCATATTGATCAGTCAGCCCAGCAGCAGATAAGGAACCCAGCCCATCGAAAAATGGGACAGCCACCTCGTCTCGCTTGCGGACTCGACACCGGGCACCGGCGCGGCGGCGCCGGCTCCAGCGACCAGCGCACCTGACCGCGCCACCAGTGAAACTACCCCTCCCTCCTCCCGCAATCCCGCCTACCGGTCACAGTCCTGCGCCGTCCCTCGGCCCCCGCGTCCCAAGGGCGACGCCGGGCCCCGCCTAATCTTTGCCTTTCGCTGTGCCGCTGCATCGGTTCTTCATGGGCTAATCATTCTGGGCGGGTGCGGTCACCCGCAGTTCAGCATCGCCGTTCCGCGTCTCGTGGGTTAGTTGCCCTAGCCATTGAAATCTGATAGAGAGCTCTAGTATAATGTGGTGTCTGATTGTGATCTGTTTGCTACTTTGCTGGTGATTATTGTCGGGCATGTTGGATACATCTTGGAAATTTTGTAGCACAATAACTTCTTTTTTGTCGCTCTACTATACATTGGTTGCCATGTTTTATCCGTTTTGTTATGTGATTAATTGTTGAGTCCTAATTTAACTTTAGCTACACATTTTTGCTCTATGTTTGTTGGAAACATTTTTGTATTTTGCCTTGTCAGTTTTCAGCCAGGGAAATGTTGAGATCCTGGCTTTGCCACTGCAATCTGTTGACATAAAAAGCGTCAGGATCTGCGAACACCTCGGGTTATTACCCGAAATTCGATATCCGAGGGTGTGCCAGTCGATTTGACCAGTTAATCGACAAAGACGATAACTAGAACAAGATCTGAACAAGACAACGGCGATACGCCCGGATGTCAATACTCAGAGCTGTTTCAGGATAACAAGAGCAGAGCTGAACGAGACAACAGCGATGCGCCCGGATGTCAAAGCTCATATTACTCCCACGCAGAACTTACAAAGGTTTCACAGAGATCAAGATGATGCAGTCCGTCAAAGCTTGAAGAACTCGTAAATAAACTAAGACTAATGTAAAAAAGGGTAAATTGCAGTAAAAGTAGAATAAGAATAATTGATTTGTTTGATAGATATCTTTATTACGTAGCCTTTGGGCACATATTTATACTCCCGCATGGAGAGTTGTACAGAGACACGATTCGTCCCTTCCCTAAACAAAACTCCTAACTTTAAGGAAATAACGGATTCGCGCAGGAGCCGAACCCAAATAACAATATTATTTTCCTAAACAAACACCCCTATTTTAAAGGAAAACAAACGACTCGTGCAAGAGTCAGACTCAAACTACTATAACAATACTGGTATAAAATCACCAGTTTCCTTATGTCTTTCCTTCGATGAAAACTTTTCATCGGCAGACTACTTCAATCTGCGACATCCTTCTTTCGCCACCGATAATCTTCTGCTGACGTCAACCGCCACACCACCCTGTACCCATCGGCACTCCATGCTCATCGGCATCATCTCCTCATCGGCAATCGGCATCGGCAACATCTCCTCATCGGCAATCGACATCGGCAACTTTGCAGTTCTGGTGACTTGACTTCACCAATTAACCCTTATCGGTAAGAATCATCCAGCTCCCATCGGCAACAAACTTATCTTTCCTGCAGCATTCTTCCTCATCGGTAAATTCGACTGATAACTTTTTATGCCGATAGAAAACAGCCAACGATCAGCACAAGTCTTAGCTCTTTTGACACGTGCCGAAAAAACGGTGTCAACACATGCCCCCCAATTTCGGAATGTAGAATATTTTACGCGTCAAAATTCTCTCTATCATAAATGTTCCCTCCAAGATGACCGCACGACTTTCCTCGATTACCGCGCGCAAAACCGCAATTTATTAACAAAATTCCGTGACTGTAGCGCGAACAGTTATAAATCCAATCAAATCTCCTCGATCGCTGCACATACCTATTGCATACCCTTCCACATTCCTGCTCAGTGCGAAGAAAATTCCAAAATACCCCTGACCAGACTTATAAAAATTACCATCATCCAATTTGTTTCTTACCCTGAGCTTACTTTCGCCTACACCTGCCCTCGTCTTCAACCTCGGCGGCGACCCAAGCGGCGACTCCGAAGAACAGTCCGTGAACTCAAGCGGCGGCATCCTCTTCCAGCAGAACTCGAACAACACCAATGGCGATTAACTTCGACGTCCCTAAGGTAAATCTACTCCTTCCTCATTTTATTTCCTGCAAATTTCTCCCCCCATCAATCTCGTAATTCTTTTCCCCTTTTTTCTTTGATTTTTTCTGAACCATAGGAACTATACAACAAGGTAGTAATCCCCATTGAACAATCCAATTTCAACTGCCTGGGCCCAATGGAAAATCCTGACCTCACCAATCTGATCAATGCCGAAGCCAAACGCATCCCTTTCAAATCCGAGTGCTTTAGTCTAGGGTTATGGAAAGACGCCTTCCGTTCATGGCCTAGGCCTACCAAAGGATGGAAGAACTGGTACCTCAGGGTAATCAGAACCCAGCAAGTTTATTGGTTAGAGCGCAATCTCGACCAGTGCATTAGACTCTCCATTGTCGATATGGAGAAGAATGAAAACATGATGATAGCGGCCTCTTACTTCTGGTCCGATACAATGAATGTCTTCTTATTTAGACATGGACCTGCCACCCCTACCCTTGCCGATGTGCATATGCTTACTGGCTTAGACGTCTCCTCTGCCGATACCCCTGCCCTGTTCAACAGGAAGGTTGAGTATAAGGTGATCACACGCAATATCGGCGGCTGGACTGGTTATATCCAGGAGTACTAGAAGACTGGATCGGTAAGTCAGAGGGAGCATGCCGTCTTTCTGAATATGTGGCTAGAAAAATTTATCTTCTGTGGCAGAGCAGTTGGACCTACCACAATGTACCTTCTAGCAGCAGAACTTTTAGCCGATGGAACAAGACTCCCTCTCGGCCGATATCTTCTTGGATCGGTATACCGCCTCCTACATCAAGTATCCAAGAAGCTATTGCTGGGCGAGTCCATCGGTAACCTCGAGGGCCCTTGGTTCATAAACATGTGGTTAAATCCACACATGTACAAGGTTCTTCAGTTTGATCTGTTTAACCAACAATTCCCAAGGGATATATCGGAAGATTATGAATATGAGGATGATGAATCGGCAACTCGTCCCCCACTCAACTTTGGGGAAGCCATCATAATGCTGCCAAGAACCGATGCCAATGAAGATCAATTTGGCAGGTTCTTCCAAAAGTTTTACTGTGGAATCCCTGTTGTAGAACGACTTTGGTGGCCCTATGTTGACGAGAACAACCAATTCCCTCTGTTGTTTAACCTTACCGATTGGAATGTGCCTCAGAACGAAGTAATCATGAAGGTCAGCATTGTTCCCCGAGCTATCTCAGTTAACATCTTCGGAACTAGGAAGAATGCTCCTCCATCCTTCGAGTTTTATTACCCATCGATAGCAGCAAGACAACTGGCGTTTGGCCAATTACCGATCAAGCTCTGCTACTCCAAGGTAGTAAAACCAAGGCAAACCATCTCCAGCGCCATGGACTGGAACAAGGTTGTCAATCTTGCTCCCGATGCCGATACATCAGACATTGACCTATCCTCGTAGGCACCAACATCGTTCATGACAGAGCTATACAAATCTTGGTGGCAAGAATGGAGAGGCCAAATTTTTGCCAAGTCATCACATTATTATCGGCATTTGATCGACGCCGATCACGTCATCCCCGATGATGCAGTAAGTTTCTCCACCCCAACATATCTTACTGTTTACTTCTACCATCGGTATCTGACTTTTTCTTACCACAGGTCGACGATCCAATCCCCCGAGTAAGCAAGAGCGGCAAGCCCTTCCGTGTCCGAGTGATGAGCCCAATATCAATCATCGGCAATAGTGCTCCTACACTGGCTGCCTTCACTCCTCAGAGGATCCCCAAGGTTACCCTGAAGCCAAGGTCAACGCCTGCAACGACCAGTGCCACTCCATCGGCCGCCGCTGCCATCTTGGCGCGAGCTTTCGCAGTAAGTTACATTTTTACCTATATCGATCACAAATTGCTCATCGGCAATATTTATTCCATGTAACTTGTACCAAACATTTTTAGGCAGCGAGGTCATCGGCAGCTGCTGCAAACGTACCAACTTCCCCAACTCCTGCTGCCGATGCCCCCCAAGCTTCGCAATCGAAACGGGCCAGCTCACCGACTACTGCTCCAAGGAAGAAGAGGCGTCTGAGGCTAGCTACTCCAGCTACTGATGCACCAACAGTAGAGCCATCGACCGCTGACGCACCAACGGCAGAACCATCGTCGGCGTCCATTCCCGAGCAGCCGATGGACGAAGCTCCCGACCAGGCAACAACACCATAGGAACCGGCTGCAACAGCATCGGTATCGGCTCCAACACCTGCACTTGATGAGACTCCCGATCAGAGGACAGCATCGCCGCCATAGGAGCCAGCCGCCGCAGCAGAAACAGCGCCAACAACAGCACCTACAGCACCAACCGCTCCTCCTACGGGAGCGTGTTCATCGGCAACTACTGTCGATCTCCAAGATGAAGCCGTACCAGCCGACTTCCCAAGCCCTAGGCAAGAAATCCGCTTCAAGATGGTAAGCCGATTATCTAAAGACTTGCAGTATAAACTCATAATCGGCAAACTCTAACTTTCTCCTTTTCAGACCCAAGACTCTCCCGATAGCTTATTCTCTTTCGGCGTCAACCTCCCTGATGAAGACAAACACCAAGAAGGCTCTGCTCCAGCAGATAGCTTATTCTCCTTCGCCGTCAACCTTCCCGATGAAGATAAAGACGAAGAAAGCTCTGCTCCAGCTTTATCGGCAGATGTCAAATTCAAGCTTGAAGCACTGCTCTCCTTGCTGCAACAAAACACATCACAGCTCGTCCACGACTCTACTGCAGCAAAAGAAGCTTTCAAAGACATCCAAGGCCACTTGTCTGCCGATACAGAAGAAATCCTCTTCCATGCGGCTTTTCTCGAGAGCAAGCAACTCCAATATCAAAGGCTCTCTCGTCGCATAGCCGACAGGACTGCCCGATCGAAGCTCGAAGAAGAAATGCTTAAGTTCAAACAAGTTGCCGATGAGAAGCACAAAGACATCGGAAAAGTAGAAGCTTCTGGTGCCGATCTTGAGCAAGAGATTATTCAGCTATCGGCAAGGAAGGAAGAGCTGCTGACTGAACTGAAAAGGGTTGACGAAGCCCTCACTATAGCCAGCCAAAAAAAAGCTCACCTTCCCGATACCATCAAGGCTTTGCGACAAGAAAGAGACGCGAACGCTCGATAAGCTATTGTGCTGAAGAAGAAGATCAAGCCGATCCAAGGGTCTGCCGATGATGATGCCAAGGAGATGGAAGAAATAGAGCACATTCGCCTGCGTGCGATATCAGCTATCCAATCCTTGTTGTAATCTGCTACAATCCATCATATCGGCAAATGTAACAGTAACACTTGATTTTGCTCTGTAATATAATGTCAGTACGCTTTTACCGATGTTTTATAACTTTTTCTTTCATCGGCATTCAGACAAGCACTCTATGCGTCTACCCAAATACTAGAGTAATATTTCTTCAAGTATTTACCGTTGATTGCTTTGGAGAATGCAACTCCTTCGAGAGTTTCTAAAATATAAGCATTACCAGGAGCAGGCTGTTTTATCCGATAAGGACCTTCCCAATTAGGAGACCATTTTCCAAATTTAGAACTCTTAGTCTTAATCGATAAAATCAACTTCCACACCAGATCACCATCGGCAAATTCCTTTACCTTTACTTTCTTGTCATACCATCTGGCAACCCTTTTCTTGTTTTCTTCAATGCTGATTAGAGCCCTCAACCGATGACTTGCTAAATCTTCTAACTCATCCTTCATAAGAATACCATAATCATCGGTTGTCAATTGATCTTGAAAAGATAATCGTCTGGAACCAGTTTTAATTTCCCAAGGCAGGACAGCATCGTGTCCATAGACTAACTGATACGGCAAAACTTTGGTTGCACCATGACACGCCATCCGATACGATCATAGGGCTTCATTTAAGACCACATGCCACCTTCTAGGGTTCTCTTCAATCTTGCGTTTGATAAGCTTGATAACTTCTTTATTAGTTGCTTCAGCCTGACCGTTAGCTTGAGCATAATAAGGAGAAGAGTTTAATACCTTGAACCCCATATTAGCAGCAAATTCATCAAACTCTCCCGATGTGAACATGGTTCCTTGATCGGTAGTAATAGTTTGAGGAATACCGAATCGGTAAACAATATGTTCTTTTACAAAATCCACCATGTTTGTCGATGTTACCTTCTTCAAAGGAATCGCCTCAACCCATTTTGTAAAGTAATCGGTAGCGACCAGTATAAACTTATGCCCCTTGCTTGATGGCGGATAAATCTGGCCGATGAGATCAATAGCCCATCCTCTAAACGGCCAAGACTTGATTATAGGATTCATTGCTGATGCAGGTGCCCTCTGTACATTACCAAACTTTTGACAATCTTGGCACCCTTTAAAATGGTTGAAGCAGTCTTCAAAAATTGTCGGCCAATAATATCCATTCCGCCTAATCATTCATTTCATCTTGAATGCAGATTGATGTGCTCCACACACACCTTCATGGATTTCGCCCATCAACTCCTTTGATTCCTCTTTGCTAAGACATCTGAGCAAAACTCCATCAATCGTCCGATAATACAGTTCATTATCAAGGAGCACATACTTAGTGGCCTGGAACCTTAAACGCCTTTCAACCTTTTTAGATGGATTTCTTAAGTAATCGGCGATTTCCTTTTTCCAGTCATCGGCAACCGTTACCGATATCATGACTTCTTGAATCGGCTGATATCCTGAAGCATTCTGTGCTAACCGATTGGCCTCTTCATTATGCAATCTAGAAATATGCTCAAGGCGATACTCTTTGAATTCCTTTAATAATCGTAAACATCTCTCATGGTGCACAATCAACACTTCACTTCGGCATTCATATACTCCAGTCAATTGATTGATCACCAACATAGAATCGTCAAAGACTTCAACGGCATCGACACACACTTCCCTGAGTAATTCCAACCCTTTTATTAAAGCTTGATATTCAGCCTCATTGTTTGTTGATGTAGCAACAATCGGCAACGAAATCTCATACTTCCGTCCTCGGGGTGAAATTAAGAGAACACCGATGCTCGCTCCTTCTTTGCACGTAGATCCGTCAAAAAACAAAGTCCAAGGAGCGATCTCCACAGAGCTTACCACATTTCAATGCTGAGTAACGAAATCGGCCATCACTTGACCTTTAACTGCTTTAGCCGATTCATACCTTAAATCAAATTCTGAAAGCGCCAGAATCCACTTACCGGTTCTCCCACTTAATATCGGCATTGACAGCATATACTTAACCATATCATCTTTGCAGATAACAGTGCATTCAGCCGACAATAAATAATGTCTCAGTTTTATGCAAGAGAAATATAAACATAGACACAACTTCTCTATGGCCGAATATTTGTCTCAGCATCCACTAACCTCCTACTCAAATAATATATTAGATGTTCTTTCTCTTCAAATTCTTGAATTAAGGCTGATCCGATAACACCGTCATCGGCAGACAAATATAACCTGAAAGGTTTCCCGTGTTGAGGTGGAACCAAGACTGGAGGGTTTACCAAATATTTCTTGATCTCCTCTAATACTAACTGCTGTTCTTCTTTCCATGTAAACTCTTGATCGGCTTTCAACTTCAGCAATGGACTAAAAGATTTAATCTTACCAGACAAGTTAGATATAAATCTTCTAATAAAATTAATCTTGCCGATCAAAGATTGCAGCTCAGTCTTGTTTGCATGAGCAACCACCTTATTAATTGCATCAATAGATTTTCTGCCGATCTCAATACCTCTTTGATGCACCATGAAATCCAGAAACTGTCCTGCCGATACACCAAATGTACACTTGTTAGGATTCATCTTCAACCCATGCTCCCTTGTGCACTCCAAGATTTTTCGCAAATCGGCAAGATGCTTCTCAAAATTTCCGGATTTAACCACCACATCGTCAATATAGATTTCAACTATCGTGCCGATGTACTTATGAAAGATGAAATTCATTGCCCTCTGATAAGTAGCACCGGCATTCTTTAAGCCAAAAGTCATGACAACCCACTCAAATAAACCGACATGACCTGGACATCTAAAAGCAGTCTTGGATTTGTCTTCTTCAGCCATAAATATTTGATTATACCCAGCATTACCATCCATGAAGCTAATAATTTGATGTCCAGCAGCAGCATCAATCAGCAGATCGACAATGGGCATCGGATAACCATCCATCAGCGTAGCCTTGTTGAGATTCCTGAAATCAATACAAACACGAAGTTTTCCATTCTTTTTATACACAGGAATCACATTAGAAATCCAATCGGTAATATCGACATTGCCGAATAAATCCAACTTCAATTAACTTTGTAATTTCAGCTTTAATGTCAGGCAACACCATAGGATTGCATCGGCGCGCAGGTTGCCGATGTGGTTGGAAACCAGACTTAATAGGTAACCGATGTTCAACTATTGATCGGTCTAAACCAGACATCTCTGTGTAATCCCAAGCAAAACAATCTTTATATTCCTTTAACAAATTAGTCAACTGTTGATTACATTGGGAATCTAACTTAGCACTAATAAAAGTAGGCCTATGTTTACTACCATCGTCGATGTCTATCTCTATTAAATCATCGGCGGATGTGAAGCCCTGTCCCAGTTTTCCATCATCAGCGAACCGATCCATTAAAACTCTTCTTCAGGACCGACTGTTTGGATTGGTGTAATGCTGTAATCGGCAACTTTGAGGAACTCTGTATCCCAAGCTTCACCGGATATACACCTGGTCTTCTCATAAGTTTCCGATTCTGCCGACGCAACGATCGATGGGGTTTCACTTCGAACAACTTCAATCTTGTCTCCGATCCACTGCACAAGGCTTTGATGCGTGGTGGAAGGAATACAACAATTGGCATGGATCCAATCTCTTCCTTCTGGCCTTGGTGATGTCGAAGGTAAATCTTTCAGCTTCCTTCTGGCCAAATGGACAAGACACAAATTTCTTATCCTTCACCCATTCGGCCGTACCGATGCTTAGCTCTTCATCTGAACGGAGTCATCTTCTTGCCCGATGAAGGTCACCTTCTTATTCCAAGTCTTCTTCGGTTCAAAAGTCCTGACGTCTTGATCGGCAATTCTCTGCACAAGGTGGCTCAGACTTTCAAACTCTTGAGACGCATACTTATTCTTGATGTGCGGCAGTAATCCTTCGAAGGCCAAATCCGCCAGTTGCCGATCATCAAGCACCAAGCTATAGCACTTGTTCTTCGTGTCCCGCAGCCTTTGGACAAAGCTCTCTACCGATTCGTCATTGCGTTGCCTCAACTTGACCAAATCGGTAAGCTTCTTTTCATGTACGCCCGCGAAGAAGTACTTGCGAAATTGTTTCTCCAGATCGGCCCAAGTAATCACGGAGTTTGGAGGTAACGATATAAACCATGTGAATGTCGATCTAGACAATGATGATGAGAACAATTTCACCCTTAGTTCCTCTCTGCTGGCAGCTTCTCCACACTGGATAATGAAGCGATTGATATGCTCCATCGTTGACGTATCATCTTGTCCAGAGAACTTGGTAAAATCAGGCACTTTGTACCGATTTGGGAGAGGAATTAAGTCATATTTTGAAGGATACGGTGTCCGATAAGAATATGTATTAACTTTGGGTTTAATGTCGAATTGCTCTTTCATCACTTCGGCAATCTTATCGGTCCAATACGTATTTTGCTCTTGCCGACTCATTGGCTGGTTGTTGACTGGTGGAGCCGGCTGATGCGCCCCTTCAGGTCTTGGTAGAAGACGATGCGGAATAGTTGTGATGGGCGCAGCACCAGTCATCTGGACATTATGCATCGGCTGATTTGCCGATGGATAGTCTTGCACACTTACTGGATTAGGTTGAATCATCATATTCATCGGTTGCTGTACCGATGGTCCACTCTGGGTGTTTGCTGGACTTCCATACTGATACATTAGTACGCCAGTTTGTTGAACCGGCGGCTGATTGACCCATCCAGGATTATAAATCATCGACACATGACCTACCAATGGCTGATAGCTGACTGGCATCTGCTGCTCCTGCATCTTGGAGTAATCAACAAATTAGTTACCGTGATGTGCCATTACCCCGGCCTGAGGATTCACCAGCATAGGTTGGCTTCCAGCTGCTATAGTATGTTGCATCGACACAGAACTCGCCGATGGTGGCATCAGAGGTACTTTAGGCATAGCTTGGAAATCTTCTGATGACACTTGTACAGTTGGAGAGGACGTAGAATAATGCATCATAGGGATCACCGGCTGTGATTGCATTGCCGATGTCGCAGAGCCCTTCCAAGCTGAACTGTCTCCCTGCACCAGATTAGAACCAGCAGATGGATTTGAAGGCATACCGTAACCCCACCAGTTGGTAGGCGCTGGATGATTCTGGATAGCAGGTCCTGACATTGCCGACGCCATTGGATCTGCATTAAGCTCGGTGACGTCTTCAGGACTTAGTCTTCGGGGTGTAGCCACATCGACAGACAGATCCACAGGAGTAGAAGATGCCGTTGGAGCCGCAGATGGGTTTATAGATGCCGATCCAGGTTGATGATACGCTGGACCAACATATTGAGGTGCATGTCCTTCTTTGAATGATTGCATAACAGCATTGTACACGGTATTGGACAGTACGCTGGAGTGGTTAATTAATGCTTGATTTAAAGCAGAATTAACCATCTCTTGTAACTTATCAGGATTGGCATCATACGTGACCTGCCGCGGCAACGGCGGATCTTGCTTCTGGATGGCTTCGCCGCTCCTGCTTAGGCTGAAGGATTTCAGATACAGTTGCTTGTACTCCTCCATAGCCCGCTCCATAGCCAGCCTCTGATCATCTTTTAGATCGGCCTCGGAGACTTCGATGATGTTCCTCTGGTTGACGTTGGAGTTATCACCCATGATAGATGTATAATCTTGTCCCACCGGGTGTGCCAAAAGAGGTGTTGACACAAAAAGCGTCAGGATCTGCGAACACCTCGGGCTATTACCCGAAATTCGATATCCGAGGGTGTGTCAGTCGATTTGACCAGTTAATCGACAAGAACGATAACTAGAACAAGATCTGAACAAGACAACGGCAATATGCCCGGATGTCAAGACTCAGAGCTGTTTCAGGATAACTAGAGCAGAGCTGAACGAGACAACAGCGATGCGCCCGGATGTCAAAGCTCAGATTACTCCCACGCGGAACTTACAAGGGTTTGACGGAGATCAAGATGATGCAGCCCGTCGAAGCTTGAAGAACTCGTAGATAAACTAAGACTAATGTAAAAAAGGGTAAATTGCAGTAAAAGTAGAATAAGAATAATTGATTTGTTTGATAGATTGATTGATATCTTTATTACGCAGCCTTTGGGCACATATTTATACTCCCGCATGGAGAGTTGTACAGAGACACGACTCGTCCCTTCCCTAAACAAAACTCCTAACTTTAAGGAAATAACGGATTCGCGCAGGAGCCGAACCCAAATAACAATATTATTTTCCTAAACAAACACCCCTATTTTAAAGGAAAACAAACGACTCGTGCAAGAGTCAGACTCAAACTACTATAACAATACTGGTATAAAATCACAGTTTCCTTATGTCTTTCCTTCGATGAAAACTTTCCATCGGTAGACTCCTTCAATCCGCGACTTCCTTCTTTCGCCACCGACAATCTTCTGTTGACGTCAACCGCCACATCACCCTGTACCTATCGGCACTCCATGCCCATCGGCATCATCTCCTCATCGGCAATCGGCATCGGCAACATCTCCTCATCGGCAATCGGCATCGGCAACTTTGCAGTTCTGGTGACTTGACTTCACCAATTAACCCTTATCGGTAAGAATCATCCAGCTCCCATCGGCAACAAACTTATCTTTCCTGCAGTATTCTTCCTCATCGGTAAATTCGACTGATAACTTTCCGATGCCGATAGAAAACAGCCAACGATCAGCACAAGTCTTAGCTCTTTTGACACGTGCCGAAAAAACGGTGTCAACACAATCCAAGCTGAAGAGCTGACATTTCATTTTATTTTATTTTTTGGCATGAGTTATTTGATTGAGGGTGGAATCAATTTGAGCATTGCAAAGTAGAGGGACAATAGTGCTCTGTTGGCACTAGTAGAACAAACAAATGAGCCAACCTTTGTTTCATGAATCATTGTAAGGATTGGCTCATGTAATGGGGCTTTGCGTTGCAGCCATCAAAATTAGTAAATTACAATTACATTATAGGGTCACACTCATATATAAAACATATTCACTTAGTTGGCTCATAGGAAAAGAACTTCGCACTCTCTAAACCTTCAGAAAGAACTTCAAGATGCCTTGGAAATGGTGGCATTTCAACATCTATCACCCCTTCCAGAATTTTGATAACTTCCCCCATTGTTGGTCTAGAGCTTTCATTACCTTGAACGCACCAGCAAGCAACTTTGCATGCTCTTTCTAGCTCCCTTTCATTTACACCATTGACCAATTCTGTACCCAACAGTGACTCTATTTCTCCTTCATGAAGCTTTCTCGCAACCAACACTGGGAAAAATGTTGTCATGCTTGTGTCATTGTGCTCCAGATTCCTCCTTCCTGAAATGATCTCGAAAAGCATCATTCCGTAACTGAAAACATCTGCCTTTGTTGTGATGGCTTCACCACTTATCCATTCTGGTGCAAGATATCCAACAGTTCCTCTCATAGATGTTAGAACTCTGCTAAAATCTCAGCCAAATAACTTTGCCAATCCAAAGTCTGCCACTTTTGGGACAAATGAAGCATCCAACAATATATTTTGTGGTTTGATATCGCAGTGTATGATGCAATCCCGGCACTCCTCATGCAGATAAGCCAAACCCTTGGCAATCCCTACAGCTATTTGATATCTTACTTTCCAACTTAAAGTGGTACAGCTACTACCAAACAAATGTTTATCGAGGGAACCATTGGGCATATACTCATAGACAAGCAATCTCTTCACTCCTTCAGAACAAAATCCAAGCAGCCGGATCAAGTTCATGTGATGAATATTTCCTATGGTGCTCACCTCTGCCCTGAATTGCTTGTCCCCTTGATGAAAGCCCTCGAGCTTTTTTATTGCCACTGTAGTGGCGTCTGATCCAGCCCCTTTGTACACAGAGCCGAAAGACCCTGCACCCAACTGCTCTGAGAAGTTCCTAGTTTGGCGTTGCAAATCACTGTATTTGAATCTGATCAAAGGCCCATCACCATGATTTAAACCACTTATTCTTCTTCGCCTTCTAAGAGAAAAATATAAAATGGTCACTCCAAAACCTAGAACTATAAGCCCACCTATGATGATTATAGTGATCCACCATTTCTTTGTTCCTGAATTGGGTACTTCTGAAGCAGCCAGTCTAATAAATATATTGTTACTTGATCCACCAAAATTTTCTTGAAGATTCATCAGATGATTGTACCAAACAAAGCAAGTGCCATTATGAGCGTAAGCAATGCAAGAGCAAGTGTCCAGGCAAGTTATTTCACAGGCATGGACATTGCCTGCATCTATGATGTGTGCATTATTTGGCAGGTTCACATTTTCAATCAAATAGAACCTATCTTGCTTAGTCTTCACTGAGCCATTGTTCTCACATTTCAATGGGACGTCTCTCCTGCAACCTGATGTATCATCATCTAGTTCCCAACTATTTGGGTTATTCTTAGTGAACCCTTTGACACAACTGCATGATGACACAACATTCTCACTACATATGCTGTTTTCCCCACACATGCCATAAACACCGCACTTAGATTTTGGTTGTGTGTAAAAAATATTCCATGCCTGTGATGCCTCTATCCACACAGAAGCCTGGGACAAACCTGACACATCAAGAAAGTTCCTCATAAATCTTAGTGCATTGTTCTCAACAGTGTACATGAAGTATGTTTCCTCATCATTGTCAACAAATCGGTATGTAATTCCTGAGTAGGGATTTGACAACTCTGGCACACCCGTGAATGAGCTGCCAGTCCACTTGCCAGAAGCCCAATACACAACTGAGTCATTCCATAGTAGGACGTATTGGCTTGAGCCATTTGGGTCCAACTCAAGAGAGAACATTCTAGGTGCTGGGTCACTGCGGTCTTTCCAAGAGATTAACCGTTTGGCGATGCCAGTTTTCTTGTTGCGGCTAAGCTTATTTCCTGGGAACCATGTGTTGGTGACATCATCAAAACTTTGCCACAAAACAGTTGAGGTATTGGAATCATGTCTGACCACAAGGTTCCCAGAATTGAGAAGTGTGGCAACTATGGAACTGGCTGTTGTATTGTTCTTAATGTTGGTAGACCATGTTGGAGATTTAGAATGGTTGTCTAGAAGAACAAGATTTCCATCATTTGAGATGATCAGGTTTGATGAGACTGGATCAGAGATTGGTGTCTCTCTGTTAGCCACCCACACTGTAGTTTGTACTGGGATTTTATTATACCAAATGCCTATGTACCACTTGCCATTCAATCCTTCCACTGCAAATATAAATGTATAATACAGAAATAAAAAATGTCATATAATAGAAACAGTGATTCCACAAAAATAAATTTATTTTGTTCTTCTAATTCTGAAATCATTTTTGAAAGGTTTTGACTCTCTAATATTGATAGAGTTGGAAACTGTTAGGAGTAGGCAACTCATCTATTACTGTGTCCCAATGGGGAGAAGATAAAGGTCTCAAAAATTAAATAAAATCAAATGAGAGACACATAGACACCACTTGAGCACGTTGGGAAACCTAGAGCTTTAGGGTCTTTAGAAGTTCCAGTTCTGCGCACACATTCTCAGTTCTGCTTAACTTCAGAAGTTATTTATCTGTTTTAGAATTCTAATCTTTGGAAATTTTGATGTCCTTCGGAAGTTCCAATTTTGCGTGCACTTTCTCAGTTCTGCGCAACTTCGGAAGGTTGCTATCTGTTTGGGAATTTCGATTTCTTTCAGTTCTGGTTTTACCAGAAAACGCTAGTTTGAGGAGAGTATAAATGTGTTTCTTCTCCTTTCCAACCATTACCCACTTCATTTACTCGGACCAAACTTCAGCCAAGAGCCTAAGAGCATTGAAAGCTCCCTCTCTTCTCCCCTCTTGTTTCCCAAGTGAGATCTTGCTAATAAAGATTGTGAGAAGGGAAGAAAAGTTACTAGAAAAGTACAGATTCAGGTTCAAAAGTCATTTATGTCATCTCCACTAAACCACCCGAACTAAGTTTATATAGCTAAAAATGCAATTTGGAAGTTTGAGGACCCTAGATGGCATCTCCAGCCAAGTTCAAGGACCGCCCATGACCTTTACTCATCTAGGATCACAATATCTTCAGCCTGTAAGTTAACAATCAAGATTCTAAAACTGTTAGTTGGAAGTGAATTCCTTATTGAGTATTATTAGTTCCTCTCTGCTGACCACTTCCAGAACTTCACATTTTGTTCATTTGTATAACTATAACATGAGATGTGTGATTAAAAAAGGGCTCACCTGCAGGCTTAAAGAATCCTAGTGCGAAGTTGCCGTCCTGAGAGATTAGCTTCTGGTTACCAGATAACTGCCGGTTTGCAGTGAGGGTATGAGATGGAGATTGTTGGAGAGTGCAGCAGTAAAAGTAAGGATATGGCACATGGATAAATCCAGATAGCCATTCCCAAAATCAAAGGAAAAGAAAGATGGCCTCAGTTCTTGAGGCAAAAAAGAAGTAGCTATGGATTCACGAACACATTGGTAGTTTATATTTGCAGCATCTACTCATGTTAGTCCTAGCATTAATCTGACTGTGCATTTCTCGTTGTTGGCGTTGTAAAACAACGGAAAGGAGGTTCGTTGAATGCACATTTTTTGCTTGAGGTATCTTCTAAGCGAGAAGAAGTGTTACTTTTGACTCCCAATGGCCTTTGATGTCTACATTTACTCTGCAGTTTCAGTTACCCCCTTTTAATTCTGAACAAAAGGATCAATTCTGGTTGTTAGGTCATTGATTATTATGCAGGATGACTTACAATATGTCTTTATTCTCGAAGTGTTGAATCAGTAAAAGAAAAATAGGGACCAGGAGGAGGATCAAGAATTGATGTGTGAACTCTGAAACAGCTGGGGGTGACATTGGATGGTGATGACCAAAGATAATTTATGACTCTGCGTCTGTGGTCAATGGTCACGGCACAACAACTGCCAGTTAATAGGTTTGTTCCACACTGTATCTTGTCCTCTATTTACTGCTTTGGCATTTAGCAAACTTGTTTAGTGGCTCTGGTTCTTTGGCCATCGATTTATTGTTTATCACTCTGGTTTTTCCATATTCTCTCCCTTCTAAAATTAGTGCCAACCATATGAATCTGCGATACCCATATACTCTGTCTATGTCATCTCTTTCAGTTCCTTTTTTACGTGATTTGGCTTAACAGTGATGCCATACCAGTATACCCTTGGTACAGCATGCAGCATGAGATCCTTTTTGCAATGATATATAGCTCACCTACTTTCTAATGCCAACCAAATTGGTTTACAAGGTTCAGGGTCTCTTTGGAATGCAAGTTTCCATTTCTCAAACCACAGGAATATGAGGAGAGCTGCCTAGCTTATCGAATTCTATGAGATGTGAAATAGAAGAATTGTTCATATGGGTTATTCGGATGTTTCATAAGAAAAATACTGGAATTTAGATGGGATGCCTGTTAGGTCGTTACTAAAGTTGCATTGTAATGGAACCATCAAAACGAAGACGGAGAGAAGATGCGCTCTTTCAAAATTTGGAGAAAACATTCCATATCCTCTAGAAGTTCTTTGAAGCAAAGCAATCCTATGTTCATTCCTAGGATCTCTTTTTTTAAAAAAAAAATCTATATTACCCAGCTAGATTTTAATTTTATTCAGCCAACTTTTGGACTATGGTTATGATTCCTACTGTTCTTCTGTTTTCAATTCATGTGGTTGGTGGTGATCTGGCGTGTGCAGACCACTGATCATCGTCTTTGGTGAGGATTACAGAGCCATACAGCATGTCCCCTATGCAGTCAAGACTCAAGAGTCAAGGTTCAAAAAAAGAAAAAGAAAAAAACCCCAGACTCAGGAAGCACAGCCAGCCAGCCAGCCATTTGTTCTGCACTTCTGCACTTGCAGATATGCTAGCCAAGTTTGGCTAGCCGTGCTATAGGATGGGCATCACGTTCTAAAATTAAACCAGATTTTGAGATTTTTAATTGCATTATGTGTCCATGTCAAAAAAATTGAATAAATTCTTGAAATTTATTTTTAT
Organism: Microstegium vimineum; assembly: GCA_022036555.1. Taxonomy (NCBI): domain Eukaryota; kingdom Viridiplantae; phylum Streptophyta; class Magnoliopsida; order Poales; family Poaceae; genus Microstegium; species Microstegium vimineum. Next base: position 19,778,860 of record CM039126.1, on the reverse strand, counting down.
GATTTTTTGGATATACTTTTTTTTAAAATAGTTTTCGTATGCCTAACCTTTCAGCTAAGTTTGATTTATTCCAATCTGACATAGCGCCGCATCAGCAACCACCCAAGATGAAAATATAATGTGCAAATACAAATTATAGTTCCAGATATGAATATTTTAGAACCGTATGTAAAAATATGATTGAGACTGTACTCATCTTTCTCTAAGATCATAAAGATGTTAAGCTTCTGGCTAGGGTGCCGTTTTTCTACTCAATCTAGGATCCTAATGCTGTCAAGCCTATACTATAAGACACCAATCAGGATTCTAACAATCTTGGTTGGAAGTGAAACTCCATAGTACAGTAGATCACCTTATAACATTTAGTTTTTTCTTTTGACCACTTCAAGAGCTTCACATTTTGTTCATTTTTATAATTATACAACATGAGACGTGTGGTTAAAATAGGCCTGACCTGAAAGAATTAACGGGATGGGACTACAAAATTAGAGTAAAGGGGGGTTAGGGGGGTTGCGGTGGTCGAGACTTACCTGCAGGCTGAAAGAATCCTAGCGCGAAGTTGCCATCTTGAGAGATTAACTTCTGGTTACCAGAGAGCTGCTGGTTTGCAGTGAGGGTATCTTGAGATGGAGATTGTGGAAGAGAAAGCAAGAGTAAAAGTAAGGATATGGCACATGGAGAAAGCCAGATCGTCATTTGCAAAATTGAAGTAAAAGAAAGATGGCTTCAGTTCTTGAGGCGAGAACGAAGTAGTTATGAACTCACAAACACACTAGCTGTTTATATGCACATCATCTAATCGTGTCAGTCGTGACTCATGACATTTACCTAACTTTGTTGTTGAATTCTGGTTGTCAGTTAATACCGACCAGTGATTATTATGCTGACTTGGTCTTTATTCTTTTACTGTTGAATCAGTAAAAGAGTAACCAGGAGGATCGAGAACAAGCAGTGATGTGTGGACTCTGAAAGAGCTGGGGATGACATGACATTGGATTGTGGTGTCTGTGGTCAATGGTCACGACTCATCAACGACCAGTTAACAGGTTTTTTCCACACTGTATCTTGTCCTCTGTTTTACTGCTTTGGCATTCAGCAAACTTGTTGACTTGCTCTGCTTCTTTGTCCTTCGGTTTTTTGTTCGCGGCGTCCTCTTTGTGGGCAGGCTTGTTCACATTCGTGGACTCGTGGTCGTGGTAGTAGTAGTTGTGCGTGCCACCGTGTGCTCCATCAGCATCAACCTTACCTCAGGCTGCTTCAACGTACATGTTGGTTTCATTCAATAGCCGCTGTTGGTTCGTACATGTTGGGGTACCAGGTTGGCTTTAACTTTAACCAATCACTAGACTAGCTGAAAAACGCCGAGCATCTAGCGGAAGAGAAAGCATGACGGACCTTAGGTTAAGGTTTTCGCCAAACAACAGAGGATAGGCATCAAGTTAGTGCCGCCCGGATTTATGTAGTGTCATATGTCGCAGTGTATATAATTCTTTAACATATTGTCAACTTATGCTGAGTTACACTGGTTACACCGATGATGACAGGAGTTTCATTCACCAGACAACAGGATGGGCATCAGCATCACGTTCTAAAATTAAACCAGATTTTCGGGATTTTTCATCACATTATGTGTCCATGTAAAAAATAATCTGGATAAATTCTTGAAATTTATTTCTATGATTTTTTGGATATACTTTTTTTAAAGTATTTCTAGTATGCGTGACCTTTCAGCTCGGTTTGATTCTATTACACTCAGATGTGAAAAAACAAGAAATTAGATAAGTCACCGCCAGCCCATGAAGCCCACATTGATCAGACAGCCCAGCAGCAGATAAGGAACCCAGCCCATGGAAGAATTGGACAGCCACCTCGTCTCCATACTCCAACCTTGTCGGAGACTGAGAGCTGACCGCGCCACTACTGACCCTGAAATCCCCCTTCCAGCAATACCGCCTAGGCGCCTTCCAGTCAGTTCACAGCCCTGCGTCGTCCCTCGGGCCCCGGCTCCGAAGGCCGCCGCTGGGCCCCGCCTGCTCTTTGCCTTCCGCTATGGCGCTACATCGGTTCTTCATGGGCTCATCATTCGGTGCGGATGCGGCCATCCGCAGTTCAGCATCGCGGTGCCGTGCCTCCTTGGTTAGTTGCCCTAGCGATTGAAATCCGATACGGAGAGCTCGAGTATAATGTGGTGTCTGATTATCTGTTTGCTACTTTGCTTGCTAGTGATTACTGTCTGGCGCACTTGCAATTTTTTTTGTACCACAGTAACTTTGTTGTCGCTCAATTCTACATTGGTTGCCGTGTTTTATCCGTTTTGTTATGTGATTAAACGATGAGTCTAAATTTAACTTTAACCAAACACTTGTGCTCTACTTTTTTTTTTGTGGGGGGGGGGGGGGGGTGGTATTTAGCCAGTTAATTTTCAGCCCGAGGTATGTTGAAAGACTGGCTTTGGCCACTGCAATCCAAACTGAAGAACTGGCCTTTTTTTTTGAAAGATCCGGGGCTTGTATTAATAAGTAGAAGAATGGAGTGGCAATCTTGATGAGTATATGGGTTGTTAAACTCTGCTAAAATCTCGGCCAAATAACTTCGCCAATCCAAAGTCTGCTACTTTTGGAATAAATGAAGCATCCAACAGTATATTTTGCAGTTTGATATCACAGTGTATGATGCAATCCCGACACTCCTCATGCAGATAAGCCAAACCCTTGGCAATCCCTACAGCTATTTGATATCTTATTTTCCAACTTAGAGTGGTACAGCTACTACCAAACAAATGTTTATCCAGGGAACCATTGGGCATATGCTCATAGACTAGCAATCTCTTGGCTCCTTCAGAACAAAACCCAAGTAGCCGAATCAAGTTTATGTGATGAATATTTCCGATGGTGCTCACCTCTGCCCTGAATTGCTTCTTCCCCTGATGAAAGCCCTCTAGCTTTTTTACAGCTACTATAGTTGAGTCTGGTAGAACCCCTTTGAGGCCCTGTTGAGGCAAGTTAACTGACAATCAACACTGTTAGCAGCATCGACAACGTGTGCATTATCAGGCAGCTTCCCACTAATAATCTGGTCGAATATGTCTTGCTTTGCCTTCATGGAGACATTATTTCCACATTTCAATGGGACGTTTCTCCTGCAGCCTCCTGTATGGTCATTTAATACCCACTTATTTGGGTAATTCTCAATGAAGCCCCTGAGGCAACTGCATGATGATGCAGCATTCTCACTGCACATGCTGTTTACCCCACATGATCCATACACGCTGCACTTAGCTTTTGGTTGTGTAAAAGAAATCACCCATGATTGTGCTGCTTCTACCCATACAAAAGCCTGGAATAAACCTGACACATCAACAATAGCTCTAGTAAATATCTGTGCATCACTCTTAATATAGTAAGTGAAGTATGTTTCCTCATTATTATCAACAAACTGGAATGTATATGCTGAGTTGGGATATGAATTGGTAGGTGACAACTCTGGTACACCACTATATGAATTCCCTGTCCAGTTTCCAGTACCCCAGTACACTATTGATCTATTCCATTGCAGAATATATTGCGGTGAGCCATTAGGATCTAACTGAATGGAGAACATCCCCTGTGCTGGGTCACCACGGTCTTTCCAAGAGATCATCTGTTTGATGATGCCAGTTTTCTTGTTACGACTGAGCTTGTTTCCTGGGAGCCATGTGTCTGTGAAATCATCAAAACTTTGCCATAACACAGCAGAGGTATTAGCCTCATGTCGGACTACAAGGTTCCCATTGCCGAGAAGCACAACCACTGTGGAACTAGCAGCTGTGTTGTTCTTGATATTGGTAGACCAGAGGGGAGATTTAGAATGGTTTAGTAGAAGAACCAAATTTCCATCATCTGACAGTTAGGCTTGATTCGAGTGGATCAGAGACTGGTTTCTCTCTGTTTGCCACCCACACTAAAGTCTGTTCTGGGATTTTATTGTACCAGATACCTATGTACCACCTGCCGCTTGATGTTTCAGCTGCTAATGCAAAATTAGAGAAGTCAGATCATAAGACAAAGATACTAAAAAAAAGGCTAACTCATTACATTCTTATTCTAATATCGTGTTGTCTTTGTAGTAGTGCTAAGGTTAGAACTTGATGTTGCAATAAAAAAAGGTTGGAACTTGATGTTCTCTGTCAGATCATGTTCAGTATACTATTAGTACAAGGTACAGTGAATGTTCTGAACTTTGTGCTTTTGGTAATGCAAAAGCAGGGGGTTCCCCTTTCCTCTAATGACCACTTTCTGAAAAAGAACAAATTCCTAATGAATATCACATTCTGATCATTGTTATATCACAGAAACATGGGTGCTTTTCTTTTAAAAAACAATACTCACCTGCAGCAGCTTGGAAGAATCCCAGTGCAAAATTGCCATTCTGAGAGATAAGCTTCTGGTTCCCAGAGAGCTGCTGATTCGCAGTGAGGGAATCGGTGGCATGCAACGGAGACAGTTGGAGAGAAAGTTGCAGTAAAAGTAAGGCTAAGGTACATGAAGAAAGCCAGGTAGCCATACCAAAGCAGAAGACAAGAGCCTTCAAGGTTAGAAAGAGCTACTTGTGAACTCACAGTTCACAAGCACACTGGCTCTGGGTGTTTATATATGTGCAACATCTACTCATATTAGTCGTAGCATTGATCTGACTTTTGTATGTATTTCCTTGTCTTCTCTGGGGAAATCGTGTACCTGTGATACCGTCCCCGATGTTGAAGCCCTTATTTAGAAGAGGCCCGAGTTGGATGCACATTTCTGTCAACAATGTCATATTCTGAACAACCGTTAGCAACTCGAGGTTTATTATGCTATAATATGCAAGCTGACTTGTATTCTGTCTTTATTCTCTAACTTTGAGAGCTGTTGAATACTTGAATTGGTAAAGAGGAAGTTGGGGCCAGAACGCAATCATCAGCGATTGATGTCTAAAATTAGCAGCCCTTTTCTAAAGAAATGGTGAATTATGGTGCCCTCAAGGCTTTGGTTAACATTAAGAACATCGTGTGTTGCTATTTTCCAACCCCATGGCATCGGATGCTGATGGCCAAGATGATTTGATGACTAAGGCACTAAGCAGCAAGCAACGGCCACTTGATGGGTTTGTTTTATACATTGTTTTCATGTTTCGATTGTCACAAAACATTTGTTTCTCTGCGAGTCGCATCTGCAGCTACCAATTAGCGAACTTTGTTGACTTGCTTCGCAGTGACCACCAAACTTATTTTGCTTTTGGTCATCGCCCCACACATTCGAGGAATATGGCACATTTGTGTTGTGCCGCCGGCCGGCCTTGGAATCGTCCAATCCAAAACTGAGCTTCTAATTTCGTTTGGATCGTCAGTTCGTCACCGAGACACGGACTGACGACCGGTCCTTGTTCTAGTCATCCGGCGGAAATACAGCGGACGACTCCGTCCGATCTCCGATGGGATCGTACGTACTGAGCCTAACCTTTGTTCTATAATAACAGCTGCTGCTCAGCTCAACTCCAAAAGGCAAAGCAAAAGTGCAAAAGTCCATAGCAGCGAGGTCTGCTGCATCCCCGATTCGAACGTCTGGTAGGTACGATAGCAGAAACAGAGACACCAAACTAATTGACCAAAAAAAAAAGAAAGAAAAAAGACCGAGGCTTTTGCCAACAATGGCACGCATCATGCCGATCGTGTTCTTCGCTCTAATTCCCATTTCATCCTAGTTCGGGGTCGTTGCTTGAAAGCAGACGCATCATGGAATGCCTGTTAGGCCATTCTTACTAACAAGGAGAAAACTCCACACGTTGCTACAAAAATGCATATATATTATACTATTTATATTTACTAATATAATTTAATAAATATCATAATACATGTTAGTGAATGATTTTTGGCATTCTAATGTGGACAGCTAAATATGTGTTAGTAAATGACGTGGTTTGTTAATGTGAATAGCTTGAAGAAAATATAATGACATGTGTTAGTTGGATGTGTCAGTGGATGATGACGTGGATACTTTGCATAGCGAGCTATATTGTGCTAGTGAAATGTTCAGTGGATGATGATGTAGACACTTTACGTAGCAAGACAAATAGCTAGTGGAGTTTATCTTTATAAGAGATATACCAAGTCACAAAAGTTGTGATTCATTCTATTCATTCAAAACCAACTATTCACCACTCTTTATGGTCAAGTTTATCTAGGTTTGTTTAAGTATTTTATTTTTTAAAAATAATAGGATAACTTTTAAAAAAATATATTTCATATATGGATGGAAACATTTTCAAAAAAGTACTTTCTCTTGTACTTAAACTAGGATAAAAGCTCGCGTGTTGTTGTGGGAATGCATGTAAAATTATACTACTTATATTTACTAATATGATTGAATAAATATTATGATGCATGTTAGTGATGATTTTTAGCATTCTAATGTGGACAACTTAATATATGTTAGTAAATGATATGGTTTGTTAATGTGAATAACTTAAATAAAATATAATGACATGTGTTAGTGGACGATGATGTGGACACTATGAATGGAGAGGTTAAGTGTCTGATGATGTGGACACTTTGCATGGCAAGAGAAATAGCTAGTGGAGTTTATCTTTATAAGAGATATAGATAGATAAGTTGCATTGTAATGGAACCATAAAAGCAAAGATGGAGAGAAGATGTGCTCTTTTCCCTATATTCTAGTAGAACTAGGAGAACGTTCCACACGTTGCTGTGAAAATTACCGATAAAATTATACTATTTATACTAATACATAAAGTAAAAAAAATATCATAATACATGCTAGTGGATGATTTTTAGTTTTATGGTATAGACAACAAAATATATGTTAGTAAATTATATGATTTACTAATATGAATAAGTTGAATAAAGGCATAATGTGCTAGTGGACGTTAATGTGGGAATTTTGTATAGAGTGATTGTTAGTGTAGGTAGTAGAGTGCTCTAGTGAATGTTGATGTGGATATTTTGCATTACAAGAGCATTAATTATGCTTTTACTTTATAAGAGTTATGTATAGAGTGATAGTTACATGTGTAGGTAGTAGAGTGCTCTAGTGAACGCTGATGCAGACATTTTGCATTACAAGAGAATTAATTAGGGGTTTTTACTTTAGAAGAGTTCAACTGTAATACTTCTGTTTCCAACTCATGTGGTTAGCGGTGATCTGGCGTGGACCGTGATCGTTGTCTTGGGTGAGAATCAGAGTCATACAGGATACAGCATGTCCTCGATCTATGCAGTCAAGAGAGAACCAGAGACAGCCGGCCAGACCATTCGTTCTGCACTGCACCTGCAGCTACAGATACACTAGCCAAAAGTCTCTGGATGGTCGTGCTTTACTCCGATGGCTGGGTTCGCACTTTGGAGCGTCGCGTCAGCGCATGTAATTGACGAGTGGTGTCATCGATGCTGCGAGGTGGACGTCTCTTGCTCTACTCGCGATGCAGCTCACCGTCGACATCTCTTGCTCATCCGAGTAGCAGAAATCCACGGCGTCCTCTCTGTGGAGTGGGTAGGCTGTCCACATTCATGGGAGTAGTAGTTGTGCGCTCCACCGGCCACCGCGTGCTCCATCAGCAGCAATGTCGTTCCACACCGCGGGCTGCTTCAGCGTCTCGTCCGCTCCGGCGTACGGGTACGCCGACACCTTCTCCTGTGTGCGGCTGCCAACGTGGCCGTGCCATTGCCAGCCCCTGGGGGAATCTTGGCCGGAAGTCCGGAACGGCATGCACAGAGGGCCTATGCGATGATGTCGCACCAGGCAGCCGTGCGGCACCGAGCCTCTGAAAGGATCAATATGCCCAAGGGGGGTGAATTGGGCTTGTTTTAAATTTCTACAAATATGAAAACCTATCAAATGCCAATCACCCCCTAGTGCCTACGATCCGTGTGTCCTAGCTAGAAAGCGGTAGCAGTTCATGGAAATTAAAAGCAACCTAAGCAATTCTAGTAGGTAAGATAAAAACAAGACGGAATGTAATGCGGAAATATAAAGAGCTAGGGAAAAGAGATTCTCAGTGACGCAGCGATGTTTTCCCGAGGTATCGAGGTGTCGACACACCCCCCTAGTCCTCGTTGGAGCACCTCGCAAGGTATCGCTCCCCCTCTACCCGCGCAAGGGTAGAGTGCTCTCTACGGGCTGATTCTTCGCCACTCCGGCTCGGTGAATCGCCCACAATCGATCACAGAAGCTTGGAGAAGAGCCGCCAACAATCTTCCGGCGATCACTTCCTCAGAACACCACCAAACCGTCTAGGTGCTGTCGAACACCAAGAGTAACAAGCACAAGACCTTCACTTGACCAACTCAAGGCTAGGAAGGTGGATGGATGCACACAAGTCACTCTTAATCACCCTAGGAGGGAAGAACAAGATGAACTCTCTCTAATCTCTCCCTCACTAGGCACTTGACTCTCCAAAAGATTTCTCAAGGTGTCACCAGCTGAAACAAAGGCTAAGAGAGGTCCTAAGGACGAAGGAGGCAGCTATAAATAGTCCTCACCTCCAAAACTAGCCGTTTTTTACTTTTTCCTCTCTCTGCGAAGCCACCGGACTAGTCCGGAGCTTACACCACCGGACCAAGCACACTGGTCCGGAGCTCACTCTGAATTCCGACTCAGGCACCGTCGGACTACTCTGCTTGGTCCGACGCACTGGTCCGGAGCCAGGGTGCTCTCTGAGTGAAAAACATCCTCTCTTCTTCGAACCACCGGACCACTCTCCTTGGTCCGGAGCCCTGGTCCGACGCTCTGGTCCGGAGCCAGGGGGCTTACTGTATGAAACCAACCTCCTGTCTTGAAGCGTCGGACTAGCCGTCGGACTCACCGTCGGACTAGTTCGGAGCCTTCTCTCTCTCTGACACGAGCCATCGGACCACTCTCCTGTGGTCCGACGCTTTCCAGACAGGTGGTCCGGAGCTTCTCGAGCTGAGATTTTGCCTAAGTCAAGAACCGTCGGACCACTCTCCTTGGTCTGATGCCTACTTGGCAGACTGGTCCGGAGCCACTTTCTCTCCCTATTTCAACTGTTTTCGCTGAGATTTCTCAAGGGATTTTGCTCCTACCATTTCTAGGGTTAACCAAGGGCTAAAAGAAAGGTCTCTAGGACTAGTTGTGTCAAGTGTGCATATACCCACTCTCCTAAACTCTCCTAGGTCAAGCTACTAATCTCATACCCCCCCCCCTTTATAGTACGGTCAATGGAAAACAAAACCCTAGCTATACTTAGTGCCCTTCTCAACCTTATGGCACTAAGGACTAGCCTAGTCTTCGACTTGTATCATCATCCTTTGCAACCGAAACGATTTCCATCTTGGGGGCATGAATATCCATTAAGCCCATTCAAATTGCATCACTAAAGACCTAACACAAATGACTTTGCCTCTGCAAAACACACGTTAGTCATAGTGACCTAGTATTGTCGTTAATCGCCTAAACACAGGGGTCCATGATTCTTCAATCTCCCCCTTTTAGGTGATTGACGACAATACAAGCTCGAGTAGAGAATAATGAGTGAATTTTGATAAGATAAAACATGACTTGACATGACATAGGCATGGGTTAGTGATAGAAAAGACAAAAGCATGCCTAGCCATTCAAGCCATGACAAGCACAATAGATATGAATTGAGCATAGTACTTGATTTCATAAAGGATATGCTATAGCCAAAAGATCAGAGATTAGCGCGGAAGCAATATAGCATAAACAAGTGACATGATATATATAGATGAATGTCCACACATGTCACACAACCATCAAGTCTCAAACATCACACATATCATACAATGCATAAAGACGGTAAACGTGATGCATGATGCGATAGAGTTAATACACATCAAAAGAATGAATCCTACTTGCTCCCCCTGAAGCTAGTCCATCTACTCGACTCTCCCTCTCCCCCTTTGGCGTCGAAGCACCAAAACTAGGCGTCTGGAGGCGGAGTGGAAGCAGCCGTGGAGCGGTCGATCACCCTGAACGCTGCCAAGTAGGTCTCATCATCTGAGTCCTCCCCCTGAGTGTCTGACGCTGGAAGTGAAGCGGTCTGGGGGTCGGAAGCTGACAGGCCTGCTATCGCTGCCGTCGAAGACTCCGGAGCAGTAGCTGGGGTAGTAGTAGGATCAGAAACCGGTGCCAGTGCTTGCTGCGGGAGCCTCAGGAGCTGCGGTATCCGGATGTGCCTCATGCACGGACTCGTCGGGAGTCTGAAGGACCGGAGACTGCGGAGGCTGTACTGGAGTCGTAGTAATCACTGTAGCATCGGTAGCAACTGCAGGTGTGGGTGGAGTGGACATGGCTGGAGCTCGACTATCGTGTGTAGCCTCTAAGGAAGCTACTGAAGAGCGGTGTTGATCAGCTGTCGGTGCAACCAGCTCTGCCTCAACCTCTGCTGCTAGCTGCTGACCAGTGGGGGACGGCTGCCCTGTAATGTCGTTGAACGACGCGGATAGATCTCTGGCAGTAGCACCCATCATAACAGTAAGCGGCATGAAACCAGTAGTGAGAGGGGTGAACTGTTGAGTCGGGCCGAAGGTGTCCAACCACTGTGTCACCTGAGTCGCCGGGGACTGGAACGGGGTGGTCAATCCGGCACCATGAAGTCCACTGGACTGTACGGCTGGGGTGGGCCCGGCAGAACTCGAAGGGGCCACTGAAGGGCCAACTGAGGGGCCAACTGAAAACTGTGGTCCTCTTAGCTGCCCAACTGACTGAGAGGGCTATGATGTACTCATCATCTGGATCTGAGGTGTAGCTGGAAACTCAAGGGGAGGGGCGCTAGTCCGCTTCATCATGTGGGCCATAAAGGCCATGTTCTGCTGCTGAAGCTGCTAAGACTAAAGCTGTAGGCGCTGTGACTCCAACTGCATAGCTAGTATCTGTCGCTGCATCTCAAAGTGACGCTCCTCAGACTGCCTCTGCATCTCATCCTCTCTCTGCTGGACCTGAGTAACTGCAGTGACTAAGGAGCTCTGCTGCTCATTGAGACGGTCAAGGATCTTCAGCATCATAGTCTCTGTGGCAGAGCTAGAGCCGCTAGCCTCAGTGTCGTAAGCCCGTGGGGGCATAGGTGGAACTGGCTGGAAGTCGGCGTCTGAGCTGTCTGAAGAGGTATCCTCGGGAGTCACATCAGCTCCAGTGTCTAATCCATGAAGCTCCTGCTGCTCAACACTACAGATCGCCTCATCCTAAGTATCAACATCAGCTCTGTCAGCTGGAGCAGTCCTCTCCTTGACAAGACGAAGCACCCGGTTCCCAAACTGGCTGTCAAACGAACCAAGGACTCTGTAGGCCGGGAAAGAAGTCGGTGACTAATCTAGCAGGGCGCGGAGTCCAGAGTTGGCTCCCTCAAGCTCAATAGCTATGATCGATGAAATCCAGTGAGCATAGGGAAACTGACATCGGGCCCTCATACCATCTGCTATCATATCCTCAATCTCTGACACAAGAAAGTCGGCTATGTCAAACGGTGTCTGAGAGACGAGGGCCTGAAGGAGTAGCTGTTGCATGTTGGTCAATCCTTCCTTGTAACCGGTGCGAGGCAGCAAGGTACGACGTAAAACCTCGTTCAACCGGTGAACGGTGGGTCGAAGCTCTGCTGGGCTACGACGGGAGCCCTCTGAGAAAGGTGGCTTGAAGAGAGGAGCCACCTCCTGAACTGACAACGTACGACCACCTTGAGCTCGGCGAGGCACATAGGCTCCTCTGTAGCAGTCATAGTGAAGATCGAGCTCTCCACCGGTCTAAGTGAAGTGAAAGATCTCTCTGAGCCGAGTCAAATAGAGCCTGTATCGCTCGCCTCTGAAAGTATACTGTAGAAACTTGTGCTCTGGATCAACCCATATGGAGGCATAGAACTCTCTGACCCATCTCTCAATATAGTTTTCGGAACGACCAAGTAAATCGGCGAGTCCCGGAAGGTATGTGATAAACGGTCTGATCTCCTCACCAGTCAACTCAACTATGCTCTCCAAGGAGCAAACCCTGTGCGGTCGGATCTGGATGCTGGTAAGCTGTGCTGCTCTGTAGAAATCCTCCATGAGAGGTGTGTGCCATCCTGGTGAGGCTCTGGGGTCACGCTGATCAGGGCACCACTTCTCAAGAGCGACAAATCGAAGTTTCTTCACCTTCTTGGCTGTGAGATTCCTCAGATCAAGGTGAACAGATGCTGAAGCTGCTGTGGGACGTGGAGGAGGAGGAGTGTCATCGCCTGACCCAGTAACACGAGTACGAGAGCCGCGAGCCATCACTGATCAAGCAAAGAAAGCACTGCCCACTGAAAGCAACTACTGACAGATCACAAGCACTACTGCCACAAGAACCACTGATCTCTATCACAATCAACTGCCAACTGCCAGAATCAACTGAAAGAGGGGCCTGCAAGCCACTGGACTGATCCTTCTGAGGCTTTGCCTCAATCCTTACTCGCGAGCTTTGCCCCGAGTTTAAACTGCCACTGACTGCTGCTAGATAGAATAGACAGGATATATATAAGCATATATAAAATCTAGAGATAAGAATCCGTATAGAAGCAAGCATCTAGATAAGTAAAGGAATGAAAACTGACATGATACCTGAGGTAAGAGAGCGTATCTAATCAGAGCGACTCAAGTCCCAAACCACACTCCAAAAGTGATTTGCCAGCTGTGAATTACAATTAGCAATTGATTTAGTGAATTGAAGTGAATATGGATTTTCAAGGAAATACCCTAGGACATGACTCTATCTATGACTCGACAAAACGCGACGTCGTAGATGGAAACCATACCCTAGCGAGAAGATGTGAAGTCGACGATGACGAATTGATTTGGGTCAAGGACGAATACGTTGAAAGCCAACCCTAGGGTTAGGCCAAACCCTAAAGGGGGAGCACTTGGCATAGCAACAAGGGGTAAACCCTAGCATGGCACTAGCTTGGTAGGGATGTGGTGGTGGTTTGGACGCCGGCGAGGGAGGTCCTTGGCGGTGAGGTCGATGGAGGAGGCAGGCAGGGCGGCGCTGGGCATGGCGAGGAGGTGAGGCGGCTGCGCGCCGAGAGGGGCTCACCGGCGGCGGCTATGGTGGCGCAGGGGAGCAGGCGGCGGAGCAGGCGCGGTGGAGCGGCGGCGGAGCTATGGCGGCGGTGGACGCGGGCGGCGCGGCGTACGGTCAGCGGAAGAGAAGGAACACAGCTGAAACAGAACCGCACGCGGGGGGTTATCCGCAAAATTTCATAGCGTCGGACCACTATGCTTGGTCCGAAGGCTGGTCCGACGTAGGGTCCGACGGTACCAGAGAAAGAAAACAGTGAGCGCCCGACCACCGGACCAGTGCGTCGGACTACTCACCGGACTGGTCCGACGGTGCACCGGACTGGTCCGACGGCGCTTAGATATAACTGACAGAGGCACCGGACGACTTGCCAATGGTCCGGAGGTGCGTCGGACGGTGGTCCGACGGATTCTGTGGCTGGAGAAATTTTGAGCAGAGAGGTACATAGCATCGGACCACTGAGCGTCGGACCATGCAAAGTGGTCCGGAGGGTGGTCTGGTGCTTGATTTTGCTCTGAATTTTCCTATTTTTCTCTCCAATCGTTTCTCTTAGCCAAGTACCAACACAAAAGAGCAAAGAGAAGCACTTGTTGGACTTAACATAAGAACCATCTCTCAAACCCTCAATTTTAGAAATAGTTTGCCATAGGCTAGGATTAGTTTTCATAAGAAAATAGTTCACTAAAGCTCCAAGGGTCACCATAGGGGCACAAGAGGGGTATTAGCTGAAGCTAGAGCGTTGAATTGCTCCCCTTAAGTGATGAACCTAAGGATGACCAAAAAACTTAACCGAAAAGAAACGAAGAAGCAACACTCATGCATATGCAATGCAAAACAGAATTTGAATCTAGGTTGCTTGCAAGTTTGAACCGCGGTTAAGCTTTGTCACACGCTTTGAGGGCGGTTATCTTAACCGCGTTAGCCAAGCCTATGTGCATTACCAAATTAAACATGTTATATTACATATGAATGCATGGTTCACACAAACTCATCTTTTAGTGAAGTTAGAGTGATCAAGCACATTCAACTCGCTTCTCAACCTACAAAAGGTTGTTTCAACGAGTGGTTTAGTGAAGATGTCCGCCAATTGATCTTCGCTCTTAACTCCAACTAGTGTGATGTCTTTCCTAGCCACATGATCTCTAAGAAAGTGATGGCGAATATCAATGTGCTTGGTGCGAGAGTGTTGAACCGGGTTGTTAGCAAGCTTTACGGCGCTTTCATTATCACACAAAAGTGGAACTTCTTTTAAAAACACACCGTAATCAAAGAGTGTTTGGGTCATGTATAAGATTTGTGCACAACTTGCTCCCATGGCAATGTATTCCGCCTCGGCGGTTGACAATGCCACACTATTTTGCTTCTTTGAGGACCAAGAAACAAGTGATCTTCCTAGCATGTGGCACCCGCCGGAGGTACTCTTCCTATCAACCTTGCACCCGGCATAATCCGAATCGGAATATCCAACTAGTTGGAAGGGAGCTCCTTTGGGATACCAAAGACCCATGCTAGGGGTGTGCCTTAAGTACCTAAGGATTCTTTTAACCGCACAAAGATGCGACTCCTTAGGGTTTTCTTGAAACCTAGCACACATACACACACTAAACATGATATCCGGCCTAGATGCGGTGAGGTAAAGTAAACTACCGATCATAGAGCGATAAAGAGTTTGGTCAATCGATTTACCTCCCTCATCGAGATCGAGATGCCCATTAGTAGGCATTGGAGTCTTGATTGGCTTGCAATCCTCCATCTTGAACTTCTTAAGTAGATCATAAGTGTACTTTTCTTGAGAGATGAAGGTCCCTTCTCTCATTTGCTTCACTTGAAAGCCAAAGAAGAAGGTTAGCTCGCCAATCATTGACATCTCGAACTCCTTGGACATCAAGTCACCAAACTCCTTGCAATGGTCTTGGTTTGTTGACCCAAATATAATGTCATCGACATATACTTGGCAAACAAAGATCTCTCCATTAAGCTTCTTGGTGAATAGTGTAGTGTCGACGATCCCGATCTTGAAGCCCTTCTTGATTAGGAAGTCCCTTAGCCTCTCATACCAAGCTCTTGGAGCTTGCTTCAAACCGTAGAGTTCCTTGGACAACCTATACACATGATTAGGCAAGTTTGGGTCTTCAAACCCGAGAGGTTGTGAGACATAAACAAGTTCATTAATGAAACCATTTAAGAAGGCGCTCTTCACATCCATTTGAAAGAGTTTCATTTTGTGATGTGAAGCATACGCCAAAAGGATACGAATGGCTTCAAGTCTTGCAACCGAAGCAAAGGTCTCTCCAAAATCGAGTCCTTCTACTTGAGAGAACCCCTTTGCCACCAATCTTGCTTTGTTCCTCACAACCACGCCTTGATCATCTTGCTTGTTCCTAAACACCCACTTGGTGCCAATGATTCTCGCATCCTTTGGCTTCTCTTTAAGTGTCCACACTTGGTTCTGGGTGAAGTTGTTGAGTTCTTCATGCATGGCATTCACCCAATCCGGATCCGCAAGTGCTTCTTCTACACTAGTAGGCTCAACAAAGGAAACAAACGAGTGATGTTCAACATAAGATGCAAGTCTAGAGCGAGTCATTACTCCCTTTGATGGACTCCCTATGATTTGATCATGGGGGTGAGCTTGAAGGATAGATGTTGATCTTCTATTTGTCTCTTGAGGAGGAGGATGCGGTGCTTCAACATTGCTTGCTTCGGCCTCGGCTTGATCTTGAGGAATGTGAGTGTCTTCTTGAGCTTCCCTCACTTGATCTCCTTCATCAACTTGAGGCGTGTGGGGTGGAGAAGGATCTTGATTTGCTTCATCTTCAACTTCTTCCACCTCTTGCGGGTTGATAGCACCAATTGGCATATTCTTCATTGCCTCCCTCAAGGGTTCATCACCTACATCAATATTCTCAAGCGCTCCTTGGGAGCCATTAGTTTTATCAAACTCCAAGTCATACGTTTCTTCAACTAAGCCGGTGGCTTTGTTAAATACACGGTATGCCTTGGATTTAAGTGAATATCCAACAAGGAAACCAATGTCACACCGCCGTTGGAATTTACCCAAGTGTTGGCGCTTCTTGTAGATGTACACCTTGCAACCAAACACCCGGAAGAATGAAATATCCGGCTTCTTCCCATTGACAAGCTCATAGGGGGTCTTCTTTAATGGCCTTTGGACAAAGAGACGGTTTGCCGCATAGCACGCGGTGTTGATTGCCTCCGCCCAAAACTTCTTGAGAGTGTTGTACTCATCAAGCATAGACCTTGCTAGAGTTATGAGCGTCTGGTTCTTCCTCTCTACAACACCATTTTGTTGTGGAGTATATGTGGCGGACACCTCATGTTTGATCCCCACTTCATCACAATAATCCTCAATCTTTGTGTTCACAAATTTGGTGCCATTGTCACTTCTAATCTTCTTGATCTTCACATCAAATTCATTTTGAGCTCTTGTAGCAAACTTCTTGAAGATGCCTTGTGTCTCTCCCTTGTCTTGAAGAAAGAACACCCAAGTGTATCGAGAGTAGTCATCCACTACCACCAAGCAATAGAGATTTCCTCCAAGACTAGCATAGGTGGTAGGGTCAAATAGATCCATGTGTAGCAACTCTAGAACTCTTGAGGTTGACATGAAAGCTTTGGTTGGATGAGTGTTTGCCACTTGCTTGCCGGCTTGACATGCACTACAAAGTTTGTCCTTCTCAAACACCACATCCTTGATTCCTCTAACCATTTCCTTCTTGACAAGCTTCTTCAAGGTTGACATGCCCACATGTGCTAATCTTCTATGCCATAACCAACTCAAAGAATTCTTGGAGAAGAGACAAGTTTGCAAGTTAGCTTCATTTGAAGTGAAGTCCACTAAGTAGAGGTTGTTGTGCCGGAACCCTTTGAATATCATTGATGAATCTTCAATCTTGGTCACAATCACCTCATTTGGAGTGAAGAGACAATGAAACCCGAGATCACAAAGTTGACCAACCGATAGCAAGTTGAAGCTCAATGATTGTACTAGCAAGACATTGGAAATTGATTGATCTTGGGAGATAGCCACTTTGCCTAAGCCTTGAACTTTGCCCTTTGAATTATCCCCAAAAGTAATCTTGTCTTGATTTGCACAATCCTCATCAAGTGTGGTGAACATCCGGGGGTCGCCGGTCATGTGTTGA
Organism: Microstegium vimineum; assembly: GCA_022036555.1. Classification (NCBI taxonomy): domain Eukaryota; kingdom Viridiplantae; phylum Streptophyta; class Magnoliopsida; order Poales; family Poaceae; genus Microstegium; species Microstegium vimineum. Next base: position 19,761,660 of record CM039126.1, on the reverse strand, counting down.
GTGCAACCACTATCAATTACCCAATGGCTCCCACCGGTCTTGTAGTTCACCTACACACAAGCAACTTGGAGTTAAGCTTGTTGTTTGGGAACCCCCTTAGTGCAGGGCCCCATTGCCTTGTCAACCAACTCCTTAGCAACCCAAAGAACCCTAGGCTTGTTCTTCATTGGTGGTCCAAGAAACACCACAAGTGGTCTACCTTTGGAATCTTTGTTGATGACATAGTGAGCATCATGAGCAAATGGCCTAGTGTGCTTGGGCAAGGTCTTGGAAAGTGGAGTCTTGCATTGAAACGTGAAGTGACCAATTTGTCCACATCCAAAACACCTCTTAGGCTTGGGCTTTGGCTTCTCTTGATTGTAGCCATTGTACTTGTTCTTGTAGTAGTTCTTGGCTTCAATCTTGACCTTGGCCTTCATCACTTGGTTTTCCTTGTACCCAATACCGGTCTTGTCATTCTTCATGACGGTGCTCATTAGAAGCTCACTTTGGAGATTATGGCCCTTGGTGAACTTTTCAAGACCACTTGTAAGCTTGGTCTTGTCATTCTTGAGCTTGGCAATTTCTTCTCTAAGAGAGTTGATCAAAGTGATAGCATCTTTGTCTTCTTCTTGAGCCGGCTTGATGGTGAAGGGCTTGTTTGCCTTGAGGTTGATTAGCTCTTCCTTGAGCTTTGAGTTCTCTTCCCTCATCTTCATATAATCATCATACTTGTCGGCTTCTACAACTCTCTTGCCCTTGCACTTAGCACTTTGCTCAAGAGCCTCATCATCAAGCTTGATTTCACAAGAGGTAGCACTTGCACACTTAGCACATGGGTTAGTAGCAACATGTGTAAGATCTTGAGTAAGCAATTCATTTGCTACCACTAGTGTGCCATGATCATTTTTCACTTGGTTGTAGTCATCTTTTAGCAAGTTATACCTTGTGTGGAGCTCTTGGGATGACCTCTCAAGCTTATCATGTTTCTCATTTGCTTGCTTAAGAGAGGCTTTGAGCTCCCTAGTGCTAGATGTGAGAGAATTAATCTCAAGCTTCAAATCATCATTAGCACTAGACAAGTTGTCAAGCTTATCATGCAAGTTTTCTTTGATCTCAAGAAGTTTGCCATTTTTACTCTTGTACTTCCTTATGATGCTAGCGTACTTGTTGCAAATTTTAATTAGCTCATCATAGGAAGGTGCTTCTTCATCGTCACTATCATCACTAGAGAGGTCATCACCATCATCCTCTTCTTGTACCTTCTTGTCACCTTTAGCCATAAGGCATAGGTGTGTAGAGGATGAGCCCGGCGATGAAGGAGGAGGTGGCGGTGGAATAGAAGAACCAATCACCAATGCGGCCACCTTCTCTTCTTCACTCTCATCATCGGAGGAGTCACTTGAATCATCAATATCGGTGAGCCATTCACCCACAATGTAAGCCTTGCCATCCTTCTTCTTGTGGAAGTTGAAGTTCTTCTTCTTCTTGTATGGCTTGTCTTGCTTCTTGTCATCATCACTTGAGTCATCATTACCGCCCTTGTTCTTCTTGAAGTTCTTGAACTTGTTGTTCTTGAACTTGTCTTTCTTCTCTTCGGGACACGCATGGGCTAGATGACCAAGAGTGCCGCAATTGTAGCACTTCATTTGGGAGATTGGCTTCCTTGAAGAGCTTGTGAAGTTGGAGGAGGATGAACTTCCATCATTGATCTTCATGTACATCTCATGAGCATTGATCTTGCCCAACACTTGTGTCGGTGTAGTTGCGGAGAGATCGCCTTGATGAAGGACCGTGACGATGTGGCTATACTTGTCTATTGGTAGGACACAAAGTATCTTGCGCACCACATCGGCCGGTGTCATTTGGGAGAGCTCAAGGCCATTCAACTCCTCTACAAGCACATTCAAGCGAGAGTACATTTCATTAGCATTTTCATGAGATAGCATGATGAAAGCATTTAACTTAGCAAAGATGAGGTGATAACGCTCTTCTCTTTCACATTTAGTGCCCTCATGTAGAGCACAAATGTTTGTCCAAATTTCATGCGCGGTTTTGCAATTCCGCACCCGATTGAACACATCCTTGCAATACCACGGAAAAGAATATTCTTTGCCTTAGCATTGTTCTTCTCAAAGTATGGATCCTCGGCGAACACCGATCCACCTTGGGTGGCGGCTTTATGAACGCCGACGTCCACGGCCTCAAGGTAGGCCTCCATCCGCACTTTCCAATAAGGAAAGTCATCCCCATCGAACATGGGTGGCGGTCCATCCCCATGGGACATCTTGCTCTAGGCGGTGAAGCCTAATTTAGAGCAACAAGGCTCCGATACCAATTGAAAGGATCAAGATGCCCAAGAGGAGGGGTGAATTGGGCTTGTTTTAAATTTCTACAAATATGAAAACCTATCAAATGCCAATCACCCCCTAGTGCCTACGATCCGTGTGTCCTAGCTAGAAAGCGGTAGCAGTTCATGGAAATTAAAAGCAACCTAAGCAATTCTAGTAGGTAAGATAAAAACAAGACGGAATGTAATGCGGAAATATAAAGAGCTAGGGAAAAGAGATTCTCAGTGACGCAGCGATGTTTTCCCGAGGTATCGAGGTGTCGACACACCCCCCTAGTCCTCGTTGGAGCACCTCGCAAGGTATCGCTCCCCCTCTACCCGCGCAAGGGTAGAGTGCTCTCTACGGGCTGATTCTTCGCCACTCCGGCTCGGTGAATCGCCCACAATCGATCACAGAAGCTTGGAGAAGAGCCGCCAACAATCTTCCGGCGATCACTTCCTCAGAACACCACCAAACCGTCTAGGTGCTGTCGAACACCAAGAGTAACAAGCACAAGACCTTCACTTGACCAACTCAAGGCTAGGAAGGTGGATGGATGCACACAAGTCACTCTTAATCACCCTAGGAGGGAAGAACAAGATGAACTCTCTCTAATCTCTCCCTCACTAGGCACTTGACTCTCCAAAAGATTTCTCAAGGTGTCACCAGCTGAAACAAAGGCTAAGAGAGGTCCTAAGGACGAAGGAGGCACCTATAAATAGTCCTCACCTCCAAAACTAGCCGTTTTTACTTTTTCCTCTCTCTGCGAAGCCACCGGACTAGTCCAGAGCTTACACCACCGGACCAAGCACACTGGTCCGGAGCTCACTCTGAATTCCGACTCAGGCACCATCGAACTACTCTGCTTGGTCCGACGCATTGGTCCGACGCACTGGTCCGGAGCCAGTGTGCTCTCTGAGTGAAAAACATCCTCTCTTCTTCGAACCACCGGACCACTCTCCTTGGTCCGGAGCCCTGGTCCGACGCTCTAGTCCGGAGCTAGGGGGCTTACTGTATGAAACCAACCTCCTGTCTTGAAGCGTTGGACTAGCCGTCGGACTCACCCTCGGACTAGTTCGGAGCCTTCTCTCTCTCTGACACGAGCCATCGGACCACTCTCCTGTGGTCCGACGCTTTCCAAGCAGGTGGTCCGGAGCTTCTCGAGCTGAGATTTTGCCTAAGTCAAGAACCGTCGGACCACTCTCCTTGGTCCGACGCCTACTTGGCAGACTGGTCCGGAGCCACTTTCTCCCCCTATTTCAACTGTTTTCGCTGAGATTTCTCAAGGGATTTTGCTCCTACCATTTCTAGGGTTAACCAAGGGCTGAAAGCAAGGTCTCTAGGACTAGTTGTGACAAGTGTGCATATACCCACTCTCCTAAACTCTCCTAGGTCAAGATACTAATCTCATACCCCCCCTTTATAGTACGGTCAATGGAAAACAAAACCCTAGCTATACTTAGTTCCCTTCTCAACCTTATGGCACTAAGGACTAGCCTAGTCTTCGACTTGTATCATCATCCTTTGCAACCGAAATGATTTCCATCTTGGGGGCATGAATATCCATTAAGCCCATTCAAATTGCATCACTAATGACCTAACATAAATGACTTTGCCTCTGCAAAACACACGTTAGTCATAGTGACCTAGTATTGTCGTTAATCGCCTAAACACAAGGGTCCATGATTCTTCAGCCTCGATCTATCCTACGCGTGTCCTCCTGACCCTGTGGCCCCGTCCCCCGTAGTTCACGTCCCCGTCCGTCCCCAAAATCACCAATTGTCTCACAATCTCCCAGAGGTGATGCACCGAATCCCCAGAATCCGATCCCACCCCGCCAACATGGCATCCGGCCCGATCGATTCCGTCAATCCCCCCGGCGCCGCCGCCCCGCCAACGCCTCCCGCCGGCTGGGCTCGATTCTCCTCGACCGGCAGCGGGCCTACATGGCCATCGGCAGTAGAACTAACGAGACCACGACCACAGCCATAACGAAGGAGGGCGGCTACTACTTCTCCGTCTCGTTCTGGAGGGCGGAGCCACCGGGGATCTCTTGCTTCTCCGTCCAGTGCGCCCTGCCGGGCCCCCTACCCTCTGCCCCATGTCGTGGCTCACGTGGTTGGCGCGGACAGCCGCTTTGTCCTTCTGCGCGCCCGGTTCTACTCCCGCATCCATGGTGTGGAGGAGTACTTCATGTACAAGGCCGCCTCCGGCGACGGCGAGTCCCCGTCGCTCGAACTGGTTCCGCTTCCCGACGACGACGACAGGGGCACTGCTCTGGGTAGGGCTCTGGGCAGGGTCTCGGAGTTCGGTGTTGTGCTCGGTGACCACAAGGATCATTACCTCCTGGCCGCTCTATGTGACGCCCCTGATGCTGGTGCCCCCGCAGACTCCTATCACCTTCGAATCTAGGTCATGTTTAGTTCCATCCAAAATCCCAACTATTTTGGATTCCAAAATCCAGAATGCAAAATATTTTGGTGGGGTGTTTAGTTCCAACCAAATTTTAGATTCCAATAATAGGGATTGTGAGGATGACACACAAACCAATGCAAAGATTTCCTTATTTTGGCCTCTTAAGTCCAAAATGCAAAATGAGGAATGGACTACTTTTTGCCAAATATTTTGGGTGATGTTTAGTTTCATTTTACAAAAGAAAGAGCCAAAACCCAAAAATATTTTGGATTCCATGGGAAACTAAACAGGGCCCTACTCGTCGGAGACCAAAGCATGGAGCACGAGGACACTGCCCAATCCATGCCCCGGAGTACGCAAGATTATACCTGAAAAGGTTATCGCGCTCGGAGAAGGCTCACTAGGTTGGGTGGATTTCTCATGCGGCTTGGTGGCATGTGACCTGCGTCAAGATCCCCCGGTTGTTCGTTTCATACCATTGCCCGAGCCACTGCCTGGAAACAGGGACAAAGTAGAAGCATCCCTCCCAATCCCAGGAGCTGCTGCGAGGTCGTTCCGGGATCTGGCATGTTTCAGTGGGGTGCTCAAGTTCTTCGAGATGGAGCGTCACGTGACTCAAGAGCGCACTGACAAGAATGTTCTGTACGATTCAGACATAATCACGTCGCTCAAGCGCAATGCTGGCGTGGATGAGAGGAAGCCCAAGTCAAGGGATTGTTGGACGGCCGTGACATGGAGTCGGACGGTTTGCTCAAACTTTTGGCGCAAGGAATGCACGCTTAGTAGCGATGACATCTTGCTCGACGAAACAAAGCATTCAGCATTGGTGTCGAGGCTAAGGGGCAATGCGTGCGGGAAGTTGACACTGAGTGGCCTGTACTCGGCTTTCCCCACCCTGAGCACTGATGGCGACGATGATATTCTTTACCTCATGTCCGTGGCGGAACCTGGTGATCGGAGTGGATGGGTGGTGGCTGTTGAGCTCGGAAACAGGACTGTCAAAGCAGCTGTAGAGTGTTCTTTCAAGGAACATGACCCTTCCAGCCAAGCTTTCCGTCCCTGTACATTGTCCCGGTATCTCAACATGACTCCAGGTAATTGTTACCTGCTCGAATCTGAAGGTGCCAACATGCTGGTTCCAATGCTTTCCTTCATCTTGTTGTTTTTGTGTTTGGTCCCAATTGACACTTAACAACCGGCACCTGACAATGCCACTATCTTTGTTCTTGCGTTTCTTGCATCTTTGAAGCTCCCTGAATGTTACTGTGGCATTGTTACTAATTAAATTTAATGTAATACTGTTTGCCAGGCCATTGCCACATGTTGACAGCAACCCTAAATTGAAGGAGCTCCAAAGGCAAGTTTCTTCTATTTTATGGGATCTCTGTTCTGTTTAGGCATGTCTGCACCAATGATCCTGTTTAGGTCCATTCATTGTATTCTGATACCTATATTTACTTATTATCTTTTTTTATTATTAGTTTTATTTTTAGTTTTACCTGATATTGGAAGTATTTTGGTTAATATATGACTTGCTGTTTTTCAGTATTCCGCCTATGGCTGGGAAAAACAAGCGTGCTCGAAATGAACCTCACAGTATTGTTCAGAAGGATCATGAAGTCTAACCTGATCAAACCAATCTGGTATGCTGTATTCCATTTGCCCTGTTCCCCATGTCAGTTTCTCATCATCATATGGAAAGATTTTAACTAAAATAAAATGTTTCAGACACTGCAGCAACACGTCAACAAGCTGGATCAGCCCCTCAACCCTGTGTATGAACAGTTGCCCCCTGGCCCGCTTTTACTGGGCTATGAAAATTCTCAGACATTGTGGCACCAGCCATCACCATCCAAGCCGCTCAGCGAGTTTCGTCCTCGTACGGTATAAACATTGGTTATGCTTATTATATGCCCCCATCTCTTATGTGTACTCGTGGTTTTGGAACAGACCATCTCCTCTTTTTAAAGGGTTTTTGGTTGGAATATATCAAGTTATGTAAATTGGATAAAATCATAACATTTGTGTCCTCAAACCAATCTATTTTGTTATATTGGAAATTTCTTACATGAGTTATCTGGACAAGGCTTCATTGAGCCAACATCGTCCAACCTAGTAGTATCCACTCATTACAGTGCCACATCAGATTGCATGTGGTTCAGTTAAAGCTTTAAAGCAGATGGAATCAATGTGAGAATCTGGTGGCACAAGTAGAACAAACAAATGACCTGACTGACATTTGGTTTATTTTGTTTCCTAAATCATTGTTAAGTATTGGTTTATGTAAGGTGGGCTTCACATTGCAGCCATCAAAATTACACTATAGGATCACACTCATATATAAAAACTTATTTCCCCTGACCTGTTCACTTAGTTGGCTCATAGGAAAAAAAATTCACACTCTCTGAACCTTCAGAAAGAACTTCAAGATGCCTTGGAAATGGTGGCATTTCAACATCTATCACCCCTTCCAGAATTTTGACAACTTCCCCCATTGTTGGTCTGGAAATTTCATTACCTTGAACGCACCAGCAAGCAACCTTGCATGCTCTTTCTAGCTCCCTTTCATTTACACCATTGACCAATTCTTTGCCCAACAGTGACTCTACTTCTCCTTCTTGAAGCTTTCTCGCAATCAAAACTGGAAAATATGTTGGCATGCTTGTGTCTTTGTGTTCCAGATTCCTCCTTCCTGAAATGATCTCGAAAAGCATCATTCCGTAACTGAAAACATCTGCCTTTGGTGTGATGGCTTCACCACTTATCCATTCTGGTGTGAGATATCCAACGGTTCCTCTCATACATGTTAGAACTCTGCTAAAATCTCGGCCAAATAACTTCGCCAATCCAAAGTCTGCCACTTTTGGAACAAATGAAGCATCCAGCAATATATTTTGTGGTTTGATATCGCAGTGTATGATGCAATCCCGACACTCCTCATGCAGATAAACCAAACCCTTTGCAATCCCTACAGCTATTTGATATCTTATTTTCCAACTTAGAATGGTACAGCTACTACCAAACAAATGTTTATCGAGGGAACCATTGGGCATATACTCATAGACAAGCATTCTCTTCACTCCTTCATAACAAAACCCAAGCAGCCGAATCAAGTTCATGTGATGAATATTTCCTATGGTGCTTACCTCTGCCCTGAATTGCTTGTCCCCTTGATGAAAGCCCTCAAGCTTTTTTACTGCCACTGTAGTAGCGTTTGATCCAACCCCTTTGAACACAGAGCCGAAAGACCCTGCACCCAACCGCTCTGAGAAGTTCCTGGTTAGGCGTCGCAAATCACTGTATTTGAATCTGATCAATGACCCATCACCATGATTTAAACCATCTATTGTTGTTGTTCTTCTATGAAGATAATATAAAATGGCCAATCCAGAACTTACAACAAAAATTCCACCAATGATTATCCCAACAACCAACAACTTATTGTTTCCTGTGTTGGGTAGTTCTGATGCAGCCACTCTAATAAAGATACTATCACTTGATCCATCAATATTGTCTTGCAGATTCATCAAATGGTTGTACCAAACCAAGCAAGAGCCACTATGAGAGTAAGCTCTGCAGGAGCAGTTTTTCAGGCAAATTAATTCACAGTCATGAACACTGGTTGCATCTATGTTGTGTGCGTCATCTGGCAACTTCACACTATTAATAGCATAAAATTTATCTTGCTTCACCTTCACTGAGCCATTGTTGCCACACTGCAGTGGGATGTTTCTCCTACAGCCTGCTGTCCAGTCATCTAGTTTCCAGTTGTTTGGGTGATTCTCACTGAAGCCCTTGAGGTAACTGCATGACGCATCATTCTCAGTACATGTGCTGTATTCCCCACACACACCATAAACACTGCACTTGGCTTTTGGTTTTATGAAAGAATTTGTCCAAGCTTGTTGTGCCTGTGCCCATACCAAGGTCTGAAACAGACCTGACACATCAATGATGGTTCTTGTAAATATAAGTGCATCATTCTTAGTATTGTATGTGAAATATGCCTCCTCATCATTGTCAACAAACTGGAACATAAACCTTGAGCTGGGGTAGGGATTGAGAGGTGACATCTCCGGCACCAGTGAATCCATTATTAGTCCAGTTGCCAGTAGTCCAGTACACTACTGATCTATTCCATTGCAGAATATATTGCGGTCAGCCATTAGGATCTAACTGAATGGAGAACATCCCCTGTGCTGGATCACCACGGTCTTTCCAAGAGATCATCCGTTTGATAATGCCAGTTTTCTTGTTACGACTGAGCTTGTTTCCTGGGAGCCATGTGTCTGTGAAATCATCAAAACTTTGCCATAACACAGCAGAGGTATTAGCCTCATGTCGGACTACAAGGTTCCCATTGCCGAGAAGCACAACCACTGTGGAACTAGCAGCTGTGTTGTTCTTGATATTGGTAGACCAGAGGGGAGATTTAGAATGGTTTAGTAGAAGAACCAAATTTCCATCATTTGAGACAGTTAGGCTTGATTCGAGTGGATCAGGGACTGGGTTCTCTCTGTTTGCCACCCACACTATAGTCTGTTCTGGGATTTTATTGTACCAGATGCCTATGTACCACTTGCCGCTTGATGTTTCAGCTGCTAATGCAAAATAAGAGAAGTCAGATCATAAAACAAATATACTTAAAAAAATGCTAACTTATTACATTCTGATTCTAATATTATGTTGTTATCTTTTTAGTAATGATAAGGTTGGAACTTGATGTTCTCTGCCAGATCATGTTCAGTATACTATTAGTACAAGACACAGTGAATGTTCTGAACTTTAAATGTTCTGTGTTTTTGGTAATGCAAAAGCAGGGGGGTTCCCCTTTCCTCTAAAAAAAGGTTGGAACTTGATGTTCTCTGCCAGATCATGTTCAGTATACTATTAGTACAAGACACAGTGAATGTTCTGAACTTTCACAGTTCTGTGCTTTTGGTAATGCAAAAGCAGGTTGGTTCCCCTTTCCCCTAAAAAAAATAACGTTGGAACTTGGATTGGAAATTCTATAGTGCTTCTCTACTTATCACTTTCTGAAAAAGAACAAATTCCTAATGAATATCACATTCTGATCATTTCTATATATCACAGAAACATGGGTGCTTTCCTTTAAAAAAAAACAGTACTCACCTGCAGCAGGTTGGAAGAATCCCAGTGCAAAATTGCCATTTTGAGAGATAAGCTTCTGGTTCCCAGAGAGCTGCTGATTAGCAGTGAGGGAATCGGTGGCATGCAACGGAGACACTTGGAGAGAAAGTTGCAGTAAAAATAAGGCTAAGGCACATGAAGAAAGCCAGGTAGCCATACTAAGGAAAAGAGAAGAGCCTTCAATCAAGGTTAGAAAGAGCTACTTGTTGTGAACTCACAGTTCACAAGCACACTGGCTATAGGTGTTTATATGTGCAACATCGACTCATATTAGTCGTAGCATTGATCTGACTTTTGTATGTATTTCCTTGTCTTCACTAGGGAAATCATGTGCCGTGACACCCTCCCCGATGTTGAAACCCTTATTTAGAAGAGGCCCTTCATTTGTTGCCCATTTCAGTCAACAACGCCAACCATTAGTAACTCAAGGTTTATTATGCTATATATGCAAGCTGACTCGTATTCTGTCTCTATTCTCCAACTTTGAGAACTGTTGAATACTTGAATTGGTAAAGGGGAAGTTGGGGCCTGGAGACAATGATCAGCGATTGATGTCTAAAATTAGCAGCCCTTTGCTAACGAAATGGCGAATTATGGTGCCCTCAAGGCTTTGGTTAACATCGTGTGTTCCTGATCTCCAACCCCATGACATGGGATGCTGCCGGCCAAGATGATTTGATGACTAAGTCAGCAGCCTGGCAACGGCCACTTGATGGGTTTGTTTTATGCAGTGTCGTATGTTTCATTTGTCACACAACATTTGTTTCTCTGCGAGACTGAAAGTCGGCAGCAAGTCGCATCTGTATAGCTACAAATTAGCGAACTCTGCCGACTTGATTACCAGTGACCACCAAACTTATTTGGCTTTTGGTCAACGCGTCACACATTTGGGTTGCGCCGCCGGGCGTCCAGTCGTCCAATCCAAAACTGAGCCTATCATTTCGTTTGGATCGTCTCGATCATCAGTTCGTCACCGAGACACCGACTGGCGCGCGCCCGGCAACCGGTACTTAGTCTGGTCATCCGGCTGGAATATAGGGGACGGCTCCGTCCGATCTCCCGTTGGATCTTACATGCTGAACCTATCATTACAAACCAAACACCTATAGCAAAATCGCAGCTGGTACTCAGCTCAACTCCAAAAGACAAAGCGAAGGCCATACAACCGAGCCGAGGTCTGCATCTCCATTCCGAAAGGCTGGCTGGTAGTTTGTGGTACACCAACACAAACAGAGACACCAAACTGAATGACAAAACAGGAAAAAGTTCCGAGGCTTTTGCCAACACTCATTTTGCATGCACTGGGACCATCATGCACTCCCATTTCGTCCTAGTTCCGGTCTTTCGGACCACCAGCGCGTAATCTTTCACGCCGATCTGCGCAGGCGAAATCTGAGCAGACGCTCCTCCGGCATCTTATTTTCTCAGTATAGAATTACGACGAGAAATCAGTCAGTGGGCCTTGGGTCTCAAACCAAACAGGCCCATCGCACTCCCCGCTTCTGTTCTCCTTAAAAAAAAATTGGAATTTCTGAAGAGACTAATTTAAGGCCTGAAACCGAAATTTTAGTTGGTTTCAGTGGTCGCTGCAGGGTGAATTTTATGTTGACTTTTGCAGGCTACTTTGAGGTCAACATCCAAATATGGCTTCCATATGCCAATTTTCGCACATGCCAATTTTAATTATATTTTAAAATTTTATGTTTTTTCATATGTCCATTTTACTATTACTAATTGGAGGTGCCATGCTAACTCATAGAATGTGCTAGAAAAATAATAAATTCTAGAAAACCTTATAAAAATAAAAAAGATCTAAACATCAATTCATTATACTCTAATCAACATTTGTAATATGTTCTCTAAGAATATAATATGAAACATAATCTAAAATAACACTCTAAATTACGTCTAAAGTACTTGCCTAATCTAAAGTACCTCACCCACTATACTATTTAAATGTATCATTGCTATTGATTCACTATTATTATTAAAAAAATACTACACTGGTAATCCTTTTTTTAATGAATATCTTGAACAGTGGAGGAGGTTGGTGTAGACCAAAGTTTGCTATAACCTGTCTAGTTTTTAAGATTCCTTTGTGGTAAAGAATGATTAATATGATTAAATATAATATTCTCAATCTAAAAAAATAATATTCTCTTGAGGTTAGGACACTTCATCCATCTTAGATCTCACCTCAAATTGTACCCTACAAAATTATTAAACTTCATGTGTAGCGAGTGGTACGACTTTCTTCCATCATTTTTCGTCCAAGGCTTAATGTCACGTCGGAAGTAGGTTTGGCTTAGCTGTGTCAGATTATATGAATCGTTTCTGCCTAGCTTAGAACCAAAAGTCGAAAACACTGGTCCTGTTTGGATCCTAACTCTAGCTCTAAACTAACTCTAGCCTTTGAGGTGTTTGGATACAAGGGTTAGATTAACAATAAATATGTTTTTTTAATCAAACTGACTCATTCAAATTATGTTTCTATCCGGATTTGGTGTGACAAATTATTTGTGTGGCCTCCAGCTCACATATGACACAGAACACATGAATATTATGTACTGAAGGTCATCCACGGGCCATGCGAATAAGTACTCACGGCCGGCCAAATGCATGATGGATGATGGATGGATGCAAGCAGAGAAGCGTTGTTCATATATGGATGGATGCATTTGATAATTTGATTCAGGCGGCGGCGGCGGCGTGTGTGAACCTGAAGGGGATGTGCGCCATTGCACGGGGACACGGTGCTGCTCGTGGCCGCGCACGGGGACACGGTACTCCCTGCCGTTGCCGCGCACGGGGACACGGTCCACACCCTTCCAGGCAACCTCGCATCTCTCGGAGACGCCCATCGCGGTGAGCGCCGCTGTACTGCTCCGGCCTCCGGGCAGTGGTCGAAGGGAGCGCCGCCGTACTGCTCAGGCCGTGATTCACGTGGGCGCGGCTTAGCGGGCGGCGGCGGCGTACATAGGAGCCTTGGCGCGGCGGCCGAGTTGCGAAGAAGATACGACGCGACGAGGGAGAAGGAAAGACCGGCGTCTGGATCCGGTACGCACGAAACGACGGGAGTAATTGCTTTTGTGTGGGTCCCATGAGAACTAGCCCAATCACCTCTTTGAGGGTATAGTATTTTGGGTGGGCTAGTTAAAAAAAATAGCTTTAACCCTTCTGTTTGGATACTTTTGAGCTAGTTTGGTATAAACTAGCCCAAACTATCTCTAGCCTATGAAATCCAAACGAGACCACTATGGTCTAACTTCCGTTGGTCTAAGCAGCCCTGTAATATTTATAAACATTATACGTAAATATTCGTCGCTTTTGTCTAATCAATCATTTATCGTAGTTCGTTTGGTTGACCATTTAGTCGGAATAATGCTTAAACAATACTCCAGCATATATCGGTGACCATGCAATCATTTACCCTTTATTAGCATTTGCTATATGAAAACACTGGTCGAAATCAATCGTACATGAGTTAGGGACACTATCACTTTGTACACATCGTGGAACGTCAAGAGACCATGCCAGCTTGAGCGGTAGAAATGAGCGAAAAAGACATCTGTCAGAAGTTAAAGCAGCACGCCAGCCAAGATCCACAGTTCCGTTTGAACGTTCTACGCCGGTTGGCCGGCTGGAGAAGCAACCCATACCGGCAGCCCGCCAGCTAGACACCCAGGCCCAGCGCCTAGGGAAGAAGATAAAACAATGACCAAGTTGAGATGACACCAAGACCGCAGCTCGATCGATCGCGTTCTGTTGTCTCAGATAGCCGCCGATCCCCGGCGCGCCATTGATGGGTGATGGCCACATGTGACGCGGACGCGGACCGACGTACCGGTGCACGCGCGCGACGCAACCACACGGGGCCCGTTTCGCGGGAGCCACCACACCACGCCACCGGGGTCCGGGGCGCTGTGCGGCGCCCCGCGGTCCAGCGCGGCACCAATGCAACCGTTGCCGCGGGGGTTCGGCGCTCCGGCCGGCTTGGTTCGGTGGCGCATCGCCGTTCGCCGTTCGACGGCTAAATGGCTTATCCAATCCATACAGGCCCTGGCTCACCCTAATCTCATCCGCTCGAGGCCGTCGTGCTCCTGCTGGACCGCCGCAGGCTGGGGCGGGCGGCGGCTAACTCCCAGTACGTGTACGTTCCCGCGAGCTAAACACGGTACGGTCGTTCCGTTGCGTCCCGTCCCGGGCTTCCACAGTTCCACTGTTTCGGTCCCCTCGAGGTCGTTCCGTCGTCGTCCGTACGCACAGGAACGCGTGCCCAGGTGACGGACGGGACCGGTGCTCCCTCCGGCCCTACTGTCCTAGCACACGCACGTACCATGTGACCGTAAACCCCCTGTGAATGTGATATGATCTGTACGTGCAGTGTGCACCCACATGGAGCGACTTCATTAGCTTCACACCGCGAAGCGTTAAAAAGCTTGTGGAAACCGACGACGAACGAGGGTCGCGTCGCGTGCGGTGCGGCTGCACGACACGGCGCCCGTCCGTCCGGTCCGGTGTGGAATGGACTGGCGTGTGGCGACGGGGCTGGCCGGGCGGAGGAGACGCTCGTCGAAAGCGGCCACTGTCTGCCTGTCTCCGTCCCCGTACGACGACGCCTTTATGGCCATGGGCCGCATTTAAACGCCGCGGCCGCCTGCCGTCGCCCGTTTTTTCCCACACCACCACCAGCACCGGGCGCGACGTCCGGCTCCGGCACCGCGCCGCGCCATGTGTGTGTGTGACCGAGGGAATTCTTACTCGTTCATTCATTCCCTCTCGCTTTCTCCGCTCCCCACCCGCTTCACAACTTGGCTGATCCCTCCCTTTCAGTTCCTGCTCGGTATTCTCGTTTGGAGGCTGCTGCCCTGGCTAGCTAGCTGCAGCAGCAAGCAGCAATTGCGACTCGCGGTGGAGGAGGGCCGGCTGGGGCACCCGTCCCTCTGCTCCTCCTCGGCTTTTTCCTGTTTCTGATGCCGGGAACTCCGACGCCAGCTGAGGACACCATCGCCGCCGGGCGGCCGCTGTCCGGCGGGCAGAGCCTCGTGTCCAAGCGTGGCAAGTTCAGGCTCGGATTCTTCCAGCCAGGTCTGTCGTCCCTAACTTCGTACTCTGTATCTCGCACGCCTGCGGGTTCTTGCTGTATGTCTTTTGGTGATTTGAAGCTCACTTTTAAATCTTTTTATTCGTATATATGATGATGATAATCATATAAAGTTGTTGTTTGTATAGAAGAGAAATGTGTCGGTACACGTGGAGTACAATTATAACAAGTAAATAGGTAGTGATCGTAGTTTTTTTAAGGAAGCTAATGATCATTTGAACAAGAATTCAAGCCAGCAGATTCTCCTTTTTCTTTCAGTGGGAAACTAGTTTTTTTTTTTTTGGTGAACATTCTTCGAACTTTGTAGCCCTCGATAGTAACATTTGAGTACAGCCACTTAAAAATCTAGGAAAAATCAAGTTAGTTAACATTCTCTTTCCTGATGATGACAGGGTGTAGAAAGACTTGTCGTCACTGCTAACTTTTTTTTTAGAGAAAACTCACAGCTAACTTTTCTGAACCGTCATTCACACATCCAGAAATATTGTCACGTTCTGGGAAATAGAAAAACCGAAGGTTGAAAAACAGGTAGCATAAAGACTCACAATCAACTGAAAGCATATTCTTTTGGGCGCCGGATCGTATGCAAACCAAGGTTCTTGTGCAACCTTGCAAACTATCCATTTGAAGCCCAGAATACTCATCCGATGGATCCGAAGAGAAGTGGGGTACTTTTTCATTTTAACGCCCGCTAGCCACATGAGAGAAGTTTCATTTTTCCAAAAGCCCCCCTCCCTCTCCCCTCGAAGCCACTGCCGTTCCGCTCCTCGACCTCCTCCTTGTCGCGGCCTTCGCGCAGGCCTCTTCGCGCCCCTGCTCCTTGGCGCCACGGCGCTCTGCCTCGGCCCGCCGCCACCGCCGAGTCGCGTTTTAGGAACCGCCACTGCTACTGACGACTCGCCCCCGGTGGAGCCGCCGGTGGAGGAGGTGTCAGGTGGAGGAGCCGCCCGGTGGAGGACGGAGCCACGCGCCGCCTCTCCTTCCTGTTTACTTGACTCAGATGGTGTTACCTGATTCAGATGGCCCATGGCAGATGGTTTGCAGTGCTATGGCGACCATAAAGTATATGTCAATGCCAATGACAATTGTAAATGCCAAGTGTGCCTTCTGTTGTGTAATGCTTGGTGCTGTGGTGTGCCAATGGCAGATGGTGTTTGCCTGATTCAGATTGTGCTTGGTGCTGTGTTATGCTTTCTGCTGTGTAAATGTCAATTTTGCCTTCTGCTGTGTAATGCTTTGAAGATTGAAAAATATTGAGAGTACATAATTGTTCAATCAACAACATTGTTTAAGGCGTGCTGTCCAAAGGAATCCCCTGTACAGCGCCAAAACCTTCTTCTGAATACCAGACAGCTTTGGACGGGAGGTCATATCATCCTTGTAAAGCAATCATCAAAGTCTGATAGAATGTAACTACCAAATGAGTTATTTTTAGAGAATCAACATGCTTTTGTGATGGAGATACCATTATAATTTTTAATGGATCGAGCATGAAGCAACGGTCTTATTACTCTCCTAAAAAACCAGCTTGGCTGCATCAAAATTAATTGCCACATCAAATAAATAATGGCAATAGTAGATGTGCCAAACAAGGAGAGATGTAATGGCCTAATTGTTCATTGATATTTTGTAAAAAAAGAAAAAGAAAAACTACCTACAGTCCCATCTTAATTGGGTACCAAGAACTAATTTCAATCTTGGGGCCATGAAGAAGAATGACTTAATCGAACTGTAGATTGATTGATTGGAAAAGGAAGTTAGCACATAACAAATGAATCATAAATCATAAACTAACTAAAATGAGAAGAAATCTTTGGATTTGATTTCACAACAATGAGAGGGGCCTTAAGAACAGAACAAACTCCCAGAAAATTTCAAGTATCAGAATTTCCAAATGTTGCTAGACTAGATTTTTTTATGCCATAAATCACTAAATGTTTGGGCAATTGCGTGCGTCATGATCCACTAATTGCTTGCATTTTCCACACATCCGTTTTTTGGGCGCCTTCTTTTCCTTGCCCTTTTTGATTCTTTTGCTTCGCCCTCTGGAGTTGATATCATTTGGTGGATGTATGTCAACTTCTTCTGGAATTTTGCCACCAAGGAATGATTCAAACTTATCTTGTTTATTAACTGTAGCAACAGGAATGATATTTTGGAGAGGTTCTACAAGGTTTGATAAACTAGAATATAAAAATTCCATTCCTTGTTCAGAGTTCTTGGCCATCTGGAATAGTTCTTCAAACTTGTTACGTGAATCTGAATTTTTTCTCCTCATTGCCACCTCCACACGATCTTTAGCCTTTTCATCCAGAATGTTGCCTTCCTCATTGAAGAACAATTCTCTATAAAAATAAAGATCCGATCAACACTATTGCACATAGAAAACAATACGTCTATGTAAAACAAACCAGACATGTAAACTCACCTTTTACACCTTTTGTCCCACCTCTTCATAAAATAAATTGGAGGTATCTCATTTTGCTTCTCGCCTCTAAGCACTTGAATCATATGACGACACGGGATGCCAAAGGACTCATAAAATTTACAGGAGCAAATACCAAACATGTTTGACTTGTTCATCTGAACCACTCGCTCTTTACCAAATAAGCTGCTGATGGTGACAATTTTTATATCTTCAGTCTCTAAAATCCCTTGAATAATGCAATGATCTTTTGCAACTATGAGTTGTTTGAAAGTATCTAGGCCCCTAGTGTTTCGATGATTAACGATAATGCAAGATTACTATGACTAATGTGTGTTTTGCAGAGGCAATAAGAGAAGTTAGGTCATAGTAATGGATGGTTGTTTGGACTATCATGGTATTCGTGCCCCTTAATGGAATCGTTTTGATTTTCAAAGGATTGGAGACAAGGTTGAAGATTAGACTAGGTCTAAGTGTCATTGGAGTTGAGAGACACTTAGAGTAGTTTAGCACCTTTATTTTTCCTTTTGGCCGTACTATTAAGAGAGGTTCTATCTAGTAGCTTGACCTAGGAGAGGCTTAGTGTTTAGGTGTGGTGCACACTTGTCTTACTAGCACTAGGAAGCTCTAGAAATAGTCCTTGAACCAAGTGGATCAACTTCCATGTTGGAAGTGAGGAGCTCTGAGCTAAAAAGAAGCTCCGGACGCTAGTTTGTCCCTGGGTCCGGACCATCGGATGTGTGTCCGGACCCTAGGGTTTGCTCTGCGTGTATCAGAGCGTCCAGACAGGATGAATAGTGCTGAGTCCGGACTCGCTAGAGTCTGGACCCAATCCAGAGAGCTCCAGAATCGGAGAAAGGATCCGGACGCTATCCGGAGTGTAGAGTCCGGACGCCAAGTAGGGTCCGGACCCTACACAGAGAGTTCCAAAAGTGTTTTTTCAGTCCGGACGCTGTCCGGAGTCTTGCGTCCGGACTGCCTGGCTATCAGTGCTGAGTTCAGAGAGCAAAGGGGGTCCGGACGCATGCTTGATGGTCCGGACCACACCTATAAAGTGCATCCGGAGTGACGCAGAAAGGCACAATTTGTGCCTAACGGTTGGGGCTTGGCTTGGGGGGTATTTATACTCCTCCATCAGCCCCATGGAGTCCCTCTTGCCCATTCCAATTGCTGAGGATACCTTGTGAGAGAGCAAGAAGTGCAAGAGCCCTAGTGAGATTGTGAATTGCCATTCCATGTGTTGATTCTCACTAGTTGCTTAGAGATAGCAAGTGTGCATCCATTCATTCACTAGACTAGCCTTGGTCAATTGAGAGTTAGTGCTTGTTACTCTTGGTGATCGACATCACCTAGACGGTTTCGCGGAGGTTTGCTTGGTGATCATCCGGTGGTGTTCCTTGTGGATGACCCAAGTTCGTTTGTGATCGGTTGTGGGCGATTCACCGAGCCGGAGTGGCGAAGAATCAGCCCGTAGAGAGCATTTAGTCCTTGCGCGGACTAAGGGGGAGCGATACCGTGCGCGGTGCTCCAACGAGGACTAGGGGGGAGTGTCGACTCCTCGATATCTCGGCAAAAAGTCATCGTGTCAATTTCCTTTGCCCCTTCTCCTTACTTATTGCAATTACATTCAAGCATTACTTTCCGCATTACCTTCTTGCTGCTTGACTAGAATTGCATAGGGCTTTACCGCTTTCATTGTCATGTCTTGCTTGTTTAGCTAGAACACACTTGGGAAAGCACTAGGGGGTTAATTGGCTCTTGATAGGTTTTAATATTGCTTAGAAATTTAAAAGAGCCCAATTCACCCCCCTCTTGGGCATCTTGATCCTTTAAATTGGTATCAAAGCCGAGTACTCTTGATTTAAGCTTAACCGCTTAGAGAAAGATGTCCCATGGGGATGGACCGCCGCCCATGTTTGATGGGGACGACTTTCCTTATTGGAAAGTGCGTATGGAGGATTACCTCGAAGCCTTAGATGTTGGTGTGCTCAAAGCCACCACTGATGGATTTCCCGCCTATGATGGAGAACCATTCAGTGACGAAGTCCACTATGAGAAGTGGAATGCCAAAGCCCGGAACACCCTCTTTAGGGGCATTGGCAAGGACGTGTTCAACCGTGTGCGAACCTCAAAGAACGCACATGAGTTGTGGAAGAATATTTGTGCTCTTCATGAGGGCACAAAGAGCGAGCGGGAAGAGCAATATCACTTAGTCATGAATAAGATGAATGCTTTTACCATGCTTGCTCATGAGAATGCAAATGAAATGTACTCACGCTTAAATGTTCTTGTAGAAGAATTGAATGCTCTTGGGCTTAAGAAAATGGATGAAGCCGATGTTGTGAGGAAGATTCTTTGTGGCTTCCAATTGGCAAGTATGCCAGCATTGTGACGGTGTTGCATCAAGGTGATCTTTCCAAGTTCACACCAACACAAGTCTTGGGAAAGATCAACGCTCATGAGATGTACATGCACATCAACAAGGAAGAAGAAGCTTCATCATCCACCAAGAAAAAGGACTTGGCCTTCAAAGTTAGTCATGACTCGGGCAAGTCAAAGGTGGTATATGATAGCTCAAGTGGAGATGATGAAGACACAAGAATCGCTCTAATGGTGAAGAAGACCACCAAGATGCTAAAAAAGCTAAACAAGAGCGGTGTCAAGTTTGATTCAAGAAAGAAGTTCTTCACTAGCAACAAGAGAAAGCCATTGTCGGAGATGATGTGCTATAATTGTCGGGATCTTGGTCATCTAGCTCATCATTGCCCCAAGCCTCAGAAGGACAAGTACAAGAAGAAGTACAAGAATGGCAAAGAAGAGAAAGATGAGTCAAGCGATGATGACAAGAAAGTTGAGAAGCAATACAAGAAGAAAGGTGGCTTCAAGAAGAAGGATTACCAACACCACAAGAAGGAAGATGGCAAGGCATACATTGTTGGTGATTGGTTAACCGACATTGAAGACACTAGTGACTCATCCAGTGAAGATAGTGATGATGAGAAGGTGGCCGCTCTTGTCATTGGGACTTCATTGCCTCCTCCACCATTGTCATCTTCTACTACCACATCCTCTACACACCTATGCCTCATGGCCAAAGGTGACCGGAAGGTACAATCCAAAGTAGAGAATAGTGATGATAGTGGTAGTGAAAGTGACAATGAGTATGAAACTCCTTCTTATGATGAACTCATAAAATTGCTCACTAAGTACACCAAACTTGTTGAGAAGGAGCAAGTTAAAAATGAGAAACTAGAAAGAGAAAATGATGACTTGCATGCTAAACTTGAAATAACATTCAATGCTAGTGATGAGCTAATTAGTGAAAACAAATCTTTATACTCACATGCTAAGGAGCTCAAATCCTCTCTAAAAGAGCTAAAAGAGAAACATGATAAGTTAGAGAGGACAACACAAGAGCTTAGAACCAAACATAACAAGCTTAGAGAAGAGTACATCGAAGTGAAGATGAATCATGATACTCTCCTTATAGCAAATGAATGTTATGAAGATGCTTTGCCTATTGATGCTAACCCCATTGTCAAGATTGACATTGGTACATCTTGTGATGATTTGATTGATGAGTCCATTGAGCAAGATCCTAAGTGCAAAGGCAAGCAAGTGGTTGTGGCGGATAACTACAATGACTATATGAAGATCAAGAATGAGAATGAGAAGCTCAAGCATGATCTTATCAAGCTCAAGTCAACCAAGTCAATTGTGATTGAGTCACAAGATGAAGATTATGATGCGGCACTTGAAGTTGATATGCTTAGAGAAGAGAACAAGAGACTAAAGAATGAGAAGAACCATCTTGCTATTGGGATGAAGAATTTCACCAAGGGCCACAATCTTCAAAGTGAGCTCCTCATGAACACCGTCATGAAGAATGACAAAGCCTGTCTTGGTTACAAGTCTGCTCAAGTGAAGAAGGCCAAAGATAAAGCTAAAGCTCAATATCAACAAGCCAAGTATTTCTATCAAGCAAAGCCAAAGCCAAAGATGAAGACATGCTTTGAGTGTGGGAAGCAAGGACACTTTGCTCATGAGTGTGTGACACCACCTCCACAACCCTTGCCCAAGAACACTAGGCCATTTGTATACAATGCTCATTATATCATCAACAAGGATGTCAAGGGCAAGCCACTTGTTGTGTTCTTAGGACCACCCAACAAGAATAAACCAAAGGCACTTTGGGTGGCTAAGTCACTAGTAGAGAAAGCAATGGGCCCCCATACTCAATGGGTGCCTAAACAACAAGCTTGATCTCTTGTGTGTGTAGGTGAACTACAAGACCGGTGGAAGTCATTGGGTGATAGATAATAGATGCACTCAACATATGACCGGTGACCCCCGGATGTTCACCTCATTGGAAGAAGATGTCAACAATCAAGACAAGATTACATTTGGGGATAACTCAAAGGGAAAGGTCAAAGGACTTGGAAAAGTGGCAATCTCGAATGACAACTTAATTTCAAATGTCTTGCTAGTTGCATCACTAAGCTTCAACTTACTCTCGGTTGGCCAATTATATGATCTTGGTTTCCAATGCTTGTTCACTCCTAATGAAGTCATTGTGTCAAAGATTGATGATAGTCAAGTCATATTCAAAGGCTTTAGGCACAATAACCTCTACCTTGTGGATTTCTCATCAAATGATGCCAACCTCCAAACGTGCTTGTTTACCAAGACATCTCTTGGTTGGTTCTGGCATAGAAGGCTAGCTCATGTTGGAATGTCTACTCTCAAGAAGCTATTGAAGAAGGAAATGGTTAGAGGCATCAAGGATGTTGTGTTTGAAAAGGATAAGCCTTGTAGTGCATGTCAAGCCGGTAAGCAAGTTGCCAACACTCACCCCACAAGGCATCCATGTCAACATTAAGAGTTCTTGAGCTTCTACACATGGACTTGTTTGGACCTACAACATATGTTAGTTTGGGTGGCAACCTTTATTGTCTTGTGATAGTAGATGATTATTCAAGATACACATGGGTGTTCTTTCTTCATGAAAAAGGGGAAGCCACAAGCTCTTTCAAGAAGTTTGCCAAGAGAGCCCAAAATGAATTTGATGTGGAGATCAAGAAGATAAGAAGTGACAATGACACCGAGTTTGTCAACACAAAGATCGAAGATTATTGTGATGAAGTTGGGATCAAGCATGAAGTGTCCGCTACATATACACCTCAACCAAATGGAGTGGTTGAGAGGAAGAACCGGACATTGATTACACTTGCAAGAACCATGCTAGATGAGTATGACACCCCGGAAAGTTTTGGGCCGAAGCTATAAACACTGCATGCTATGCTTCAAATAGATTGTTCATCCAAAGATTCTTGAAGAAGACACCATATGAGTTACTTAATGGGAATAAGCCGGATATATCATTCTTTAGAGTGTTTGGGTGCAAGGTCTACATCTACAAGAAGCATCAACATCTAGGGAAGTTTCAAAGAAGATGTGATATTGGCTTCCTAGTTGGTTATTCCTTGAAATCCAAAGCATACCGTGTATTTAACCAAGCCACCGGCTTAGTTGAAGAAACGTATGACTTGAAATTTGATGAGACTAATGGCTCCCAAGGAGCAAATGAAAATCTTGATGATGTAGGTGATGAACCATTGAGGAAGGCTATGAAGAACATGCCTACCGGTGCAATCAACCCCAAAGAAGAAGATCAAGTGGTGGTAGATGTTGATGCAATTGCTCAACCTTCTACATCACAAGGGCCTCAAGATGATGATGACAAAGTGAGGGAAACAAATGAAGATACTTTCATCCCTCAAGCTCAAGTAGAGGCCCAAGCTCAAGATGTTGATGCACATACACCTCCTCCTCAAGTGGTTGATAAAAGATCCGCACCCATACTCTAATCCCATCCACAAGATCTCATCATTGGGAGTCCTTCAAGGGGAGTAATGACTCGGTCCCAAAAGATTACTTCATTTATTGAACATCACTCTTTTGTCTCTTGTGTTGAGCCTACTTGTGTAGAGGAAGCGCTTGAGAATCCGGATTGGGTAAATGCTATGCATGAAGAGTTGAACAACTTCACCCGAAATCAAGTGTGGACTCTAGAAGAAAAACCACAAGATGCAAGAGTGATAGGAACTAAGTGGGTGTTCCGTAACAAGCAAGATGATCAAGGTCAAGTGGTTAGAAACAAGGCAAGGCTAGTTGCAAAGGGATTCTCCCAAGTTGAAGGCTTGGATTTTGGGGAGACCTTTGCACCGGTTGCAAGACTTGAAGCCATTCGTATCCTCCTTTCTTATGCATCTCACCATGACATGAAATTATATCAAATGGATGTGAAAAGTGCATTTTTAAATGGCTTCATAAATGAACTAGTCTATGTCAACCAACCTCCCGGTTTTGAGAACCCTAGATATCCTAACCATGTTTATAGGTTGTCCAAGGCACTATATGGGCTAAAGCAAGCCCTAGAGCTTGGTATGAGCGTCTTCGAGATTTTCTCTTCAAGAAGGGATTCACTATTGGGAAGGTTGATACAACACTATTCACCAAGAAGCAAGATGGAGATATATTCATTTGTCAAGTGTATGTGGATGATATTATCTTTGGCTCGACGAATGAAGATCATTGCAAGGAGTTTGGTGCCTTGATGTCAAAGGAATTTGAGATGTCCATGATTGGAGAGCTTACCTTCTTCCTTGGGTTTCAAGTCAAGCAATTGAGAGAAGGCACATTTGTATCTCAAGAGAAGTATACCAAAGATGTGCTAAAGAAGTTCAAGATGGAAGATTGTAAGCCAATCAAGACACCAATGCCTACAAATGGACACCTCGACCTTGATGAGGACGGTAAACCAATTGATCAAACTCTCTACCGTTCTATGATTGGTAGTTTGTTATATCTTACCGCATCTAGGCCCGACATCATGTTTAGTGTTTGTATGTGTGCTAGATTTCAAGCAAAACCTAAGGAATCCCACCTAAGTGTCGTAAAAAGAATGCTTAGATATGTAAAGCACACCCCAAACATTGGCCTTTGGTATCCCAAAGGAGCTACTTTTCAACTAGTGGGCTACTCCGATTCGGATTATGCCGGTTGCAAAGTTGATAGGAAGAGTACCTCCGGAGGTTGCCATTTGCTTGGAAGATCACTTGTATCATGGTCCTCTAAGAAACAAAATAGTGTGGCTTTGTCTACCGTGGAAGCGGAATACATAGCCGCCGGAGCTTGTTGTGCACAAATTCTATACATGTCACAAACTCTTCTAGACTATGGAATTGAACTTAAAAGTGTGCCACTTCTTTGTGATAATGAAAGTGCGGTAAAACTTGCTAATAATCCGGCTCAACACTCCCGCACTAAGCACATTGATATCCGTCATCACTTTTTAAGAGACCATATTTCAAAGAAATACATATCTTTAGTTGGTGTGAGAAGCGAAGATCAATTGGCGGATATCTTCACAAAACCTCTTGACGAAGTAACCTTTTGTAGGTTGAGAAGTGAACTAAATGTGCTTGATCTAAGTAACTTCACTAAAAGATGATCTTGTGTTGGCACCTTGCATTCATTGTAATATATGCCATGTTTATTTATGTATGTGCACATAGGCTTGTCTAACGCGGTTAGGATAACCGCCCAAAGCGTGTGAAGAAGCTTAATTGCGGTTTAAACTTGACAAGCAACTAGATTCAATTCAAGTATTGCATTGCATATGCATGTGTGTTGTTTGCTCGTTCTTTTTCGGTTAAGTTTGAGCATCCTCTGAGTTCGTCCATTTTAGGGGGAGCATTCCACGCTCAAGTTGTTACTATACCCCTACTAATGGCCTTACGGTGTTCCTCGCACTCGTGTTTATTGCCTATTTTCCTAAAAATGAGCTAAGCCAAAGGCTAAATATTCGAAAAGCTTGAGGGTTTGAGTGATGGCTCTCATTCCATGTCCAACATGTTTTTTCTCTGGTCTCTTTGATGTTGGAAATGGTTTGGGAGAGAGCTAGGGAGAGATAGAAAAAAAAAGTTCAATGCTTTTAGGCTTCGGAATCGCCTCCGGACGCTGCCTTCTTCTCCGGTCTGGACTCTCTTCTGTGTCTGGACTCTCCCCTGTGTTCTCTGTTTTGCTTCGGTCGCATAGTCCAGACGCGCAATTCTAGCCGTCCGGACCATCCCTCGTGCGTCCGGTCAGCCCCCTCCACTGTGCACTCCTTCCGCACAGTGCCTCCGGTCGCAACTATTCACTACGTCCGGACCAGTTTCTGCGTCTGGATAATTACGTTACAGAGAGCATGTTGCTATGTTTTCGCCGCTCTAGCATCCGGTGCCGCGGGTCCGGACCCCCTTCTGCGTCCGGAGTCCAGGAAAATTTCGCAATACCCCCGTGCTCACCCTCTTCTGTCCTCTGTCCCCACTCGCCATTTTTCTCCGTACACCGAAGCCACCCGCCGCCGCTTTCGCCATTCGCGCCGCCCACCAACCTCGCCACCGTCGAGCTCCGCCGACGGCTCCTCCCTGCGGGCCCGCGCACTCCTCTTCTCCTCGCCACAAGTGCCTGCGCGCCCCTCGCCGCAAGCACGCGCCGCCGCCATCTCGCCCCGCTACTCGTCGCCGAGCTCCCTGCTCGTCGTGCCGCCACTGAGCAGCGCCATCTCCACCCTCCTCTGCTCCCCCATAGCCGAGCAGAGAAACCCCCCTCCCCACTCCCCTGCAACCCTACCCCCTGCCATCAGAACCCCCACCCTCCCTAGGGTTTCCCTTAAGTTCTAAAATCCTCCCTAGGGTTTCTTAATTGCAATTGACGAAAGCGCGTTTTGGCCATCGTCGATTCCTTCTCAGTGGTGTCCTCTGACCGTGGCCGACTTGCATTGGATCGATGCTTCTTATCTAAGGTTGCTGGCAAACTCACTCCTTTCTTATCTCGATTGCTTGCTTCCATAGGATTTTCGCACCTCTAGATGACTAGTATGCTTATATATTCTTTGTCTATCTATTTCTATGGCAGTCGGGTCAGTTGTCCGTGACAGAGAACTCGGGGCAAAGCCCGCGACTATGGATTGAGGCAAAGCCTCTAGAGCGTGTCAGTGGCATTGTGGGCCTCTTGTAGTTTGACACTGCTCTTTCTTGTGTCAGAGGCAGTGCTCAGCTTGTCAGTGGTTCTTGACAGTGGGATCTTTCAGTGGCAGTGGCTTGTGGGCCTCTCTTTGCTTGACAGTTGATTGATAGCTATGGCATGTGTGAAGAATGTTGGTGGTGGTTCGGATGACAATGAGCCACCTCGTCCTCCCCGCTCCATAACTCAACAGACGGGGAAGGCTCAGGCGAAGGTGATCACCAAGAAGAAGCGGAAGCTACTTGACCGTGACGCTCTAGCAGTGGAGCGTGGTGTCGGGCTTCGTATAGGCACCCACGCTCGTACTACTCCTTCCAGTCAGTCCTCCCAGCCACCGACAGCGACCGCTGAGGCAGCAGCTCCAGAGTCCGCAGAGACGGCAGCAGCAGCAGCAGAGGCAGAGGCAGCTCAGTCACCCCCTCTCAGACGGTCTACACGCGCCCACGTCGAGGTTGCTCCTCGTCCTGAGGGTCCTCGCCGCGGCGACAGAGTTCCGCGGGCAGTTCCACCACCACCGTCCATGGTCGGGCCCCCAGTGATGCCGTCCACGTGGACCTCAGCTTGGCTTCTACGCAGCAAGTGTGTGAGCTCAGGTTGATAGAGCTTGAGCAGTGGTGTCCAGTCGAGCGGCACCCAGATGCTCCTCCAGGTTGGTGGCACCCACGCCACAAGGACTTCTACAACGCAGCTCGTACCATGAGGATCCGGCTGCGACCCCACAGAGTGTGTCCGCTTGAGAAGATCATTGAGACAGGGGGAGAGGTGCTTCGACCTCTACTCACGTACCTTCCCGGGCTGGCGGACCTCCTAGGCCGCTCGGGGAACTACGTTGAGCATTGGGTCAGAGAGTTCTACGCTTCACTCTGGATAGACCCTGACCACCAGTTTTTTCACTACACATTCAGAGGGGAGCGCTACAGGATGTACATGACAGCTCTCAGAGAGTGACTCCACCTCACTGAGTACGAGCACAGGCTTCATAGATAGTGTTTCGGGGAGTGTGACCCCCCGCGCAGAGCTATTGGAGGCACCCCGCCGTCAGATGCCCACGTCTCTCCGTGCTTCCAGCAGCCGTTTGGTCACGGTGCCAGCCGTCACCCCCGTGGTTTGCTCTCACATGTTCGTCTCCTGAACGACGTGTTTCTCCGCACTCTCCTTCCTCGCACCGGTTACCGTGACGGGCTCACGAACCTGCAGTAGTACCTCCTGGCAACGGTTGTGACTCAGGCACCGTTTGATATTGCGGACTTCCTAGTGTGCGAGATGGAGGACACCATAGCAGATGGGATCGTATCACGCAGGCAGTTACCCTACGGTCACTGGATCAGTTCGCTACTAGTCCTTGCTCTTCGTCGCCATCCCGTACTCAGTCGTGAGCTTGCTGACTCTCCTTCTATGTTCCCGATATATATGATGAGTGCAGTGGTTGATGGCTGTCGGGGCAACAGAGCTCTGAGGCAGGTTCGCCGAGTCGTGCCACCTAGACTGGCACAGGGGGAGCCAGCTGACCTTGAGAGGCAGGCGGCTCAGGGCACAGAGCCACTTCCGTCTGACAGCGACGACGACGACTACCGAGGTACCCGTCCTGCACCGCCACGTCCAGCAGCAGCACACGACGCAGAGGCCGGTCCCTCTAGTGCAGCTCCAGCTCCAGCACCGATCGAGTCTGTCCTTCTCCATGTTCTGGACAGGCTCGATACCTTTCAGCAGCAGATGGTGGCCATGATGGGCCAAGTGCAGGAACGACAGGACTAGTTTCAGGAGCAGCTGCTCGCGACACAGGCCCAGACTTTCCAGTTTATGGGCTATATCTTACAGCACACTGGCGCCCCTCCTCCTCCGTTCCTTCAGAGGTAGCCACAGTTTCAGCTTGGCCCGCCCCAGTTTGGGCAGTTCGTGGGTCCCTCAGCTCAGTTACAGCCTGGACAGCTGTCAGGGTACTCACCTCAGCCGCCGCCTCCCGGCGTGCCTTACTACATCAAGCACCCGACACCCTCATCCTCGTACACAGCTCCAGTGGTCTCCACTGCTCAGTACTTGGGTCGGTCGGCGACACCTCCAGGCCTGTCTCATCCGACGACTCCCACTCCAGCTAGACCGTCCTCTGGTGGACCTCAGAGTGTGAGTCCATCTGCTCAGTTCCAGTCTCCTGTCAGACAAGCCAGTCAGTGGTTTGACACAGTGGGGCAAACATCACAGTTTACACCGATCCGTACAGGGTTCACCCCTTACTCACCGTCTGTCGGGCTTGGTACTCCTACGCGTGACTTCTCAGCTAGCTACAGCGCCCTCACCGGCCTTGCTAGTCCTGCCGACTACCAGCCCTCTCCGTTGGAGCCCGCACCACAGAGAGGTGGCACGTTCCCCTCCTTAGTGGCTTCGTCGGAGGCAGCTCCAGTCACCACTACTCCAGTGCCTCAGCCAGATGTGACTCCAGTGGTCAGTGAGCCTCTGGGACAGACAGTTGAGCTACCAGTGTCAGAGACACCTCTTCCAGTTCTAGCTCTAGAGTCAGAGACTGCTGCTCTAGTGCCACTTTCAGTTCCAGAGTTGCCTAGTTCAGAGGCACAGGCACAACCAAAGGCAGCAGTTACCGAGGCATCGCCATCTGATGCACCAGCAGATTTAGTGGTCGATGCTACAGCTTCTACTTCTGTGGCCACTACTCCAGAGACTGCTTCAGCTCCAGCGGGTCAGAGCGACGACAGTGACTCCAGTCCAGACTACAACCAGTTCGACCTTCGCGCTCGTGACCCGACTGCTCCTCCTACGCCCGACGCTTAGTTTTAGTGCTTTGTTGCCAAATTGGGAGAGAGTGAGAGTATGCTAGTGTTAGGGGGAGTTGAGAGAGAGATTTGGTTCTTATGTTGTGCTTACTTCTCTCGTACTCATGAACCATGTTTACCCTATCTTGCATATGCTTTTGTGTGATGATACACTTGCTTGTGACATATGTGGTTCACTCTTATTTATGTTATGTCACATGCTTTTGGCCCCTGATATGCTTCCTTGCGTTACTTTGATATATACATGTGTTTAGCATATCTCATGTACTTGCACTCAATTCTTATCCTCAGTAAATGTTGTGGCTTGGATCTTTTAAGCATGTTTTATTCACTCTTATTCACTAACCCATGCTTAGATGAGCCAAGTCACTTGAAAACCTAAAATAAAACCTCTCATATCATACTCTGTGGCGTATTGTCGTCAATCACCAAAAAGGGGGAGATTGAAAGTATCTAGGCCCCTAGTGTTTCGGTGATTAACGATAATGCAAGATTACTATGACTAACGTGTGTTTTGTAGAGGCAATAAGAGAAGTTAGGCCATAGTAATGGATGGTTGTTTGGACTATCATGGTATTCGTGCCCTTAATGGAATCGTTTTGGTTTTCAAAGGATTGGCGACAAGGTTGAAGATTAGACTAGGTCTAAGTGTCATTGGAGTTGAGAGACACTTAGAGTAGTTTAACACCTTTATTTTTCCTTTTGGACGTACTATTAAGAGGGGTTCTATCTAGTAGCTTGACCTAGGAGAGGCTTAGTGTTTAGGTGTGGTGCACACTTTACTAGCACTAGGAAGCTGTAGAAATAGTCCTTGAACCAAGTGGATCAACTTCCATGTTGGAAGTGAGGAGCTCTGAGCTAAAAAGAAGCTCCGGACGCTAGTTTGTCCCTGGGTCCGGACCATCGGATGTGCGTCCGGACCCTAGGGTTTGCTCTGCGTGTATCAGAGCGTCCGGACACGATGAATAGTGCTGAGTCCGGACTCGCTATAGAGTCCGGACCCAATCCAGAGAGCTCCAGAATCGAAGAAAGGATCCGGACGCTCTCCGGAGTGTAGAGTCCGGACGCCAAGTAGGGTCCAGACCCTACACAGAGTGTTCCAGAGAGTGTTTTTCAGCCCGGACGCTGTCCGGAGTCTTGCGTCCGGACTGTGTTCAGCGTCCGGACTGCCTGGCTATCAGTGCTGAGTTCAGAGAGCAAAGGGGGTCCGGACGCATGCTTGATGGTCCGGACCACACCTATAAAGTGCGTCCGGAGTGACGCAGAAAGGCACAATTTGTGCCTAACGGTTGGGGCTTGACTTGGGGGGTATTTATACTCCTCGATCAGCCCCATGGAGTCCCTCTTGCCCATTCCAATTGCTGAGGATACCTTGTGAGAGAGCAAGAAGTGCAAGAGCCCTAGTGAGAGTGTGAATTGCCATTCCATGTGTTGATTCTCACTAGTTGCTTAGAGATAGCAAGTGTGCATCCATTCATTCACTAGACTAGCCTTGTGAAAGCCCTTGTTTGTTTTTGGTTAATTGATAAAACCTATTGGATTAACCTTTTGCCTAAGTGTGTAGACATAATTGAATTTGCAAGGTGTTAGTCCATTGGAAGATACAATGATGATATTTGGTGATTATAGCACTCCAAAGCTTCATTCGATGGATAGCGGCTCGACCATTTGGTTAAATAGCTTTTACCTTTACTTGAGTCATAGGGCATGCCACACTATTAAGAGGGGTGAATTCTAATCTAGTTAGATGGGGATAAAGGTGCTCATGTCTTTAACTTATGCGTTTGAGAGACACCTTGCACTCACGGACACTTAGAAGAGCTTTTTCGTCTACTACCGGTAGTACCGGTCTACTACCGGTAGTACCGGTCAGCTACCGGTAGGACTTTCTCGCATGCGAGGGCATCACAGATTTTGTAGTACCGGTGAACTACCGGTAGTACCGGTAGGCTAACTCTGCGCAAGTCTGGAAGGCTCCAATTGTCATATTTGTTGGACCGGTAGTACCGGTGGTACACCGGTAGTACCGGTAGTGTTCTGGAGCAACGAGTATAAAGGCCGCGCCCCTTCTCTTTTGGAGGTTAGCCACTCATTCTAACTCGCCCCAACTCTGAGAAAAAGGCTCCCAAGCACAAGGCACTCCTCCCCTCTCTCCCTCCATGCTCTAGGCTTCAATCCTTTGCAATACTTGAGCTAGAGAAGTGAGATTAGAGAGTGAGGAACATCGATTCAAGACTTGAGCAATTGGTTCCTCATCTAGCTGGTTTGGATTTGCATTTGTTACTCTTGGGTTCTTGAAACCCTAGCCGGCTAGGCGTTCTTTGTGTTGCCCATATTGATTCTTGGTTTGATTCTTTGTGAGGGCATACAAAGTGTTTGTAATCACCATTCGATCTTAGTGGATACCTTGGGAACTCTTTGTGTCGGCCTCAAGGAAGAGGCAAGGAGGTGAAAGAGACTCCGACCTTCGCGGTCACCTCAACAACGAGGAGTAGGAACTCTTGTGTAGAGTTGCCGAACCTCGGTATAAATCGTGAGTCTCGTGTGCTTGAGATATTGTGGTGATAGCTTCGACTATCCTTGTTCTTCGTGTTCTTCTTATCTCTCCCTCATTCATAGGTTTGGGAAGACCCAATCTACAAATTGGTGAGGATTCAAGTCAAGGGAAGCTCAACATCAACATCTACAACATCAAGTAGTGTTGGGAAATCCTCCAATCTGAAATCCAAGTTGAATCCATTGCTCATTCGTGATTCCCGTGAGGTACCGGTAGTACCGGTCAGGAACCGGTAGTACCGGTCAGGTATTTCCTGCAGCCCCTCAAGTTCATCTTGTTCTATCTTCTTGCTAGGGTGTTAGCTTGTGTGGTTTACATTCTTTGCTTATTAGACTTGTGATTAGGTGGCTTGCATAACCTTTAGAGCTAGAGCAAACCGATTTATCGCTTTGTTATTTACTAACAACTTGCTCTAGTGTATTTGTAGAATTTTAATTAGGCTATTCACCCCCCCTCTAGCCATCTAGGACCTTTCACCTTGGTCAATTGAGAGTTAGTGCTTGTTACTCTTGGTGATCGACATCACCTAGACGGTTTCGCGGAGGTTTGCTTGGTGATCATCCGGTGGTGTTCCTTGTGGATGACCCAAGTTCGTTTGTGATCGGTTGTGGGCGATTCACCGAGCCGGAGTGGCGAAGAATCAGCCCGTAAAGAGCATTTAGTCCTTGCGCGGACTAAGGGGGAGCGATACCGTGCGCGGTGCTCCAACGAGGACTAGGGGGGAGTGTCGACTCCTCGATATCTCGGCAAAAAGTCATCGTGTCAATTTCCTTTGCCCCTTCTCCTTACTTATTGCAATTACATTCAAGCATTACTTTCCGCATTACCTTCTTGCTGCTTGACTAGAATTGCATAGGGCTTTACCGCTTTCATTGTCATGTCTTGCTTGTTTAGCTAGAACACAATTGGGAAAGCACTAGGGGGTTAATTGGCTCTTGATAGGTTTTAATATTGTTTAGAAATTTAAAAGAGCCCAATTCACCCCCCCTCCTCTTGGGCATCTTGATCCTTTCATTGTTCCTGAAACTTGCTGAAAATTTCATGAGTATATATGACACTTGTGTGCTTCTCCATGGCCCATGGTGTCATCAATTTAGGATTGGTGTGAAGATTTTTATTATCGGCTATCAACTCCTCTTGGCGCTGGCTCTCCAAAGCTGTGTCAAACCTTAGCCAAAACTCAACAAAGGATAATTTTCGTTGAATGAAACGGTTAAAGAAAGAATTTGCACTCTCCGATCGTGATGTAGTCCTAAGGAGTCCTGCTAGAGGTATGTCCATAAAGTATGCTGGAATCCATGATTCTCGCATGTCAAACTTTGTGGAAAACCACTCATTTCCAGTGAGCTCATACTTTGTCATGATATAATTCCATTGAGACTCAAACTCATCTGAATTCTCGGAGCCCCAAACACACTTGTTTAATAATTTCTAGAAATCCTCATCATTTTTTATTTTGGGGCCAACCTTCTCAGGTACCTTATCCATGATATGCCACATGCAAAGCCTATGAGTGGTATTTGGAAAAATCTAAGCAATAGCAGCCTTAAGGCTCGCATCTTCATCTATTATGATTAGATGAGGTGCTACTCCACCCATAGCCTTAAGAAAGGTCTCAAACAACCATACAAATGAGTCGATCTTTTCATCAGCCAGAAACGCTGCACCAAGGAAAACACTTTGCAAGTGATGATTGACCCCAGTGAATGGCACGAACTTCATATTATATTGGTTAGTAGTATATGTAGAATCTACCGAAAGCACATCACCAAAAACAGTACAGTTTTTCCTACATATAGCATCTGCCCAGAAGACACGCACAAGCCATCCTTCTTTATCCACCATAAACTCATAAAAGAAAGTAGGATTTACTTCCTTCTTTCGCTCAAGTTGATGCACAAACATTTGTGCATCGGTGAGTTTACATGTCTGGTTTGTTTTACATAGACGTATTGTTTTCTATGTGCAATAGTGCTGATCGGATCTTTATTTTTATAGAGAATTGTTCTTCGATGAGGAAGGCAACCTTCTGGATGAAAAGGCTAAAGATCCTGTGGAGGTGGCAATGAGGAGAAAAAATTCAGATTCACGTAACAAGTTTGAAGAACTATTCCAGATGGCCAAGAACTCTGAACAACGAATGGAATTTTTATATTCTAGTTTATCAAACCTTGTAGAACCTCTCCAAAATATCATTCCTGCTGCTACAGTTAATAAACAAGATGAGTTTGAATCATTCCTTGGTGGCAAAATTCCAGAAGAAGTTGACATACATCCACCAAATGATATCAACTCCAGAGGGCGAAGCAAAAGAATCAAGAAGGGCAAGGAAAAGAAGGCGCCCAGAAAACGGATGTGTGGAAAATGCAAGCAATTAGTGGATCATGACGCACGCAATTGCCCAAACATTTAGTGATTGATGGCATAAAAAAATCTAGTCTAGCAACATTTGAAAATTCTGATACTTGAA
Organism: Microstegium vimineum; assembly: GCA_022036555.1. Classification (NCBI taxonomy): domain Eukaryota; kingdom Viridiplantae; phylum Streptophyta; class Magnoliopsida; order Poales; family Poaceae; genus Microstegium; species Microstegium vimineum. The sequence goes on along the minus strand of CM039126.1, from coordinate 19,727,371 downwards.
ATTTTCTGGGAGTTTGTTCTGTTCTTAAGGCCCCTCTCATTGCTGTGAAATCAAATCCAAAGATTTCTTCTCATTTTAGTTAGTTTATGATTTATGATTCATTTGTTACGTGCTAACTTCCCTTTCCAATCAATCAATCTACAGTTCGATTAAGTCATTCTTCTTCATGGCCCCAAGATTGAAATTAGTTCTTGGTACCCAATTAAGATGGGACTGTAGGTACTTTTCCTTTTTCTTTTTTACAAAAAATCAATGAACAATTAGGCCATTACATCTCTCCTTGTTTGGCACATCTACTGTTGCCATTATTTGTTTGATGTGGCAATTAATTTTGATGCAGCCAAGCTGGTTTTTTAGGAGAGTAATAAGACCGTTGCTTCATGCTTGATCCATTAAAAATTATAATAGTATCTCCATCATAAAAGTATGTTGATTCTCTGAAAATAACTCATTTGGTAGTTACATTCTATCAGGCTTTGATGATTGCTTTACAAGGATGATATGGCCTCCCGTCCAAAGCTGTCTGGTATTCAGAAGCAGGTTTTGACGTTGTACAGGGGATTCCTTCGGACAGCACGTCTTAAACAATGTTGTTGATTGAGCAATTATGTACTCTCAATATTTTTCAATCTTCAAAGCATCACACAGCAGAAGGCACAATTGACATTTACAATTACCATTGGCATTTACACAGCAGAAAGCATAACACAACACCAAGCACAATCTGAATCAGGCAAACACCATCTGCAATTGGCACACCACAGCACCAAGCATTACACAGCAGAAGGCACAATTGACATTTACAATTGCCATTGGCATTGACATCTACTCATGGTCGCCATAGCACTGCAAACCATCTGCCATGGGCCATCTGAATCAGTCAACACCATCTGAGTCAAGCAAACAGGAAGGAGAGGCGGCGCGCGGCTCCGTCCTCCACTGGGCGGCTCCTCCACCGGGGGTTCCTCCACCCGGCTCCTCCACCGGGGGCGAGTCGTTAGTAGCGGCGGCGGTTCCTGAAACGCGACTCGGCGGCGGCGGCGGGCCGAGGCAGAGCGCCGTGGCGCCGAGGAGCAGGTGCGCGAAGAGGCCTGTGCGAAGGCCGCGACGAGGAGGAGGTCGAGGAGCGGAACGGCAGTGGCTTCGAGGGGAGAGGGAGGGGGGCTTTTGGAAAAATGAAACTTCTCTCATGTGGCTAGCGGGCGTTAAAATGAAAAAGTACCCCACCTCTCTTCGGATCCATCAGATGAGTATTCTGGGGTTCAGATGGATAGTTTGCAAGGTTACACAAGAACCTTGGTTTGCATACGATCCGGCGCCTACTTATATGTTTACCAAAAGCAAAATACACGATGTACATCGAGCTACAAAGTGATTGGCCGTGGGCCCTGGTCCATGGTCCCTAAGGCCCAATTGCACACAATTTGTTGGTCTCTTTTTTTTTCCTTTTTTTTTGTTGGAAATGAACCGAGCAATAGAAGCTCCCTGTAGTGCTGATTAATGAAGAGATTAGGCAAAACAACATTACCACAGAGAATGACAAGAAGTATCAAGGCTAAGAGAACTCAACCAACAAGAAGCCACTGACAACATCAACAAACAACATAAACAACCGTATCACATGTCATCAATGCCTACGATCCACTACGAAAGAGACAAAGAGACCTCCGTCACAAAATCACAGAAGACATGGTCGTTTAAAACCACCAATGATTTGATGAGGTATGGCGACGGCAGTTCTTCAAGCGGTCTATGAAGTCTTGCATCGTGTCGTCATGCATCTTCCCATCCTTCCCAACAATGGCCTCTCACTCTCCATCTCAGATGGAAGCAAAGACTTCGTGCTTCGATTAGGAAAGCATCATGCGTTTGTACGGCTTGTACCTCTCTGAAACCAACTGACGAATCGTTACTGTACACCTGTGTCTCCGCCTTATACACGACACATGATGGTGCGTACTTTGTACGATAACAATAGCTAGACAAGCGATGGTGTGAACAGCATTTGCTGGAGGAAAAGTCCTTGAACTAACCAGCTATTTCTCTGGGCCTTATTCCGAGGTTCCCAAGGCCCAATTGCACACAACTTGCCGGCCTTTTTTATTTGTTTTTTTAACCCTTTTTTTTCTAAGAAGATGGAAGAATTTTTTTCGCACTTCAATTAGGAAAGCGTACGTACTTTTGCTCGGACTTGTATCTTTCTAAGATCCAGTGTCGAGCTGCTACTGCACACATGTGTTTTCATCTTAATTACACACGACACGTGATGATGATTACTTGTACTTGTACGGTAGATAAGCGAAGGCGACACTTGCTGGAGGAAGAAAGTCACTGGAGTAAGTAATTGCTGCATCCAAATCCCAATTCCCCAACGGTGGTAAATCACATCACCAAAAGAGAAACAAACAACGGCGGCAACAACGCAAAGCCGCCGTGGGTGCACTCCAGACCACACCCTGTTTGGTTCGTACCTAGCCTAAGCTATATAGCTACGATCCCATATCAGTTGACACCAACGAGGCAACGTATCAGTTGCCCGAACGGGCCGCCGTCGCTGTCGCCGGGAGATGGCCAGTAGCTGTTCGCCGGTTGCTCTTGGCGATACGATAGGCCGGCTCGGCCTCATCTGCGAATGCGATGGTAGCTTTCACAAGGAACACATGCATGCTGCGGGCAGCGGGTTGCGGGCGGCCGCCTCCGATGACGCCGATCGCGCGCCACGCGCCACGCGCCCGTTGGCACCCCGGCCCGGCAGCTGCCGGCGTCGCTCCGTTTTCGTCTTGTGTGCTGTCATGATGACTCATCATGAGGACGTCACTCGCTAATTGGTAGGACGCGCAACCGGCGTTAACATCGCGTTTCTCGTCATGAGGGCGACGATGGATCGTCCCCTCGTACGTGAAAATTGACGTGTTGCGTCCTTTTCTGCAAGGCAACAGTCGCGGGCGTGCAACGCGCCAGCGTCCACGCGATCGGGAGGCGCTTGTTGATCTTTTAGGCGATGGTATAGCCGTCTACTCCTTCTTCTTCTCCTATTAATTATAAATAAATAAATGAATATAAATTAATAAAAAGAACATTACTCACTAATTAGTTTTATTTATTTACTTATACTTTTGATAACAATAAATAGAGGATGTGGTTGGCGCGTTAACTTCACATTTCCTGTTATATAAGGGTGATGAGCATCTCTGCGTACTAAAACAAGACCCGTTGCATCCTTTTCTCCACGATGACAGCCGCGGGTGTGCAAGAAGCCAACGTCCACGCGCGATCAAGGCGCTGCTGATCCACAGGCGATGGGATGCACATTTTCTTCTTCATCACTTGTTACTTACATTTGATAACAACAAATAAAGGATGCAGTCGGTGTATGTTAATGTTCTTCTTCCTATCATGAGAGGGCGACGAGAGCCTACCCCTCGTACTACGTGAAAATTGGACCTCCACGTACGACGACAGCCACAGGCCGGCGTGCAAGAAGCCAGTGTCCACGCGATCGAGGCTGATTTAGTTTTATTTATGTACTCAGTGGGCCTTAATTAACGTCGTGTTTCCTGTCATGAGATAGAGGGGGACGAGAACGTACCCTTGTAATTGAAATTAGACCCGTTTGTGTCCTTTTGTCCTGGGAGAGGGAGGCGTGCAAGGTGCCAGCGCGTCCACGCAATCGATCGAGGCACTGGTTACCGACGACGGGCGATGGGATCGTGATGGCCGCGCTAGAGGTGGTGGTGCCGTGGCACCAAACTGGCAAATGCACCTTTTGTCATTTTGCGTCGCGCGCGCCGGTGTGTGTGTGGTGTGGCGCGATGCTAGCTGATTCAGCTTCTTCTGCCTCCACTCCATCTGTTTGTCCCAAATGAAACACCAAATTAAGCGTGTCTCTGTCACTCTGACTACTGTTTATTGTTTTGCCAGCTCATAATAATAATCATAATGAAGCACGTCAGTACTCTACTAGCTACGTTAATCGTCTCTGCGCGGCACGTCAGTACTCTACTAGCTACTCGCATGTAACACGCACGGCACGGGTGAGAAAAAAAAAACGAATGGTGAAAGTGAAAGACAATGCCGGCGGATATTCATCACTGCACTGCAGCGCAGCCGCAGCTAGTTAGCATCATCGTCGTGTACTCGTGTTCTTCTTGGACCCGTGTTGGCTGATCGAGCGTCGCGGCGGTGCAAAGAGAGACAGAAAATAAAAGGAAGCAAAGGCAAGGCAGGCGTGCCGCCGGCATGCGCGTCACGCACACGTGCTGCGTACCCGGCGGGAGGGAAGGAAGGAGGGTGAGAGACAGAAAAGCGAGGGTTGACAAACAAACGTCCCAGATTCCGAGCGGTCAGCAGCTGTCGTGCTCCCGCTCGCCTCCTCGTATACTAGTACTACAGCGTACCAGTCTAGTATAGTCTGGTCCACTCTTAAGTACTAGTAGTAGTACACAGCGGCAGTGACGGACGGCGCGGAGGAATCTGGCATCTCCTGGCTGGAGGAGGCCGGGGGCGACGGCTTTGGTGGTCGTGGTGGCGGCCGCGGACAGGCAGCGTTCCAAGTTCCAACATCCACACCACAGCCGACCAAGTCAGTCAAAGCAACGGCAGGAGTGCAGTATCCGAGCATGAGTATGGACGGACACGCAAGTCGCTCGCGAACCACGCGCCGGTCCAAAAAGCCCCCCAGTCTGCGGCCGGCGAGTGGCGGCGTGGTGGCGTGCAGCGTGCGCTAGGATAGGAGCCTACTCCAGTAGGCTAGTCTTCGCCTCTCTCCCTCCACCGTCCCGTTCCCGTCTTTATTAACCGCACCTAACCACTGGTACGCCCGTCGTCCCGCGGCCCCGAACGGAACGCGAAATCCCCGAGTCCGCGGGGTGCAGACTGGGAAACCCCCCGGCCACGACCCGCGTGAAAGCGTCAACGTCACCGCGTGTCCAGACGGGATGCGGATCGTAGTCGCGTGCGCTCCCACCGGCACCGCCAACCAGACGGGGCGGCAGCCGCAGCCGCAGCCGCAGCCGCTGACGCCGACCGCACCTCCGCCGGGGATCGTCTTTTACGCCGAAAGGCCCCTCCTCCCCACGCCAATTATTCCAGCGCCCCCGTGTTCCGTCCGTTCCGTTCCATTCATTCCATTCCATTTCCTTCCAGGGGAGAGGCAGCCAGGCAGGCAGGCAGCAACAGCCAGCGAGCAGGGGCGCTTTCTGCCCACAGGCGCAGGGGAGCAGTAGGTTCACGGGTAGTCATCGCACGCGAGTACTCGTACGCGACGCGAGAGCCCAGCAGCACCCCCGGGATTAGACGAGACGAAACCGCCGCGGCGGCAGACGAGGAAGACGTCGTCGACGACGACCGCACCCACGCTCCCCAGCCGCGGCGCCGAACTTGCGGGACCTAAACCCTACCGATCCATGGAGGCCGATGCGTCCCCGGCCCCGGCGGAGGCGGACTGGCCGCCTGAGCTCCGCCTCCCGCCGCCGCCTCCGGGGACGGACGATCCGCACTTCCTCAGCTCGATCATCGGGGAGGCGCCGGCCCCACCTCCCCCGCCTCCGCAGCCGCTGCCGCTCGGGCAGAAGAAGAAGCGGGGGAGGCCGCCGAAGAGCAAGGACACCAATCCCAGCGCGGGCGCGGGGGCGGTGGTACCAGCGCCGCCGGCCCGGGCCGACGCCAGGAGGAGGGAGGACGAGGAGGAGGTCGTCTGCTTCATCTGCTTCGACGGCGGCAACCTCGTCGTCTGCGATCGGAGGTGGGTGCCCCGTGCCCGTGCCGCGCGCGCTCCTGCTCTGCTCCTCCCTCCGCGTTGACTGCGGGACGCGTTCTTCGAGGCGGCTCTCTGCCCCGCACGTGCTGCCTCCTCTGGAATTGCGCGATGGAATGTTCTTCGTCTTGGTATAATTCCGATTGGGGATTGACTGACCCGCTTCCTCGTCGTCTCTGTTTCCTGCTCCAGGGGTTGCCCCAAGGTCTACCATCCGGCGTGTATCAATCAAGCGGGACGAGGCATTCTTCCACCCCCGGAGCAAGTGGAACTGCGGTATGTTTTCATTCATTCATCCACTGCTCAAACCTGTTGTGGGGCGGGGTGGGATTATTGTGCTTCTCTTGCTGCGGAATTCTAATACCCCAAAATTAGGAATCACATGCATTTGTTTGCCAACATATATTTTTGTTTTTCCTAGCAATTGTGTGAAGCGAATATTGGTTGCTTGGCGGTTCGATACATAGCTTGCAAACATGCTATTTTTGAACTGATTTAGAGATACACACGCTTTCCACAGCACTCAGTGTGCGCTAGCTTCTTGGACAATGCTAACGGACATAGGTTCCCGATATTGGGACAATAATCCGGCCTCCACCAATCTGATGGATCGTATCATGAGTTGATGAACGCTTTCCACGTGTGTCGCTAACGGACTTAGGTTCCCGATATTGAGACAATAATCCTGCCTCTACCAACCAGATGGCTCATATCATGAGTTCGTGAACGCTTTCCACGTGTGCCGCTAGCTTCTCAGACAATCGTAACAGACATAGGTTCCCGATATTGGGACAATAATCCTGCCTCTACCAATCAGATGGCTCATATCATGAGTTTGTGAACGCTTTCCACGTGTGTCGCTAGCTTCTCAGACAATCATAACGGACTTAGGTTACTGATACGCTTTCCATGGGACTCGTGTGCCGCTAGCTTCTTAGACAATGCTAACGGACTTAGGTTCCCGATATTGGGACAATAATCCTAACTCTGGGTGGGGTTATCGTTCCGTACAATCCTGTGTTGGAAATGTGAATAGCTAACATGGTAAGTGATAACTTTGGCTAAGAAGACATATCCAAAGGGAAAGTAGAGTATGTCATGTGTGGTGTGGAACAGTCACATGCGCAGTAACTGAATTCCCAAGTCGGTTGGGTCGAGGAACGTGGTACGCTACTTGAGGAAGGTTTTGCCAAGGCCAGGATGAGATTGCTTCCGCAACCCCAGGACGAGGAACGTGGCATCGTACCAATTTCCTGGCAACACTGGTCACGTGTCATGTTATGGGCAATAAATAATCTTGATTACAACACCTTTTGCGTGCTTCATTGTATTCACACGTGCGATTCGATTCATTAACCTAGTATCTTCGGTATGAATGCTCAACTACCTATCTTTTATGATTGAAGAATTCCTGTTTTTGTCTGGAGATGTGTTTGTGTAGGCTCTTTGCATGGTTACGTTCAGTTCTTGGGATTGTGATTGTCTAGTTCTTTTCCTCCTTTTTTTATGCAAATGTACGAACTGGTATGTTTTTGTTTCTGAGGTGTACCATGTTATTGTTGAGAGTGTGATGATAACTGATGCACAGTTCTGTAATGAAGCTTAGCTTGTTCAGATTTTTAGTAGTAGAAGATGGAGTACGCATCTTAATGTGAATGTTTAACCTTGAAATCATAAATCCATTTTAACTGTTCTGTGTTTCTTGTCGTTTTGTATGCCAGGCTGGCACATATGCAGCAGCTGTGAAAAGACAGTGCACTACATGTGCTACACTTGTACATACTCCCTCTGCAAAGTGTGCATCAAGCAGGGTAAATTCTTCAGTGTCAGGGGACAAAGGGCTTCTGCGACACATGTTATGGGACTATACTTCTGATAGAATCCAAAGATCAAAGTGCAACAAAGGTAAACCTCATAAACATGTTTCAGTTAAACTTGGTGTTATGTTATTTGCCTACAAGCCTTTTAGCATGCTGGTCATTCACTCACTCCTGTTCTTTGAGAGATTAATATTTATTCTTTGCCTATCTTGCCCACAAGCCGCATGTCCTGCTTAGCACCGAATCTCATATGGTCCATACTTTGAGAAACTAAATATTTCACATATTATTTGATGCACGGCACTACATGCTCAATTGACCGTTTCTTTTCCATGTTATTATGTGTCTATTGCAGGTTGATTTTGATGACATACTCAGCTGGGAGTACCTGTTCAAGCTATATTGGTTAGATTTGAAAGGGAAACTTTCATTAACATTTGAAGAACTTACTATTGCCAAGAAGAGATGGAATGTTCCTAGCACTTCTGCTAGGAAAGAAAAAGAGGAGTCATCTGATGACCTGTATGACGCTAATGACGATGATGATGCTGGTTCTGACTGCTCCTCAAGAAAACGAAGGCGAACTAATTCAAAGAAAAAGGGTCAAAAACGCCGAAAGGTAAATAAAGATTGCAGTACTGCTGCAAAAAAGCTCGAGCTTCCAACTAGAAATACTGAGAGCGTTCCCATGGAAGTGCCAAATGAACCGGTGCCGTTGCCAGTGGACACAAAAGTACCAAATGGACGGATACCCTTGCCAATAGACACAAAAGTACAAAATGAATCAGTGCCCTTGCCACCAAACATGAAATGGGCATCACCAGAGCTATTGGAGTTTATAGGACACATGAGAGATGGCGATCAATCTTTCATTTCTCAGTTTGATGTACAGACGCTTCTGCTTGATTATATCAAGAAGAATAACCTTCGCGATCCTCGGAGGAAAAGCCAAATTATTTGTGACTCAAGACTTCACCGCTTGTTCAGGAAAGCACGAGTTGCTCACTTTGAGATGTTAAAGCTTTTGGAAATGCATTTTCATATGAATGAGACTTCAACAGTATCTGATAGTAGCCAAGTCACTATCAATCTCAATTCATCTCATGTAGATACCAATGGATACAATGACATGGCTGCAAAATTTTCTCCTGATAAGAGGAGAAGGATCCATAGAAAGGTGGAAAGAGATACACAAGTTAATCTTGAGGATTATGCAGCAATTGACATGCATAATATTAATTTGATTTACATGAGGCGCAGCCTGATGGAGGATTTAATTGATGATGCCAAATTCTCAGACAAAATTCATGGTGGTTTTGTGAGGATAAAAATTTCTGATGTGTGCCAGAAACAAGACATATATCGTCTAGTAAAAGTTATTGGTAAGATAATTTACTTTATTAAATTTATTCTTAAAGTTTGTTTTAACGGTGAGCTTTTTTTTCATTCTCTTTCTCTTCTTTTTGCAGGAACAACAAGGTTCCAGAGAAGTATAGCATTGGAAAGAAGATGACAAATTGTGCACTTGAGATATTGAATTTAAACAAAAAAGAGATTATTACAATGGATACAATATCTAATCATGATTTTACAGAGGTTAACATCTTTTGCTTACTGTCCTGTCTGATGTTTAGCTCCCAGAGGTAGCACTTTTAGAGGTCCTTATCTGATTTCATTGTCTAGTTTGGGTTGTTGAATGCTTGGTATTTATGGTCATACCTTTTAACCCAAGGGAGAGTATGATCAAATTCTAGTTCTTCCTTACAAGTTTGAGGCGGTACTTTTAGTTGAACTACACTGGGTTTTGTTTTTACCACTTCTTGATATTTACATTTGCTTGTGTAGGAGGAGTGCAAACGTTTAAGGCAGAGCATGAAGTGTGGTGTAATTAGCAGACTAAAAGTGGTACTGCTACATTTGACTGAACACTTGTGACCTAATTTCGTTTTGGCCCATCAGATATGAGTAGGTTTGATTTGTGTTTGTTTTGTATTATTAATGCAGGGGGATATTCTAGAGAAAGCCATGATATTGCAATCTGCAAGAGTGATGATGTAAGGACAACTCAACATGCATACAATATCGTTTTTTTTCTTCAAAAGATCTCAAACTTGACTTACTGGTATTTATAATCTTTACAGTGGTTTGAAAATGAAAAGCAGAGGCTTGGGCATCTTCGTGATCGTGCAAGTGAAACTGGGCGCAGAAAAGAATATCCTATTGACCATATTATGATGTGTGATGCCTTTTTATCACTTATAATGTTTTTCATTGACTGAATTGTCATTTCTTGATTTCTGGATCCTTATTCGCTCCTTCCCAAAATTGGCTATGCTTCATTTATAACTTATTTAACTTAGGGCAGCTCCCATTTTCTTGTCATAGCTTCGCTGTAGTTCTTTTAATGCTAGAGAGGCATGTTTCTAATAACTCATAATCCTCTGCTCAGAAATTCTGAATATTCATGATAATCAAGTAAGCTTTATTTTTGTTATAGAACTATATGCAACTACTTGTACTGCATGCTTCATTATTTTGTGATCCTTGACTGTATCTTACACTTAGAGGATATGTAGAAAAGCTGCAGCTTCTCGACAATTCTGAGGAAAGAACCCGTAGGATTAATGAAGTTCTTGAAGTGCATGTTGACTCACATATGGATCCTAATTATGAGTCTGCTGAAGAAACTGATGAAAAAAGAACTGGTATATATCTTCCTGTAATGTTAATGCTTCAAGTTGCATGTTGATTAATAAATATTAGAATGTAACTATTTCTCTCGCATTGAATAAATCTTGCAACTACAGCATAATTCATGTGGTTTGTTCCAGTATATTCTAAATATCCGTCTAGTTTAAGTTTCTGCAGTGTAATTTTCTTGCAAAGTTGCAATGCAGTACATTGAATTTATGTGGCGATAAGCATCAACTCATTAAATTAAGTGTAGTGTTTGAGCATTTACTTGTTTACTATATGCAGTTGCAAAATCAGTAAATCGGACAAGACCAGATACAACCATATCGCGAAGAATATCAAGATATCTTAGCAATAAGCAAAGCCATCCTCAAAAAGTTTCTGATTCTAGCCACCATCCAAAAAGCTTGCCCACAGAAAGTTTGGAGAACAGCACAGCAAACAGAACTATTTATGAAGCTGGATCACTTTCATCTTCTGGAGTAACAATGTCAAATGACACAGAGCCGGAGAAAGTCTGGCACTACAAGGATCCTTCTGGGAATGTTCAGGGTCCATTTACTCTTCTGCAATTATCAAAGTGGACAAGTTACTTTCCACGTGATCTGAGAGTATGGCTTACATTTGAAAGTGAAGAGAGATCATTGCTATTGACTGAAGTGCTTTCAAAACAGCAGAAAGATTTCACTCAGGCTGCATCACATACAAGTAGCAAGGCAACACTGGTTGGCACTGGACATACAAGGAACAGCCCTAGTGTGGATCAGACCAATGCTTTCTCCCCTGTTGGTCATAGCGTGGTTAGTTCTTCTGGAGTAACTGTTCAGTATCATAAGTATTCTGTTCCAGAAAGGGAAAGTGTGTACTCTCCAGATGATAGCTTGTCGTTGTCAACTAGTTCGGTTCCACTGAAGGATGCTTATACTGTGAATAGCCAAGCACACTGCCAGAATAAGGATTCTGTTTCCATTCAATCTCCTGGGAGTTCATATGGGCACACAGACTTGAACCATGATGGAATACAGGGATGCTCTGGTGAATCAAACCACCATCGTAGCAGTGGAGCCCTATGGAGTCCTACTGTGGCACATATGAGTTGTAGTGGACATGGTAATGTTGAATCTCATCAGAATCAGCACGTTCCTGGGTCACAAAGTCAACACAAATCTAAAAATAGTTCACAAAGAGGACCTGTTAAAGATCTGATGAATTCAAGATGGGATATATCGAAAAATCTACCTACCCAACGTATCGGGAAAGATGTCTCCAGTCCTTTGTTTGCTTGGAGTCCGGCCGAGTCGAGGACAGCTTCAAGTCAACATGAAGGCTCTTGCTTAACTTCAACAAGTAATCCAAGCTTTCTTGATGAACTTCATTCTTCTATTGTTTCTGCAAAGCCTAAGAGCTGTGCTCCAGCAACCCCTACTGAAGACAGAGGTTCTAATTCACCATCTGGCATGCTGAGTCATGCAGAAAGAGTTCCAATCTGCAGTCCACAATCAGCCCCTTCAGCATCTGCTTCCGATATGTGCAAGATGGAGGAGATCATGAATCAGCAAAGAGCAATTGAGGCGGATACATCGAATGCTTCAGTTAACCAGTCTCCCGAATCAAAGATTTTCCCTGTATCCTCTCCTGATAACCAAGATATTGACCATGAGTTTCCTAGTCCAGTTCCAAGATCTGAGAATAAGGACATTGCAGTTGACAGCTCAGGATTAACACCAGCATCACCTGAAAATATTACTATGAATTTGCCTGGTTCAGATACATGCAAGATGGAGGAGGTCGTGAGTCAGCAACAAGTAATTGGGGCTGTTGTATCAAAATCTTCAGATAGTCATTCTCCTCAATCTAAGGTTTCTCCTGTATCTTCTCCTAATAACGAAGATATGAAACATGAATACCCCAGTTCGACCCCAAGGTCTGAAAATAAGATTCCTGCTGTGGACAGTTTACTTTCAACATCAGCTGCTCCTGAAAATCCAACGACAACTTCTGCCCATGATTCTGATACATGCAAAATGGAGGAGTTAGTGAATCAGCCAAAAACACTTGAAGCGGATGCATCAAATGCTCCACTTTGTCAACCTCCTCATCCTCACATTTTCCCGGTACCTTCTGACAATCAAAATATAGAGCGTGAATGTCCAGGTGCAACTCCAAATTCTGACAGTAAGGAACCTCTTGTGAAGAACTCAGCGACAACTTCTGCATCAGCCTCTGATACAAGCAAAATGGAGGAGTTTGTGAATCAGCAAAAAACAATTGAAGCAGATGCATCAAATGCTCCACTTAATCAATCTCCTCATTCTCACATTTTCCCAGTACCTTCTGACAATGAAGATATTGAGCGTGAATGTCCAGGTCCAACTCTAAGATCTGACACTAAGGAACTTCTTGTGAACAACTCAGTGTTAACATCGCCAGCACCTGAAATTCTAACGACAGCCTCTGCAGCCTCTGATACATGCAAAATGGAGTCAGTGAATCAGCAAAAAGCGCTCCAAGCAGATGCATTAAATGCTCCACTTAATCATCATCCTGATTCTCACATTTTTCCTGTGTCTTCTGATAATCAAGACATTCAGCATGAATGTTCTAGCCCAACTCCAAAATCTGACAGTAAGGAATCTCTTGTGGACAACTCAGTATTAACATCAGCGGCGCCTGAAATGCTAGCGACAACTTCTGCCTCTGATTCATACAAAATGGAGGAGTTTGTGAATCAGCAAAAGGCACTTGAAGCGGATGCAACAGATGCTTCACTTAATCCAGCCTTCTCACAATTTCACTGTATCTTCCGATAATCAAGATATTGAGCGTGAATGTCCTAGCCCAACTCTAAGGTCTGTCTGTAAGGAACCTCTTATGGACAACTCAGTATTTACATCAGCAGTGCCTGAAACTGTAGCAATGTCTTCTGCTTCTGGTACATGCAAAATTGAGGAGTTTGTGAATCAGCAAAGACCAACTGAAGCGGATGCATCAAATGCTTCACTTAATCAGCCTCCTTGTCACATTTTCACTGCATCTTCCAATGATCAAGATATTGAGGGTGAATGTCCTAGCCCAACTCCAAGATCTGAGAGTAAGGAACCTCTCGTGGAAAACTTAGTGTTAACATCAGCAGTACCTGAAGATCTACTGACAAGTTCTGCAGTTGCCTCTGATACATGCAAGATGGAGATATTGAATAAGAAAAGAACACTTGAAGCAGATGCTTCACTTAATCAGCCTCCTCACTCTAGCGTTTTCACTTCATCTTCTGGTGATAACCAAGATAATGCGTGTGAACGTTCTGGTCCAAGTCCAAGACCTGAGGGTGAGCAGCCTCTCATGGAGATCTTAAATGAGAAAAGAATACTTGAAGCAAACCCATCAAATGGTTCGATTACTCAATCTCAATCCAAGGTTTTCCTTGTACCATCTCCTGATATCCTAGAGCGTGAATTTTCTAGTGAAATGCCTAGGCCTGAGTTTAAGGAATCTGCTGTGGACAGCTCTGGGTTAACATCAGCAGCACCTGAAAATTTAACGACTAAGCAACATGTCCACTCACCAGATGCCTTTGTACCACCGAAGTCTGGTGCTCCAACTGGGGAATTAGGTGACACGAAATCAGATTTTAAAGGTGAAGAAATTATTCGAAAAGAACAATATTGTGAGAGTGAATCTATTGTTGCTACAAGAGAGAATTTGTTAATTGATCCTTCCTGTGGTGCTGAGTCGATAAATGTGTCAGATGTATTGGAATCGTTAATGGAAGAAAGGGGTGGAACTTCGTACATGCCAGGATCAATAGAGGACTTCCTAGCCGCTTCAGCTGAAGAACCACAATACTCTAGCCCTATCCCATTATCTCCCTGGGGTGAACCTAGTTACTACCAAGGTGATGCTGTTGATTCTGCACTATGGGGTATTCAAGATTCGATCAATGATATGTGGCCATTGCTTTCACCAAGACCTGTGCTCCAACCGTCATCTGGTAAGTCAGCATGTTGATGATTAGCATTTCCAGAACTCTCCATTAATTCTATTGTTGAATCATCTGTTTTCTCTCCACCAGGTATTGGAACTGAGGGGAAGGAAACTTATGATATCAACGAGATGGCTGTGACCCATGTTATTAGTGATTTTTTTCAAAGAGGATCAACGATTGAGGAGGAAAATGTGAACCAGCCAAACTTGAGTGCTATTGCAGATTGGATGATGTCTGAGCAGGTAATGGTGTTGCAATGTTGTAATGTCATTTATTTTCTGTATACTTTTCATATGACATTGTGTTTTTCACTACTTTAGGTCCCATCAATACCAGATGGTATGTCAACATCATCAGTAGACGAGAGCACCAGAGTTTTAGGTTCTCAAGCATTAACCAATCAGAACTTAGACTGGGGCACTGCACAGAATCTGAGCATGTATAGCAATGAAAAAGCAGAGCTCTCGAGTAAAAGCTTTTCGGAAGAATCAAGGAAGCAGGAAACCACCAATTCCAGTGTTTCTATTTCAGGAGAGGCCATTGGAAACAACAAGGGCTTGAACCCTCCTGACAGTGCTAATCGGGGCAGCCAACTGAGTCATCACCGTGGCAGGTACTCCCAAATCAGAGAATCTTGGCTACTTAGTTCAAATCACTCTAGGAGTAGGTCTGATAGATTTGGCAGCGGTGGGTCATCAAGATCAACTTCAAAGGGGCAAACTAGGGGCTAATGCATATTCTCAAGTGCGGGAGAAAGGGTGCATCTTGTAGCTACCTGCATCCTAGATCTCGCAGCAGCAATAGGTTTTAAATTCTTTTGTCATATCTTTGCAGTTTGTATAGGCTAATTACAATTTAGTCAACAGAGCGTAAATGGCCATCTCTGCTCCACTCAATTGTAGCAAGGAGCATATTTTTAGCATAGAGGTATGACTGAATGGCCCTGCCCAAGAAGTAGATTCAGCTCTTCGGCATGGTCTGTATCAGCTTGACATTCTGTTGGATGGAACTGCAACTGTACACCAGCATCTCTTGACCCTGAAACGGCTGATGTGTTGGAAACAGTTATATCTGATTGATTGATTTAGCTTCTGATTTGTTCTGGTGTTGATCGAACGATTGAGCTTGCTGCTTGCTTGATTTTATTATTTTTATTATTATTTTTTTATTTTTTTGCGAAACGGAACGATTGAGCTTGCTGATGCACACTGTTCGGTATTCTTGGCTTTCGCGATTTCATTGGATTTGACAACCATGGACAGCGTTGTGCGATGTTTAGCATGATGACAATTTTGCTCAGGAAATTACGTGGAACGGAATAGTTTGCTCATTGATTGACGTACGTCCTGTGATGGTGCACTTTTATCTCGGTGCTTCATATTTGTGGTGAGGATAGTTTGTAAAATTCATTTGCAGTTGCCGAACTCCGCTTTTGAGTCAACAAACCAATATATATATACACAAAATTACTAATATTTATGGTACCAAATAAGTATTATTTGATTAATCATGCTAGTAAACTTATTCAGAGATATAATTTCTTTGTAAAACGAGATGTGTATTTTTTTATGATAATGAAGGGAGTACATATTACTACCTTCCTCCCCCCAAAAAGTTAAAATTATATATATATTATTAAATGGTGATATTCTTTTATCAATTTAATTATAAACTTGAAAAATTTGACTTTTCAAAACAAAAAAAATGCACCTTTTTTTTACATAGGTAGCTCATCCATTCTAAACGTATGTATATTATCTATGAGTAACTCTCATCGAATCGCTAATTTGAAGTGCAAGCCACTCCACCCCTACTCCCTATAGGAATGAAAAAAACAACAGAGCTACTGTACGATTACTCATCAAGAATCTGTTCCTTCCACTGTTCCATTTCCATTTGCTTCCCGACGATGATTAGTCATCGTCTAGACATCTGTAACATTTTTGTGTAAATTCGAAAGTGTATTCTCCCTGGATATTTACATCTTTTCTCAAACCTGCTATCGTCAAATTATATGTTATTTCCTGACCTCCGGAAGGGGGACAAAAACAGGGTAGTAGGTATTCAGTTCAAGATGCTCCAGGATCTGCTGGGCAGCTGACAGGTACGAAGAATGGCCATCAACAAGCTCGGTAACATCAACCTGCAAATCGTGCACAGTAAACAGTAAAATTTGTAAAAATAATGAAACCTCCATAAAAACACAAGAATTATCACCCAGATGCTTACGTTTTCAACACTAGGTACATCAATGGCCTGGATGCCAGCCAGCCCTTGGGTGAGCAAGCTACATCAGAGAATTAGTCAGTGAAGATATCGACTTAATTGTTCCAGCAATGACTCCAATTCCAAATCAATCCCATTTTGTTTACCTTGCACGGAAGGTTACACCAAGAATCCAGTCATCTCTCTGAGTACACATTCACAAATCTCCCTGCAACCAAGTGCAGTGAAGCAGAAGCTAATTAAATGATACAAGAAGGTAAACACTACCTTTATAGGGCATATTTGTAGCTGAAGATTACTGGTATCTCTGCATTTTAAGTGGAGAAGGGATAATTATTGTTGTACCTTCCTGGCAGGCTCCCACAGTCCCACCTCTCACCTTTCATTGAAACTGGTGCACCAAGGAGTACAACCCTCTCAAGAGTAAGAACAAAGCTAGCTCCTGTAAGCACTTGAATATGACTCGTGCTCCAAGCGAGAACCCAACAAGAGTCACAGGCCTGAGAAGTTTAGAATCAGGAAAAAAATAGTAGGGGGGACTAGTGTCTTGTATAACACCTTTTGTAGTTGGAACTACCTGTTTCCTTGCAGACCCTTCAGAAGCACTTCTGCGAGCATTTTTCCTGCCTTATCTGCTCTGAGAGGATACAGTTCATCAGTTAGCTGAACAAGTTGTTAGGTACACTACAGGTACACTAAAGTGTTCTAACTCGTAAATTAGCACAGAGAAATATTAATATTGGAAACATCGGCAGTTTGACACGAGACATTGTACTACGAGAGTTTGCATTTACCTGTCGACAGCAACAGACCATTTACTGTCAATAAATTGTGTGGCGGCAGGCAACGTAGCAGGCCAAGCAAATGCTGCAAGAAGGCCACTTAAGGCAGTTCTCGTAGCACCCTTGTTTCATCAATTGCATTGCAAGTCCTGCATCATCAACTATACCTCCTGTTCATTTAATGATCACTGCTTTTTCTTCGCTGCATCCTTTTTATGTGATGTTAACAAATGTCTATATTTTGAGATATACATTATTCAGACCATGAGATGATTTCCTCTATTTTTATTCTTTCAGATAAGGGAGGATGCCACAAAGGGTGTCCATGTTCAGAGTTTGACTTTGACAGAACATGAAATCCTCAGTGCTTGAGAAGTGCTGCAACAACTTGTTGAGGTTGATTGATAGAATAATTTTATGTTTGCCTTATCCTAAGGTTTGTCTTTGTAGTTGGGACTGTTGGAAGCTTGAATATTTGGTTATACAATATACGAGTTATGAATCTTAATGAGTCTGATTGTATCTTATGTATTTACAAATTTTATCTTGGTAGCTGCCCTGCCCAGACCAGGAGGTCAGGGCCAGCGACTAACGGCCAGGAACCCAGGGTGTTGGTTGCCTGCCTCCTATCTCAGTGAGCCAGTGAGGTACTGAGGTGAGTGACATACTGAGGTCTGTCCTAGTTTTCAGTTTTTAGTAGTATAATATCAGTCTGTATTCAGCAATTGTCACTACTTGCATTAACTAAAGAGTCTGTAATTCATGTCGTTTTTTCTCCACATTCAGGCAAGTCTTCCTGTGCTGTATTTGAAATCTCTACAGAGAACAGAAACAAAAGTTTTTGTAATTTGCAGTTTCATTCTAATGTGGAGTTTTCTGAGGGATTGTGTTATAATTGTTTTGTTCCTCTGGTTTAGGCGGGCAACCCGGCAGGTAGACGTCCACAGGAATTAACTTATCAACTCCTCGAACAGTACTATAGGAATCCGTACTGAACATGCCCCCTGTAATAGTACAGGCTCCCATAGCAATGACGTATTTCGGTTCAGGCATTTGCTCATATAATCGCACTAAAGATGGAGCCATTTTCATTGTTACCGTACCAGCTGTTAAAATTAGGTCCGCTTGTCTAGGATTTGATCTTGGTACAATGTGGAGTTTTCTGAGGGATTGTGTTATAATTGTTTTGTTCCTCAGCTTGAATCATGTATGGTCTAACTCCAAATCCTACAATTTGAGATGGATTGTGGCACTCAAATATCTGTCCAGTTTTTGTTCACCCTCCTTGTTCATGCTTCTGACTTGTCTGAATTTGCTAGCTGTATGGAGCTGTGACATCCATTATTCATAAACAAAAAGGGTGCCTTGATCATCTTGCCATTATCTGTAATATAAGTTTAGTAGAGGATCCAGTAATTTAGGTTGTTCTCTTCTGTTCTTGTGGCCCCTCGCCGCCTTGTAATATGTTTTTGCTCCCCTCTTAATGAAATACGGGAATGACCCGATCGCGAAAAAAATTCATCTTGCCATTGTCCCACTGGACCTCTACATCTTCAATGTTGACTAGCTCAGGGCGCTCTTCTCCTTACTATCGCTTTTATGCATGTCTGAATTACATATGTTCTTCCAATGATATAACTTGAGAATAAATAGAAAAATGTCTTGTATAATTATTTATCTATAATAATTATTATGAGAGGTGGCTTTCTCAAAAGCCAAGTTATAAAACTCTTTTTAAAAAATAATTATTAAGAGAGGTCCATCAATAATTTCATAATAATCTTTCTAATATAAGCATATGCAGGTAATGATGAGGAGTGAATAAGGTTGAAAATGGTAATATCAACAGAGCTCTTGTGCGAAGTTATAGGCTAAAGTTGAGGCTTCCAAAATGGAGAGAACATGTATATTATTTTTTCTTTTTTTGAAAATGTATGAAACTTTATTGGCTCGGTTGGTCAAAATTAATCTCAGATTAAGTGAAACTGATGAATATATGTCTTTTAAATTTTTTTATTTGTCTGGTTGGTTACGTGTTGCCGTGGTATTAGTACGGGCACTATACTATGATTATAAGAATTTGAGGTTAAAGTTATATTCATTTTTGGGTGTTGATGACGAGCGTATTGAATTGATTGAGGACATCATATCATGGTTTGTATTTTAACTTCTATTTACATGATGTTATTTATTTTAATTATTTCCTATGCGCAACACTATGGTTTTCAATGCAATTGGTTCATGTGCTGAATCATGTCTTGTTTTACCCTCTCTTCCACATGACAATGCACTCAATATAGAAGAATTGCTAGACAAACTAAATGCCTCACTGACTGCTGAGGACTTGAGATTGTTGGCAAACTCTACCAGCAAACTATGAAAGTGGAAGTGCAATTATAATGAGAGGAAGCGGAGAGTTGTTCATATGATTATGATGTGTATATATAAATTTTGGGTTAATGTGTATTTGTACATATAAACTTCAAGTTTCATAAATAGTGCCAAGCCTGACTTTTGGATTAATTTGTATATATGAATTCTCTTATTTGATTGTGAGTCAACAGACAATATTTTATAAATGGACATTTGGTTGTTTATGTGTATTCTTGAAATGTTCTCGTAGCATTAGCACACACACTATACTAGTTTGAAGTAAAAAATGATTAAAATAAAGAAGCACGTGCAGCTGATGACTTCTCGTGATAGAGCAGCCAGACAAATGCAGATAGGACATTGTGTTTTTTTTAATTGGCAACAGTAAGTAACAATTGTAATAGTTCTATTTATTTGTGCATAGAACCCACTAACTGAGAAATACCGTCTTTTTTCTTCCATGCATCGACTCACCACTAAAGATGCTCTAAGAAAGTGATGTATTATTATTTTTAATAATGCTTTGGTATCAAAGTTTTGTTTGTTTGTTTGCAAGGGGGTTTGGTATCAAAGTTAAATGAACTGAAAAAAGAAACAAAGTGGTTTAATGAGGATGCCACCAAGACCAAAACATGCTTTAAACGTGTCTGTTGTGTTGGGTTTTCCCCTTTCCAAAAAGACCACAAAATGCAAATCTTCATTTTTCTCCTTTTTCATTAGTTGGTGCTTTCCTTTGAATGGATATATATTCTAAAATTGATATCATGTACAGCATGAAGCTGGTCACTACTTGATAGTATACTTGCTTGGAGTGCTTCCCAAAGGGCAATTACAAGCTTGGATACACTTATCAATCAAGGATCCCTTAACGTGCAAGCTGGAACAGCTTTTGTGGACTATGAGTCCCATGGAGAGGTTAATTCTATTAACTTTTGTAAACTTCTTAATCTTCAAATTTTGGATAAGTTCCTATTTTATAGTACAAGTAAAAAAAACACCTTCCACTGATTTCTATCTGAATGTTGAACTAGCTCATACAGTGAACAGAAACTTGACAAGTTGGTTATATATCCTGTATACTTAGGTTATCCGCAGACATCGCACCCCTTTGTTTTAGATCACAGATTGAACCTCAACCGCATGATTATCAGCAGACACATGTGGTGCATTTGTACTGAGTGGTTTTGATCAAGTTCAAACTGATTCAAAATTGCTTTTGAAATGGATTGAAAATAGATTTCCAGAAAAGAAAATGAAAAAGGAAAACTTTTCCCCTCCCTCTCTTTTCGGCCTGGTAGCCCACAGTTCCCTCCGTAAAGCCGCTCCCCCCTTCCACTTTTTCGCAGCCCGCTTCCTCCACATCCCCGTACCACCCACCACATCCCAGGACGAGCACGAGTAGTCCTTTGTCTAAAAAAAAAAACGAGTAGTCCTCTCCCTCGCCGAAGCTCCCGTCCGCCGTCCGCCGTCGGAGCGGAGGAGGTTGTCTGCGCCCGCTCCCCGCGCCTCCCTCGCAGGAGATCCCGCTCGCGCCGAGGTGGTCGCCTCTCCCGATGCGTCCCGGGCTCCCAGCGCCCCCGTCCCCAAGAAATGGCCAAACCCTAGCCCCCTTCTCGCCGCCCAGCACCCCCATGCCTCCCAATCGCCGCTGCCGCCGCGGCCACGAGCCTGGTGAAGATTCTGAAGAACGCTCCCGCTCGTCGTATGTATTGAAATCGAATAGTTCCTCTTGTTTAACTTGGATTGGATGAATCCTTTGGGAAGGGAGTGTGTTCCCTCATCGTTTTGATAGACTACTATGTTTCAGTCAGATTTTTGGCCTGTATTTGCCTTTTTCGTCTGTACTATTAATTATAACTTGCCAAGAACACGATGGTAATGTGTTCAGGTGCTGGGAGGACAAGGAGCATGAGGCTAAGCCTGCATCTGCACAAACGCTGCTAGAGGCGTCATCGTCCTTGCCTGCCTCACAGGCAGAGGCATTACCTCAGGTGTCGCAGCTCCTTCCCTCGCCTCCAGAGTCACGCATTTGGGAGCGGCTGCTGCGTCATTGGGGACGCCGGTTTTATATCAGGCTCGATCATCAGGGATATCTCCATACATATCCTGATGTGGGTGGACCGTTTCAGAACTTTGAGCAAACTGACAAGGCCATTGATAGCTATCTCGAGACCCTCCGGCATCCGAAGATGTAAGTTGTCTCCCTGTGTTATGGATTTAGATTTTCCCCTATTTTCTGTGCATGCTTGCAGTTGATTGTGTTCAAAAAAACTATGTAGCCCACATTCTTCAATTGCAGGCCACAAAAGATAATCACATTTTTTTTAAAAAAAAACTATGGCCTCATTAAGTTAATCTAAGATTGAAAAATATCAGCATGTATTTCTTAGTCTTAGAATTCCTCTTTCGGAACCACCTAAAGTTAACGAGAGCATTTTGTAACTTTATTTGACAAGTTGAATAGTGCAGAAGATCATGTACCAAAATTGTGTGAACAGAGCAAACTATATGTTCTGTTAACTGGTCAAAATAGTGTGATCAGAGAACACTTTGTTGGCCATCTGAAAATTGCGGTGGGATACATTTTTTCCTTAAAAAAGGTATAATGTACTTAGCATTTGTAGGCATGTCTGCATATGAACAATCTTGTATCATTTTGCTGTTGCTTTTGTTAATTGCTACCATGAGCTATGTGAGGTACATACTAGTGAACAACCTTCTTTGCAAACTAGTGAACCTAGTACTCCCATTGTCCCCAAAAGAATGAAGCTTTCTCCCAAGTCAAACCATTTTATACGGAAAAGTACTGATATTTGTGATACCAAGTATTCACTATTGGATTAATCATGAATATATTTTCATGGTATACCTATTTTTGGTTTCATAAATGTTGATACCCTTCTATTAACTTCGTCAAACTTAACAGTTTGACTTAGGACAAAGCTAGAAGCCTGGAATTGCTTAATTTTTTTATCCGGGAGGGAGTACTTGGTATTGCTCTGTGTTCTTCACTTTTGAGAAAGTGCAATCTACTGATGAGATTGAATGTTCTCATCTAAATTAGGTGTGTGGAGAAAGATAAGAACATAATACAATCTCTTTACTGGCCTGATGGCACAATCAAGAGGTGTAAAACAGCAGCTATGACTCAGAAACTCGAAATGCATCAATTTGCTCGAGCTATAGTGGACAAGCATAATGAGGATCATAGTCTTTTGGAGGTTTGCTCTCCCTTCTGCCCTCACTGTGTGTCTTGTTAATGCAACAATTGCTGATTTGAACCATGCTTCTTATTTCAGGATCGTGCACACGAACTCAAAGACGTTTTACACTACAAGTCAATTTGTGAGAAGCTGAATTTGTACTATCATCTCAATTTCACTACAAAGATTAAAGGGGGTGGTCCAAATGAATCTAGTATGGACAATCTTGTCTTTGTGGAAGTGGAACGTATGAAAAAAGGAAAGTTTAAAGAACAGTTGGTTAGGTGTTTCTGCACACTTGATCTGAGTGAGAATGGTATTATATACTCTTTATCTTAAATTAAGTACTGTTCAAATTCAGTTATTTGGTCGCACTACCTTCAACATATCTGCCTGTAATTGTAATGTATCTCTGGCTGTAGCATATGATCTTTACTGTGTGGACCTGTTTGTTTGACCTTGTTCCATGTCTGCCACCTTTGTCATCCTGGAGCTTTTCATTATTTATAATATGTCAAACTGGTTAATGCACAACAATGATTGCATAGTGACTTTTTATTACCTTCAACATTATTGTGTGTTTGTGCTTGGTTGGTTCCTTCGAAGCTAACTCTTTTTCTTTGTTGATATAAAGGTAGCTGCTATGGCTGCACCAGAGATGATGGAGTTGTTATTATGAAGCACCCTAGCAGTTCTAAGCGATACATTGCTGGTCACTTGGATGTGGGTTCGCCATTTGGACATTTTGAAATTTGGAAGAGGAACTATGAGTATGAGGATTGGGATGATGATAAATATGTATGATGATTTATTTCCTGGGAAGCCTTTCAATCTTTTGACATTTTTGTTGCTTCAGTTTCAGTTACACGTGTTCTCCCCCACTTTTACAGGTGAAAGCTAGGGAAGCTGAGCTAAGGAAGATGTTCGAGGTAATGTCATATCTTGTGCCATATGGTACCATTTGTATTAGATATTTTCGTTTCCGGATTGATTCTAGTTCTTGCCTGTGTATTTATTGTCCTTAGGTCTCCCCACCAATTACATCTATTCCACCTGAAGATAGGCCAACAATTCACAAAGTTTATAGAAGAAGAAAAAGGGATTGCAAACCTGGTGTTAAAGATAAAGCGCCGTAGGATGAGCAGCTGCTGCTGGGACAAGAAAATAAAAGAAGTTATCTGTGTAGAAAAAAAGGGGGGAATCAATCAACGGAGGCTACCTGGATGTGGACTCTGGAGGCTCCCACCTGTGCATGCCGACTCTTTCACTTCCCTTCCCGTGCACACCTGCCGCCATCCCAGGGAAGAAAGCATATATAATTTGAGTGGCACTGAGAAACCATTTGAGTCGACGCTGAGCTATTTGTAGCATGCTTGTCGGGTACGAAGGTAAGGGGTATCCTAAACCCTTCGATAAATTAACGCTAAACATAGCAACCATTTTTAAGGCAGGAACTAGCTCACTGTTCTAGTCAGTAAAGAAAGACCCATCACACGAAGGCGGGCACTAGCCGTAGCGATCCGTCGTGGGCCGACCTGTTTCGGGAAAGAGACGGACGACCGCCTCCACCTTGACGCCGAATGACGGACGAGGGGCCGAACGAACGACCCCTCCGCCTCCACCTCGACGCCGAATGACGGACCGAGGGTCGAACGAACGACCCCTCGGCCTCTACCTCGATTTCTCCGACCCTACCTCGACGACGAGTGACGGAAAGAGGTCAAACAAACGACCCCTCAACGGGAAGCTCGACCAACTCAACTGCTCCCGCCATGGGTTAAAGTAACCTCGCCTAACACCATTGGCGCCCACGACCGCTGTCAAATCCGTCTGCTCACCGCCATGTCCCCGACTTTCTTCAACTATGCTGCCACTAGTAACCACGCCACGAGTACGGACTCCAGAAGCACCCCTCGAGACGTGAACAATACAGCCCTCGACGACACCTTCAGGAATACGACAAGGCCCACCCCCCCCCAAACCCCCCCCCCCTCCCCAACTTTTTCCCCCCCCCAAAAAAAAAAAAAAAACCCCCCCCCCCCCCCAAAAACCCCCCAAAAAAAAAAAACCCCCCAAAAAAAGGGGGAAAACCAACCCCCCCCCCCGGGGGAAAACCCCCTTTAAAAAAAACCCCCCCCCGCCAAAAAAAAAAAATTTTAAACCCCCCCAAAAACCACCCCCCCCCCCTTTTTTTTTTCCCCCCCAAAAAACCCCCCCAAAAAAAAACCCCCCCCCCCAAAAAAAACCCCCCTTTTAAAAAACCCACCCCCCCCCCAAAAAAAACCCATCCCCCCCCTTCCCCCAAAAAAAAAAAAACCCCCCCCCCTTTTTTAAAAAAAACCCCCAAAAACCCCCCCCCCCCCCCCAAAAAACCCCCAAAACCCCCCCCCCCCCTTTTCCCCCCCCCCCCCCCCAAAAAAAAACCCCAAAAAACCCCCCCCCCCCCCCCCCCCCCCCCCAAAACCCCCCCCCAAACCCCCCCAAAACCCCAAAACCCCCCAAAAAACCCCCCCCCCCCTTTTCCCCCAAAAAACCCCCCCAAAACCCCCCCCCCCCAAAAAACCCCCCCCCCCCCAAAAAAAACCCCCCCCCAAAAAAACCCCCACCCCCCCCCCAAAAAACCCCCCCAAACCCCCCCCAAACCCCCCCCCTTTACCCCCCCCCTTTCCCCCCCCCCCCCCCCCCCCCCCCCCCCCCCCCAAAAACCCCCAAAAAACCCCCCCCCCCCCCCCCCCCCCCCCCCCTTTTAAAAAACCCCAAAAAAAACCCCCCCCCCCCCCCCCTTTTTTTCCCCCCCCCCGGGGCCCCAAAAAAAAACCCCCCCCCCCCCCCCCCCCAAAAAAAACCCCCCCCCTTTAAAACCCCCCCCCCCCCCGGGGGGCCCTTTTTTTTTTTTTTTTCCCCCCCCCCCCCCCTTTTTTTTTAAAAACCCCCCCCAAAAAAAAGGGGGTTTTCCCCCCCCCCGGGAAAAAATTTTTTTTTTCCCCCCCTTTTTTTGGGGCCCCCCCCCCCCCCCCCCCCCAAAAAAAACCAAACCCCAAAAAACCCCCCCCCTTTTTCCCCCCCCCCCCCCCCCTTCCCCTTTCCCCCCCCCCCCCCCCCCCCCCGGGGGGGGGCCCCCCCCAACCCCCCCCGGGGCCCCCCCCCCCCTTTTTCCCCCCCAAAAAAAAAAAAACCCCCCCCCTTTTCCCCCCCCCCCCCCCTTTAAAAAAACCCCCTTTTTTAAAAAATTTCCCCCCCCAAACCCCCCCCCCCCCCCCTCACCCCCCCCCCGGGTTTTTTCCCCACCCCCCCCCCCCTTTTTCCCCCAACCCTTTTTTTTCCCCCCAAACCCCCCCCCCCCCAAAAAAAAAAAAAAACCCCCCCCCAAAAAACCCCCCCCCTTTCCCCAAAAAAAAAAAAAACCCCCCCCCCTTCCAACTTTTAAAACCCCCCTTTCCCCCCCCCCTTTCCCCCCCCCAAAAAAAAAACCCCCCCCCAAAACCCCCCCTTTTTAAAAAACCCCCTTTTTTTTCCCCCCCCCCCAAAAAACCCCCCCCCCCCCCCGGGGCCCCCCCAAAAAACCCCCCAAAAACCCCCCCCCAAAAAACCCCCCCCCAAAAAAAAAACCCCCCCCCAAAAATTTAAACCCCAACACCCCCCTTTCCCCCAAACCCCCCCCCCAAAAAAACCACCCCCCCCCCCCCCCCCCCACCCCCCAAACCCCCCCCCCCCCCCCCCCCAAAAAACCCCCCCCTTTCCCCCTTTTTCCTCCCTCCCCCCCCCCCCCCCCCTTTAACCCCCCCAAAAAACCCCCCACCAAAAAATTAAAAAAAAAAAACCCCCCCAACCCCCAAAAGGGGGGGGAAAGGGGAAAAAACCCAACCCCCCCCGGGGGGACCCCCCCCCAAAACCCGACCCACCTCCGGACGTCCAGATCACACAAGTCCGGAGCTGCTCGGCAAGCTCGAGGAGGAGCGCCCTTGGGGACTTCAACCCAAATCGAGCACCCTTCGAGCGGGGTCGAGGGCGCCCACAGGGGGGAGGAGCGCCCCGGCCCGGGACCGGGGAAAACCACCGGGAAATCGTCGAGGAGGGGGGAACGGGAAACCCCCAGTCTTTCAACCGCGCCAGCCCAAAAAAAACGGGGCAGCCGCAATGCTGCTCCGCGACATGCGGCGCCATAAAACCCCCAAGCACGGGGCATCAGGAACGAGATTTCCCGGGCTTCTCCAAAAATGCGGCCCCGGGACAGGCGAAAGCTCACCCCCCCAGGCGTCGAGGGGGGCCTCCGAGCGTCAGGAAGTACCCCCTCGGCAAAATCAAGAGGCATCCGCCATCAGGACAAAGCACCCCCCCAAGGCCAAGTCGAGCGACGACCCCGTTCGAGAAGCCTCGCGACGATCGACCGCCGCGGGGGAAATAATTTACGCCGGTACGGGGAAAGCCGAGCTCGAGGCTACAACCTCCCCCGAGGGGGGCGCTTTCGACAGCCCACGAAGATCGATGTCGGTCTCCCCCGGGGCCACTGGGGCCCCGAGTCTTTGCAAACCATCCGGCGAAACCCCCCCGCCCGTCCCCTTTCCGTCCACCAAACCCGCCTGGTCAAGTACAACGCGAAACCAAGCCAAGCTCTGGCTTGCCGATTTCAGGCTGGCATGTCAGGGTGGGAGGAGCCAAAAACGATCACGTCCCTCATTCGGGGGAACTCCCACTGTTTCCCCTCCGACACCGCTCGCAGATGGCTCGAGGAGTTTTCCCCCCCCCCCACTTGATCCAAGACTGGCCCGACCCCGGTCAGGATCTTCGAGGGAAACTTCAAAGGCACCTACGAGTGACCAGGCAACCCCTGGGATCTCCACAGCTGCAAGCAAAAGCCAGGGGAGACCCTCCGCGCTTTCACCCGCCGGTTCTCGAGGCAGTGTACCGCGCTAACCCACATCTCCGACCACGAGGTCATTACGACGTTCATCGCCGGAACAACCTGCTAGGAGTTGGTGCGGGAGCTGGGGCGAAACACCCCCAAGACCGCCAACGAGCTCATGGACATCATCGCCAACTACGCAGCTGGCAAAGAAGCCGTTGGCGCGTTCTTCCAGATACCTCCAGACAAGGGGAAGGGCAAGGCGGACGAGCCCGAGGGCTCGGACAACGAGCCTAAGAAGAACAATGGGTCCAGGAGGAACAACAATGGCAACGGCGGCAGGAAAAAGAAGAAGAAGAACCAACCGGGCCGACGCAACGTCGAGCCCGACGATCTTGTCGCCGCATCAGACAAGAAGAAGCCTCGAGGTCCCCCTCCCGATGGGGGCGTCTTCGACAAGATGCTGAAGGAGCCCTGTCCTTATCATATGGGACCGGCCAACCACCGTCTCGAGGACTGTCGCATGCTTCGAAAGCACTTTATCCCTCCCGGCTTCAAGAGAGACGACGACAAGGAAGATCCGCCCCACGACCTCCACGTCAAGTGCGATGCCAAGAAAGGGGGCTTCCTCGAAATTCACGACGGCTACATGATCTACGGGGGACCCTCGACTCGACTCACCGTGCGCCAGTGCAAGAGGGAGCGTCGAGAGGTCTTCTTCGTCCGAGCCCAGGCTCCTCGGTACCTCGACTGGTCACACACGCCGATCACCTTCGACCAGGACGACCACCCCGAGCACATCCCCAACGCGAGGGTCTACCCGCTCGTTGTCGACCCGATCATACTCAACAACCACCTCACAAAGGTACTCATGGATGGGGGGAGCACCTTCAACATCATCTACGCCGAGACCCTCGACCTCCTGGGGATCCCGAGGACCATGCTCCTTCCCAGCGCAGGGGGATTCCACGGGATCGTCCCAGGGAAGAAGGCACTCCCGATTGGCCGTGTCAAGCTACCTGTTTGCTTCGGCGTCCCCTCGAACTTCCGAAAGGAAGAGCTCACCTTCGAGGTGGTTGCGTTCCGAGGCACCTACCACGCCATCATCGGTCGACCAGGGTACGCCAAGTTCATGGCAGTTCCAAACTACACCTACCTCAAGTTGAAAATGCCAGGGCCTGCGGGGGTCATCACCGTCGACACCTCCTATGAGCGCGCATACGACTGCGACGTCGAGTGCGTGGAAAAAGCCGAAGCTGTCGAGGAGTCGGCCATCCTCGCGGCCCTCGACGACTTGTCTGGGGAGATCCCCGACCCCAAGCGACACGCCGGCAACTTCAAGCCGGCGGAAGACACCAAGACCGTCCCGCTCGACCCCGGCCTCGCGGATGGGAAGGTGCTGACGATCAGCGCCACCCTTGAGCCCAAATAGGAAGCAGTGCTCGACTTTCTTCATGCGAATGCCGATGTGTTTGCATGGAGTCCGTCGGATATGCCGGGTATTCCGAGGGAGGTCGCCGAGCACTCCTTGGACATCCGAGCCGGGTCCAAACCGTTGAAGCAACGGCTGCGCCGCTTCGACGAGGAGAAGCGCAGGATCATCGGAGAGGAGGTCGATAAGCTTTTGAAGGCCGGATTCATCAAGGAGGTACATCATCCCGAGTGGTTAGCTAACCCCGTACTTGTTAAGAAAAAGAATGGGAAGGATAGGATGTGTGTAGACTACACCAGTTTAAATAAAGCATGTCCCAAGGTTCCTTTCCCACTACCACGCATCGATCAAATAGTAGATTCCACTGCGGGATGTGAAACTCTCTGCTTCCTTGATGCATACTCCGGCTACCACCAAATAAAGATGAAGGAGTCCGATCAGCTCGCGACTTCCTTCATCACCCCCTTTGGCATGTTTTGGTACCTCACAATGCCCTTCGGCCTGCGAAACGCCGGGGCCACCTACCAGCGATGCATGCTTCACGTCTTCAGGAAACACATAGGGCCGACCGTCGAGGCCTACGTCGATGACATCGTGGTAAAGTCCAAGACAGTCGGAAACCTGGTCGGAGACCTCGAGATCGCGTTTGGGTGCCTCCGGGCGAACCACATAAAACTAAACCCTGAGAAGTGTGTCTTCGGAGTTCCCCGAGGCATGCTCTTAGGGTATATAGTTTCCCAACGCGGGGTCGAGGCCAATCCCTAGAAGGTAACCGCAATCACAAGGATGGGCCCGATCAACGACCTCAAAAACGTGCAAAGGGTCACTAGGTGTCTCGCCGCCCTCAGCCGATTCATCTCGAGGCTCGGAGAAAAGGCACTGCCCCTTTACCGCCTCCTAAAGAAAACGGAACACTTCGCGTGGACCACCGAGGCTGAGGAATCACTCTCGAAGCTCAAAGCTCTGCTCACCTCGTCGCCTGTCTTGGCAACCCCCGAGTCTGGCCGAGCCCCTCTTGCTCTATGTCGCAGCTACTACCCAGGTAGTCAGCGTTGCCGTAGTGGTTGAGAGGGCGGGAGAGGGACACACCCTGCCTGTTTAGAGGCCTGTCTACTTCGTGAGCGAGGTGCTTTCCGAGACCAAGACGAGGTACCCCCACATCCAGAAGCTATTGTACGCGATCGTCCTCACTCGGCGCAAGCTCCAGCACTATTTCCTGGGCCATCCAGTTACTGTGGTTTCATCTTTCCCCCTCGGAGAGATAATCCAGAACCGGGAGGCGTCTGAAAGAATCGCCAAGTGGTCGGTCGAGCTCATGGGGGAAACCTTCTTCTACGCCCCTCGGAAGGCCATCAAGTCTCAGGTACTGGCAGATTTCGTTGCAGAATGGACCGACACCCAACTACCCCAACACAGGTTCAGACCGAGCTCTGGACCATGTACTTCGACGGATCGTTGATGAAGACGGGGGCAGGCGCCGGATTGCTATTCATATCGCCCTCAGGGGTTCACATGCGCTATGTCATCCGCCTCCACTTCCTCGCCTCCAACAACGTAGCCGAGTACGAGGCCCTCGTCAACGGCCTGCGCATCGCCATCGAGCTCGGGGTTCGATGCCTCGACGTGCGGGGGGACTCGCAGTTGGTGATCGACCAAGTAATGAAAGATTCGAGCTGCCACGACCCCAAGATGGAGGCCTACTACAAGGAGGTCCGAAAACTTGAGGACAAATTCTATGGCCTCGAGCTCAGCCACACCGTCCGCCGGTACAACGAAGCTGCCGACGAGCTGGCCAAAATCGCCCTCGACGTCTTCTCGAGGGACCTTCACAAGCCATCCGTCGACCTAGGCTCGGGGGCTCCCGCCCTCGAGCAGGGGGTCGATCCACCCCCCTCGACTGATCCCCCCTCGAGCGGGGAAGAAGTCATGGAGATTGACGGGGCTACCGCAGCGCTAACCCCTCCGACGAATTGGCGCGCACCCTACCTCGAGTACTTGACACGGGGCGAACTCCCAGAGGACCGCACGGAGGCCCGTCGTGTAGCCCGACGTGCCAAAACCTACGTCTTGTACGGGGACGGCCGCGAGCTGTATCGACGTAGCCCTTCCGGGGTACTTCAACGCTGCCTCACCCTCGCGGAGGGGAGGGCACTGCTGAAGGATCTACACTCGAGGGCTTGCGGCCACCACGCGACGCCAAGAACGCTGGTAGGAAGCGCCTTCCGACAAGGCTTCTACTGGCCGACAGCCGTCGCTGACGCCACCAAACTCGTCCGATCTTGCAAGGGATGCCAATTCTACGCCAGACAGACCCACCTACCCGCCCAAGCTCTTCAGATGATACCTATAACCTGGCTGTTCGCAGTATGGGGGCTCGACATGGTCGGCCCTGAAAAGAACCAAGGGTGGCCACACCCACCTCCTCGTGGCTATAGACAAGTTCTTGAAATGGATCGAGGCTCGACCCATCGCCAACATCCAGTCTCGACAAGCCGTGCTATTCTTCACTGACATCATCCACCGCTTTGGAGTCCCCAACGTCATCATCACCGATAACGGCACGCAATTCACCGGCCAAAAGTTCCTGGACTTCTGTGACCATCACCACATCAGGGTGAATTAGTCCGCAGTCGCCCACCCTCGAACTAACGGCTAGGTCGAGCGCGCCAACGGTATGGTTTTGCAAGGCCTCAAGCCAAGGATTTTTGATCGGCTGAACAGACATGGCAGGAGATGGGTCGATGAGCTGCCCGCTGTGCTATGGAGTCTTCGAACGACACCGAGTCGAGCCACAGGGTTCTCTCCGTTCTTCTTGGTCTATGGGTCCGAGGCCGTCCTCCCCACTGACCTTGAGTACGGGTCCCCTCGACTAAAAGCCTACAGCAAGCAAGCCAGCACAGTAGCCCGAGAGGACTCCCTCGACCAGCTCGAGGAAGCCCGAGACGTGGCCCTCTTCAAGTCGGCGAAGTACCAGCAGACGCTGCGGCGCTACCACGACAAAAATATGCGAAAAAGGGACCTCGACGTCGGCGACCTCGTTCTGCGCCGTCGACAAAGCAACAAGGGTCGTCACAAGCTGACGCCACCTTGGGAGGGACCCTTCATCGTGGCAGAGGTGTTGAAGCCCGGCACTTACAAACTGAAGAACCAGAAGGGCGAGATCCTCACCAACGCGTGGAACATCGAACAGCTACGTCGTTTCTATCCCTAAGGCCTCAAGGCCTCGTACATTTTCGCATTTATGTACAAATTCTCGAATGAACAGAAAATCCACGATCCTAGCGCTTTCATTTTCATTCGTGACTCGACGTAGATTTGCTCTACTCCTCGACGCCACCTTTTCTTCTGCCCCTCGAAGCACGCTTAGCGCAGGTCAGGATACGCGCTCGAGAGCCACAAGGGTCGAGGGGTGCCGAGCCAGGAACTCCCCTACGCCCCCAGGCTAAGGTACTCCCGCTCGCTCCCCCCCTCGAGGGCCTCGGGCGTGCGTCCAACAACTGCGCCAAAAAGTGGAGCGTCAAGGAAGGTGGAGGTAAGAGTGGCTCGAGAGATCACCGCTCGTGGTCAAAAAGGTAGACTCGACCCTTCTCCCATAGAGTCGAGCCTCCCTCGGGGGCTAACAGGGGGAGGACCCCCCTCCTAAGTCCCCGAAAAACTCGAACGTTTTTTTTCGAAACTTGGCTCTTCCTCTCGATCTTTCCCTTGAGTACGCTTCATGACTAAGTAAGGACGCCTCGAACTCCCTAAGGGTCGCGGGTGTCGTCGAGCCAGGAACTCTCCTACGCCCCAGGGCTACGGTATCCCCGCTCGCTCCTCCCTTTCAGGGATACGAGCGTGCGTCAAACACTTAGTCCACAAGCGACGACTCAGGCAAAGAAAAGCAGAGAGACCTCGAGAAGTAGAAATAACAAGACACATTTCGAACAAAATGCATTAGATATAAGAAGCCCTCGGGGGCTCGACATTGTATCATTACAAAAGCCTAACTGTTACACGGACCTTCCTGTCCAGATATGGCTCGCAGGCCTAGGACTACTCAGCGAGGGGGTCTCCGACCTCAAGAAGCAATGCAGGAAGCTGGGCGGCACGCGTTGGCCACATCGGAAGGTGAAGAGTCTGCAGAAGCTCATCAACAACATCCGAGGGCTACTCGGCGCCATCTCCGTCCGCCGAGGGGACCACTTCGGGCTCGAAGAGCTTCGCCAGCTCGCCTCCGGGCACCTCCACAAGATCCATCAGCTTCTGGCACCTCGTGTCGTTCTCTTCGTCAGTCAGCCTCGGGTCGGTGACGAACCCGTTGGCGGCGACGTTGGGGTCATAATTGTAGGCCGAGCTGACGACCGCGAGGGCCCGCTTCACGCCCACGTGCAAGGCAGCACGGACGTGCTCCGTCACCTCCTGCGTCATGGAGTAGAAGCGGCGCAGTAGGGAGTCCCCTCGAGCGTCACCCTCGACCTCCGGCTCCGGCTCGACCAAGAGGTCGCCGCAGAAGGTGGAGATAGCGCCCTCGAGCCTCGCGTTAAGGTTTGCCTCCGTTCCGAGGAGGCCGTAAAGACTGGTCAGGTCCTCGTGGGCTCGGGCGTTGTTTGTTGCTAGCTCTGCCAAAACTAGCACACAACTCGGTCAAAACCAAGAAGCAGGAAAAGGGTCGAGACCGGTCAGACTCAACAACACTTTCAAGAAACTTACCTTGGGCATGCGCCTCCAGGGTGGAGTAGCCCTGCTCGGTCTCCTCGAGTTGGCGGCGGACGTCGACGAGCTCGGTGGCCTGGCCGCTGACCTTAGCCTCGAGGCCCTCGATGACCTTGCCAGCGTCATTAAGGGCTCTCTTCTGGTTGTTCGCCACCACCCCAGAGAGACCGCGCGGGTCCGAGCCTTCTCCTCCGCGGTGGCCAGCGTGTCGCGTTCGCGGGAGACGGCGTCGAGGTCCCCGCGGAGCCCCCGGATGCTCTCTGTTGCCCGGGTCAGCTCCTCCTTCAGCCGGGCGGCCTCCTCCTCTGCCCTGCGCTGGGCCTCCAGGGCAGCATCACGCGCATGCCCGACCTTGATGGTCGACTGGAGGGCGTCGTCGATCCTCGACTGCGCCATTTGCTGGGCGGCCCGGGCTGCCTCCTGCACGGACGCCACCCCGGCCCTCGCGTGGACGATCTTGGACTCGGCATCCTCCCGCGCGGTTGCCGCCTCGGCTCTTGCCCGGGCGGCCTCGGCCTCTGCCTTCTCCAGCGAAGCACGGAGGGCGGGGAGCTGCTCCTGCGCCCGGAGGATGAACTGGGACTTGTCGTAGGACCTCGCCCGCAGCGTCTGACAAGGATGAAAAGGAAGATCATCAGAAAAGAGCAGTCAGGCAATCCAAGCAAAATCTAAGGGAGAACAAAACCCACCTCCATCCCCCGACATATGTCCACGGCGGCAACGTTCGCGGCAAGGCGCACCGAGTGCTCGAACCAGGCCCGGTACTCCTTCAGGTGCTCCCACGTCCGGAGCTCGGCCTGGTCGTCGAGCGTGAGGAAGAGCTGCTCGGGGTCTTGAGGGTCCGCCAGCTCAAGGACCTCTTGTCCCCAGTACGCGCTGCAGAGGGCGATCCTCTCTTAGACCTCCTGTATAACGCCCTGGCGCACTTCAGCAACGCCCCCGCGGCGTTCCACCACCTCCTGCCAGGCGAAGAAGGGAGAAAACCCCTCCAGCTGGGTTCTCCCGGCCTTGGGGCCACCCCGCGAAGACGTCGACGGTCCCGCCGAGCCATACCCACCGGGCAGGGGAAGTCCCGGCCAGGAGAACGGCCCTGCACGGTGAAAGACACGAAGTAATTAGTACCTAGCACCGTAGATCCACTACGGCTCGACCAAGTCGGAGCACGACTTACCTCGAGACGACGACGCCCCAACCTCGAGGCGAGGCCGAGCCACCTCCGGTTCCGCCCGAGGGGCCGAGACAGCGGTCGTCTCCGCCGAGCCCACCAGCTCGACCACCATCTCGATCACCTCTTCGGCAGTGGACGACATCAGCATCCCCGTCTCTCCCGCCGCGCGTAACGCCTCGGGTTGCTCGGCCCGAGCCCCCTCGTCGACCTCCGGCGTCGGCAGTGAGCCCTCAGACGCGGCAACGGCCGTGCCCTCGCGCTCGACCCGTAGGCGCGCCTCCAACGAAGCGAGGCTCTCGGGCCACCGCCCCGGTGTCGGGCGAGCCGGGGTCTCCTCATCTGCGACGACTTGGGGCTCGACCACCTCCATCTCGGCGGCGGCTTGGGGCTGGACCTCCTCGATCGCGATCGCCGTCGACGCGGGCCCCGCGCCTTCCAAGGCGCTGGGTGCGACTCCCTCCGGTAGCTGCGCAGGCGCGGCGACGCCCGCCACTTCGGTGCCCCTCACCGGCGGGGCGGGCAGGCTCGTCTCCTCTCCCGCCTGGGCCGGCGCCGAGGCACCCTGCGCTGCCCCTCGCTCCATCGCCTCCCGGGCCCTGGCTGCCCACCCCGCCTCGGGGGTGAGCGCCAAAGGGGCGGAGCAGCGGGACTGGCCTCGACGGCCGCCTCGACTACGGCCCCCGTCCTCAGCTTCTTGGCAGGGGCAAGGGACGCGTCCTCTCGCAGGCGCTTTGACCTGAGAAAGAAACCCATGCACGACGGTAAGCACAAGTCATGAAGCAACAAAAAGAAAAATGCAAACAACACCCTCGATCAGCCGAAAAGTCACTTACCCCTTCGGGGCCAGGCGTTTCTGGCTGACGGACTTTGAGCCGCTCGAGGGCCTAAACGCAACGCGCAGGGGGCCACTCCTGCGGTTCGCAGCGGGGGTCGAGGCCGCCCTCGGCGCCGTCTCCTGGGCCGGGGCCGATGACGCTCCCGTCGGCCCCCGGCTGGTTTCCTCCTACGCCGATGGGCCGGGCGCTCGAGCGCTCGACCGGGCAGGCGTCGAGGGCGTGCCCAATCGACCCCCTAATGGGGATCGCGACGACCGCCCGCGCGACTCCCGCGACACTTCATCTTGAGGAGCCACGGGGCGCTCCCCCTGTGGTTCGGCTTCAACAATAGGGGCCGACCTCGACGTCGACCCCTCTCCTCCTCCGGTTCCGACGGCCGCCCTCTGCTGTTCGGGCGCCGTCTGTTCCTCCTCGCTCTAGTTCTCCTCGACATTGCTATCGCTGCTCTCCTCCTCTTCCTCCTCTTCCGAGGGCGATTCCTCCTCGGGAAGGCCGTCCCGCCTCTGCCGGGCCCGGCGCTGATCCCTCTCCTGCTTCTCCCGGGCTTTCTTGGCCTTGTCCTTCTTGGCCTTGTCCTTGGCCTTCTTGTCCTTCTCGGCCTGAAGGCGCCTCGCCTGGGAGTCGCCCCGTTCCTCCTTCACCGGCGGCGGTGAATCCCGAAAGGTAACATTCCCCTGGGGAACGCAAGGCAATTAGGTCGCAACGAGAAAGGAGAACAAGGTAAATACAAAAACGCTAACAGAGGAAGGGAGCCTCACCAGCTGGACGTATCCCTCGTCCGGCCTCATAGGGACCCTGGCGACATTCTTGACATCGAACCCGCCCGCGAAGAAGAGACGTACGTGGCGGACCACCCTCTCGGGAGGTAGTTCGTCTCCCAGGAGGCGACACCCCGAGAGGTCGACCCCCAGACACATCTCGTCGAGGCGGAGGGGTCGAGCCATCAGTGGCACGACCCGCCGCTGATGGAAGGCCGACGCGACGATCGCCGCCGTGAGTCCCTCCTTCAGACGCTCGATCGCGCACAAGAGGTTGGTGAGGCGACGCTGCTTCTTCTGCGCGACGCCGTAGTTCCAGCAGTCGGGCTGCGCTTCGATCGTCCTTCCAGTGTAGGCGGGGAGCAGGTTGTCGTCGTTCCTCAAGTAAAACCACCCGGAGTGGCTCGACGAAAGCTTCGCCGGGATGCAGCAATCCGATCGCTTGAGGGCGATGCTGCAGCACCCGACCCTGACCATCTTGCGGGTGCCCTTGACGGCCGACGCGTGGAAGATGCTCACCTCGAAGAGATGGAGCCACAACTCCCAGTGAGGTTCGATCCCGAGGTAGCCTTCGCACACGGCGGCGAAGACCGCCGCATGGCAGACGCCGTTGGGGGTGAGGTGCTGAAGCTCCAGGCCGTAGTGGTGAAGGATTGCGCGTAGAAGACGACCGGGAGGGGCGCCTAGCCCTGCCCGGTGGAAGACCTCGAAGCTCACAACATATCCCTCCGGCGGATTGGGCTCGGCGTGATCCTGCGGCGGTAACATCCACTCCGGTCGGTCGGTCGAGGTGACAGGCCGGAGGAGGCCGCTCTCCACCAGATCCCCAAGGCGCGCGGCGGTCATCGAGGATGCGAGCCAGTCATCGGGACCGACGAGGATGTACCTGGCCATGGGAGCAAGGGGGCTGGTGCGCTCGGGCTTGGGGGCGGAAGGTACGTTCCCGATCTCCCCTCTCTCTCTCGCGTGCGAAGAGGTCCGGCTCACAGGGCGTCTAAGGCAATGGCGGGGAGACGGAGGCAGGGAAGGCAAGTGCGCGGAAAAAACACCCAACTCCTCACCTTCGCCATTTATAAGCGGGAGGCCAACGAACGGATCCGGTAAACAGGCAAGTGAATCTCCGCATTTAATGCGCCTGTACTCCCCTTTCTCGTTTTCCACCAGGATAAGGCGTTCTGTCCCATCATCGGGCTCCGCACCGCACTCCGCCCTGCGCCTGCAACTGTTTCGGCCGAACGGATATCTCCTAAAAAGGCGCACGATCGAAAGCGTTATCTTTGGAGGTAAGGAATCTTGAGGCAGCGAGAGAGGGTTCGACAGCTACCCTCGAGTGCCCGAGGGCAGAAATGACCTCGGGTTATGGACTTCGGTCCACCCCCAAATCTCGAGGGGACAAAGGCCGACCCACGAACGGGTTCAATAGCCCCCCTCGAGTACCCGAGGTCTGAGGGGACCTCGGGTTATCGACTCCAGTCCACTCCCCAGTCTCGAGGGGCCGAAGGCTGGCCCTTTCACGGGGTTCGACAGCGTCCTTCGAGGACTCGAGCCCAATGGGCAAAGGCACAGGTATGTCCCCAAGTTCAATACAATTACCCATTCTTCCCCCTTGGCGTTCCACAAGGCAGGACTCCTCCTTCGGAGGATAGCGTCGGATGACGAATCATCCGTCAAATCTTGAGGGAGCGAAGGCTGGCCCTTACATAGGGTTCGACAGCCACCCTCGAATACCTGAGGTTAGGAAGGATCCATGGTTACCGGACTCTGGTCCACCCCTAAATCTTGAGGGAGCGGAGGCTGGCCCCACGAACGGGGTTCGATAGCCGCCCTTGAGTATGTGAGTCAGGGATGTCCCGGGGGGGGGGGGGCAGGCGCGTGCCCCTAGCTCGAGAACGAACTCTCGAGGTCCTCTGGGACATATCCGAGGCATAACCGAGGAATACCTAAGGATCCCTACGCTGGGAGGCATTGAGCCACCAACTCCTATCGAACAGGGTTGACACCTTAGTAGGCCACACGGTCTTGCTTAGTAAGCCCTACGGTCTTACTTAAATGAGAACGCCTCCGGGCTGCTAATCGACCCCTATCGAATGGGGCACGAGTTCTCACTCGAATTTTTACCCGTATTGGGCACCATTTCTAATGGACTCATGCCCGACACCAGCTCATCGAGGACTTCGGGCTCGTCCTAACGGGGATAGAACGATGCTCTTCACCCTACAATCCGAAAGCAAGGATTCGTGGGAAGGACGCTATGAGGTAGTGAAGGCCTAGCCATTCGAGGGCTCGAGGGCCCGACTACGCACGGCACCCCTCGACGAAAGAGGGTCGAAAACACTCGTGACCTGGCAATTCAAAGTTACGCTTGACTGCTTGCTAGTTGCTGCTTCGCGCCTTCGCGAGTTGGGGTGCTGTGCCTGGCGCCCGCCCAGCAGCAGCGCTTCTGCCTAGACGTGCCGCCAGGAGATGGTCCGGTCAGCGCTCTCGCCCACGCCCGCTGGCGCGCCCGTGTCTACCTAGAGCCCGCGCGTCCCGTCTTCTCCCTTCGTCCTCGTCCATGGACGCGAACGCTCAGAGTCCCAGGTCCGTGCAGAGCAGGATGTCGAGCGGCGCCGGGGGACCAAACCACCATTGCTGCCCACTGAGGCGTGTATAGGGCGCTCGCCCAATGCATGTCTCTTGGCGGCGGTCGGACAACATCTTGGAGCGTCGCTGCTGGAGTGTTGAAGGAGCGTGAGCGGCAACCTCGCAGGATGCGGTTGCGAGGCGAGCACGAGCGTGGAGACACTACTATAGAATTGATTTTCCGTGGCGTTTGAAATTGATTAACTGTGGCGTTTTTCCAACCGCCACGGATCAATGGTCACGGTTAATCGAACCATTAACCGTGGCGGTTATGTTAGGACAACCGCCACGGTTAATCTTTTAAAAAAACAAAAAAGCCCAGATTCAGACCCGATTAGGGCTAGATCTGGGCTTTTTTTTAGGTCTGGATCTGGATCTGGATCCCGTAGCCGCCGTCGCGCAGCCCCGCCGTAGCCGCCGCCGCGCAGCCCCGCCGCGCTGCCCTCTAGCGGGTCCGCCCCAGCGTCGCGCGGGCCTCGCCGCCGCCGTTGCGCAGCCCAACGCGGTCGCGTCGTCCCCGCGCCGCCGCGCACGCTAGCGTCGCACAGGACTGCGCGCGCGGTCACGCCGTCCTCGCGCCGCCTTGCGCGCAAGCGTCGTGCAGGCCCCGCCGCCGCCGTCGTGCAGCCCCGCGCGGTTGCGTCGTCCCCGCGCGGCCCCGCGCCGGAGCCGTGGACGAGGAGGGGGAGGGGAGCCCGCGCCGGAGTCGGGGACCAGGAGGGGGAGGGGCCGCCCACGCGCGTCCTTGCGCCGTCGTCGCGCGGCCCTCCGCCGCTTGCGCCGTCCAGAGGTGGGAGACGAGGGAGACGAGAGAGAGAGAGCCGGCGGCTGAGGGTGAGGGAGAGGGTGGAGGAGAAAAACCTAAGTTCTGTATATATATACTAGCCCGATAAGATAGTATGGGCCATGATTTCATGGGCCTCGCTGGTCCTCATCAAATTAACCGCGGCGGTCGCTTTAAAATAACCGCCATGGTTAATAGGACATTAACCGTGGCGGTCAAATTATAACAACCGCCACGGTTAATCCATTAACCATGGCCATTGATGTTACTTAACTGCCACAGTTAATAGACCATTAATCGTGGCGGTTATATTATAACAACCGCCACGTTAACTGTGACGGTTGTGACCCTCAGCCGGTGGGCTTGGTGGCACCTATTAACCGTGGCGGTTTAGGTGAAAAACCGCCACGGTTAATAAAAGCCAAGTGCTATGCAAAATCATTTCTGTAGTAGTCAGAGCGTCTGAAAGGATCAAGATGCCCAAGAGGGGGGGGGGTGAATTGGGCTTGTTTTAAATTTCTAAAGCAAATATGAAAACCTATCAAATGCCAATCACCCCCTAGTGCCTACGATCCGTGTGTCCTAGCTAGAAAGCGGTAGCAGTTCATGGGAATTAAAAGCAACCTAAGCAATTCTAGTAGGTAAGATAAAAACAAGATGGAAAGTAATGCGGAAATGTAAAGAGCTAGGGAAAAGAAATTCTCAGTGACGCAGCGATTTTTTCCCGAGGTATCGAGGTGTCGACACACCCCCTACTCCTCGTTGGAGCACCTCGCAAGGTATCGCTCCCCCTCTACCCGCGCAAGGGTAGAGTGCTCTCTACGGGCTGATTCTTCGCCACTCCGGCTCGTTGAATCGCCCACAACCGATTACAGAAGCTTGGAAAAGAGCCGCCAACAATCTTTCGGCGATCACTTCCTCCGAACACCATCAAACCGTCTAGGTGCTGTCGAACGCCAAGAGTAACAAGCACAAGACCTTCACTTGACCAACTCAAGGCTAGGAAGGTGGATGGATGCACACAAGTCACTCCTAATCACTCTAGGAGGGAAGAACAAGATGAACTCTCTCTAATCTCTCCCTCACTAGCCTCTTGACTCTCCAAAGGATTTCTCAAGGTGTCACCAGTTGAAACAATGGCCAAGAGTGGTCCTAAGGACGAAGGGGGCAACTATAAATAGTCCCCACCTCCAAAACTAGCTGTTTTTTTACTTTTTCCTCTCTGCGAAGCCACCGGACTAGTCCGGAGCTTACACCACCGGACCATGCACACTGGTCCGGAGCTCACTCTGACTTCCAACTCAGGCACCGTCAGACTACTCTGCTTGGTCCGATGCACTGGTCCGGAGCCAGGGTGCTCTCTGAGTGAAAAACTTCTTCTCTTCTTCGAAGCACCGGACCACTCTCCTTGGTCCGGAGCCCTGGTCCGACGCTCTGGTCCGGAGCCAGGGTGCTTACTGTATGAACTTAACCTCATGTCTTGAACCGTCGGATTAGCCGTCGGACACACCGTCGGACTAGTCCGGAGCCTTCTCTCTCTCTAACACGAGCCATCGGACCACTCTCCTATGGTCCGACGCTTTCCAGACAGGTGGTCTGGAGCTCCTTGAGCTGAGATTTTGCCTAAGTCAGGGACCGTCGGACCACTCTCCTATGGTCTGACGCCTACTAGATAGACTGGTCCGGAGCCTCTTTCTCCCCCTATTTCAACTGTTTTCGCTGAGATTTCTTAAGGAATTTTGCTCCTACCATTTTTAGGGTTTACCTAGGGCTGAAAGCAAGGTCTCTAGGACTAGTTGTGACAAGTGTGCATATACCCACTCTCCTAAACTCTCTTAGGTCAAGCTACTAATCTCATACCCCCATTTATAGTACGGTCAAAGGAAAAACAAAAACTCTAGCTATACTTAGTGCCCTTCTCAAACTTATGGCACTAAGAACTAGCCTAGTCTTCGACTTGTATCATCATCCTTTGCAACCGAAACGATTTCCATCTTGGGGGCATGAATATCCATTAAGCCCATTCAAATTGCATCACCAATGACCTAACACAAATGACTTTGCCTCTGCAAAACACACGTTAGTCATAGTGACCTAGTATTGTCGTTAATCGCCTAAACACAAGGGTCCATGATTCTACAATCTCCCCCTTTTAGGTGATTGACGACAATACAAGCTCGAGTAAAGAATAATGAGTGAATTTTGATAAGAGAAAACATGACTTGACATGAGATAGACATGGGTTAGTGATAAGAAAGACAAAAACATGCCTAACCACTCAAGCCATGACAAGCACAATAGATATGAATTAAGCATAGTACTTGATTTCATAAAGGATATGCTATAGCCAAAAGATCAGAGATTAGCGCGGAAGCGATATAGCATAAACAAGTGACATGATATATAAAGATGAATGTCCACACATGTCACACAACCGTCAAGTCTCAATCATCACACATATCATACAATGCATAAAGATGGTAAATGTGATGCATGATGCGATAGGGTTAATACACATCAAAAGAACGAATCCTACTAGCTCCCCCTGAAGCTAGTCCATCTACTCGACTCTCCCTCTCCCCCTTTGGCGTCTAAGCACCAAAACTAGGCGTCTGGAGGCGGAGTGGAAGCAGCCGTGGAGCGGTCGAGCACCCTGAACGCTGCCAAATATGTCTCATCATCTGAGTCCTCCCCCTGAGTGTCTGACGCTGGAAGGGAAGCGGTCTTGGGGTCGGAAGCGGACAGGCCTGCTATCGCTGCTGTCGAGGACTCTGGAGCAGTAGCTAGAGTAGAGGTAGGATCAGAAACCGGTGCCAGGGTCGCTGCGGGAGCCTCAGGAGCTACGGTGTCCGGTGGTGCCTCAATCACGGACTTGACTGGAGTCTGAAGGACCGGAGACTGCGGAGGCTGTACTGGAGTCGAGGTGACCACTGTAGCATCGGTAGCAACTGCAGCTGTTGGTGGAGTGGACACGGCTGGAGCCCGACTGTCGTGTGTAGCGTCTGAGGAAGCTATTGCGGAGCGATGCTGATCAGCTGTCGGTGCAACCAACTCTGCCTCAACCTCTGCTGCTATCTGGGGACCAGTGGGGGATGGCTGCCCTGTAATGTCGCTGAACGTCACAGATAGATCTCTGGCAGTAGCACCCATCGTAACAGTAAGCGGCGTGAAAGCAGTAGTGAGAGGGGTGAACTGCTGAGTCGGGCCGAAAGTGTCCAACCACTGTGTCATCTGAGTCGTCGGTGACTGGAACGGGGTGGTCAATCCGGCAACCTGAAGTCCACTGGACTGTACGGCTGGGGTGGAAGTGACTGTCTGACCGGCAGAACTCGTAGGGGCCACTGAAGGGCCAACTGAGGGGCCAACGGAAAACTGAGGTCCTCCTATCTACCCAACTGACTGAGAAGGCTGAGATGTGCTCATCATCTGTATCTGGGGTGCAGCTGGAAACTCAAGGGGAGGGGCGCCTGTCCACTTCATCATGTGGGCCATAAAGGCCATGTTCTGCTGCTGAAGCTGCTGAGACTGAAGCTGTAGGCGCTGTGACTCTAGCTGCATGGCTAGCATCTGACGCTGCATCTCAATGTGGCGCTTCTCAGACTACCGTTGCATCTCATCCTGTCGCTGCTGGACCTGTGTAACTGTAGTGACTAGAGAACTCTACTGCTCATTGAGACGGTCAAGAATCTTCAACATCATAGTCTTAGTGGCAGAGGCAGAGCAGCCAACCTCAGTGTCGTGAGCCCGTGGGGGCATCGGTGGAACTGGCTAGAAGTCGGCGTCTGAGCTGTGTGAAGAGGTGTCCTCAGGAGTCACATCAGCTCTAGTGTCCAAACCATGGAGCTTTTGCTGCTCAACACTACGTATAGCCTCATCCTGAGCATCAACATCAGCTCTGTCAGCTGGAACAGTCCTCTCCCTGACAAGACGAAGGACCCGGTTCCCAAACCGGCTGTCAAACGAACCTAGGACTCTGTAGGCCGGGAAAGAAGTCGGTGACTGATCCAACAGGGCGCGGAGTCCAGGGTTGGCTTCCTCAAGCTCAATAGCTATAATCGATGAAATCCAATGAGCATAGGGAAATTGACGTTGTGCCCTCATACCATCTGCTATCACGTCCTCAATCTCTGACACAAGAAAGTCAGCGACGTCGAACAGTGTCTGAGAGACGAGTGCCTGAAGGAGTAGCTGCTGCATGTTAGTCAATCCTTCCTTGTAACCCGTGCGAGGCTGCAAGGTACGACGGAGGACTTTGTTCAACCAGTGAACGGTGGATCGGAGCTCTGCTGGGCTACGTCGGGAGCCCTCTGAGAAAGGTGGCTTGAAGAGAGGAGCCACCTCCTGAACTGACAGTGTACGACAACCTCGAGCTCGGCGAGGCACAGAAGCTCCTCTGTAGCAATCATAATGTAGATCAAGCTCGCCACCTGTCTGACGGA
This sequence comes from Microstegium vimineum, assembly GCA_022036555.1. Taxonomy (NCBI): domain Eukaryota; kingdom Viridiplantae; phylum Streptophyta; class Magnoliopsida; order Poales; family Poaceae; genus Microstegium; species Microstegium vimineum. The sequence goes on along the minus strand of CM039126.1, from coordinate 19,682,962 downwards.
GGTGAAAGATCTCTCTGAGCCTAGTCAAGTATAGCCTGTATCGCCCTCCTCTGAAGGTATACTGTAGGAACTTGTGCTCTGGATCAACCCATACTGAGGCATAGAACTCTCTGACCCATCTCTCAATATAGTTTTTGGAACGACCAAGTAGATCGGCGAGTCCCGGAAGGTAAGTGATGAACGGTCTGATCTCCTCACCAGCTAGCTCAACTATGCTCTCTAAGGAGCAAACCCTGTGTGGTCGGATCTGTATGCTGGTAAGCTGAGCTGCTCTATAGAAATCCTCCATGATCGTGGCACTGGGGTCACGCTGATTGGGGCACCACTTCTCGAGAGCGACAAACCGTAGCTTCTTCACCTGCTTGGCTGTGAGATTCCTAAGATCAAGGTGAACAGAAGCTGAAGCTGCTGTGGGAGCTGCTGACTGAGGTAACTGAGCTGACTGGGAACGTGTAGATCGCCCCTAGGAACGAGGGGCCAACGGTGTACCCAGGGCCTCCGTGACAAGCTCCTGCTCCTCTGGAGTATCCTCTGTCTGTGACCCAGTAGGAGGAGTAGGAGGTAGATCCCGCGGAGGGGTGCCAAGTCTCACTGTGCCTCGGCGACCGCCTCGCTTTGCGCGGTCTGCTGCATCGGCCACTGCTTCGGCTTTCTCAGCCTCTATGAGCTTTTGTTTCTTTTTCTTTGGCTTCTCAACCACTTGCTTCTGGCCCTTGTCTCTGGAAGTACGTGGAGGAGGAGGCGTGTCATCACCTGACCCAGCTGCGCGAGCACGAGAACTACGAGTCATACTAGATCAAACAAAGAAACACTGCCCACTGATAAACACAAGAGCCACTGCCAACTGTCAGAACCACTGATCTCTGTCACAATCAACTGCCAACTAAACAATCAAAGCACAACTGACAGAGGGGCCTGCAAGCCACTGGATTGAACCTCCTGAGGCTTTGCCTCAATCCTTACTCGCGAGCTTTGCCCCGAGTTTAAACTGCCACTGACTGCTGCTAGATAGAATAGACAGGGTATATATAAGCATATATAAAATCTAGAGATAAGAATCCGTATAGAAGCAAGCATCTAGATAAGTAAAGGAATGAAAAGCTGTCATGATACCTGAGGTAAGAAAGCGTATCTAATCAGAGCGATTCAAGTTCCAAACCACACTCCGAAAGATGTATTGCCAACTGAAGAATTACAATTGACATTTAGAATTAGTGAATTGGAGTTGACATGCTTAAGAGATTTGTAAGGAATAATTCTAGGGCATGACGTTATCCATGATACGACAAAACGCGTACGCAAGGATTGAAACCATACCCTAGCGACGATTAGTTGAAATCGACGACGACGAATCGAATTCGTTCAGGGACGAACACGTCGAAAACCCTCTTAGGGTTAGGGCAAACCCTAAGAGGTGGAAGGGGCCTTCCTGATGTACAATGTAGAAGGGGGAAACCCTAGCTTGGCTGGCAGGGAGTGGTGGTGAGTTGGACGCCAGCGAGGGGAACCCTTGGCGGCGAGGTCAGTGGCGCGGAGGAAAGCGGCGTCGATGGAGGGCGGCCCTGCTACGGCGAGGCACAACTGCTGCTCGGCAGGGAGAAAAAGCAGAGGGCAGAGCAGCGGTGGAGTGGCGGCGGAGCTCAGGAGATGGGCTCACCGGCGACGAAGGGTGCAGGGGAGCTCGGTGGCGGAGCAGCGGCGGAGGAGGCTTGACGGCGTACGGACGGCGGATAAAAAAACACTGCGGAAACAGAGCCGTTCGCGGGGGGTTATCCGCAAAATTTCAATGCGTCGGACCACTCTGCTTAGTCCGGAGGCTGGTCCGACGGGTGGTCCAACGGTACCAGAGAAGGAAAAACAGTGAGCACCCGACCACCGGACCAAGGCGTCGGACGACTCACCGGACTGGTCCGATGGTGCACCGAACTGGTCCGACGGTGCATAGATAAAACTGACAGAGGCACCGGACGACTTGCCAATGGTCCGGAGGAGCGTCGGACGGTGGTCCGACGGATTCTGTGGCTGGAAAAAAAATTTATGCAGTGAGGGACAGGGCGTCGGACCACTGCGTCGGACCATGCAGATTGGTCCGAAGGGTGGTCCGGTGCTTAAAATTGCTCTGAATTTTCATGTTTTTCTCTCCAATCTTTTCTCTTAGCCAAGTACCAACACAAAAGAGCAAAGAGAGGCACTTGTTGGACTTAACATAAGAACCATCTCTCAAACCCTCAATTTTAGAAATAGTTTGCCATAGGCTAGAATTAGTTTTCATAATAAAATAGTTCAATAAAGCTCCAAGGGTCACCATAGGGGCACAAGAGGGGTATTAGCTGAAGCTAGAGCATTGAATTGCTCCCCCTAAATAATGAACCTAATGATGACACAAAAACTTAACTGAAAAGAAATGAAGAAGCAAGACTCATGCATATGCAATGCAAAATGGAATTTGAATCTAGGTTGCTTGCAAGTTTAAACCGCGATTAAGCTTTGTCACACGCTTTGAGGGCGGTTATCTCAACCACGTTAGCCAAGCCTATGTGCATTACCAAATTAAACATGTTATATTACATATGAATGCATGGTTCACACAAACTCATCTTTTAGTGAAGTTACAGTGATCAAGCACATTCAACTCGCTTCTCAACCTACAAAAGGTTGTTTCATCGAGTGGTTTAGTGAAGATATCCGCCAATTGATCTTCTCTCTTAACTCCAACTAGTGTGATGTCTTTCCTAGCCACATGATCTCTAAGAAAGTGATGGCGAATATCTATGTGCTTGGTGCGAGAGTGTTGAACCGGGTTGTTTGCAAGCTTTACGACGCTTTCATTATCACACAAAAGTGGAACTTCTTTTAAAAACACGCCGTAATCAAAGAGTGTTTGGGTCATGTATAGGATTTGTGCACAACTTGCTCCCATGGCAATGTATTCCGCCTCGGCGGTTGACAATGCCACACTGTTTTGCTTCTTTGAGGACCAAGAAACAAGTGATCTTCCTAGCATGTGGCACCCTTCGGAGGTACTCTTCCTATCAACCTTACACCCGACATAATCCGAATCGGAATAGCCAACTAGTTGGAAGGGAGCTCCTTTGGGATACCAAAGACCCATGCTAGGGGTGTGCCTTATGTACCTAAGGATTCTTTTAACCGCACAAAGATGGGACTCCTTAGGGTTTGCTTGAAACCTAGCACACATGCACACACTAAACATGATATCCAGCCTAGATGTGGTGAGGTAAAGTAAACTACCGATCATAGAGCGATAAAGAGTTTGGTCAATCGGTTTACCTCCCTCATCGAGATTGAGATGCCCATTAGTAGGCATTGGGGTCTTGATTGGCTTGCAATCGTCCATCTTGAACTTCTTAAGTAGATTATAAGTGTACTTTTCTTGAGAGATGAAGGTCCCTTCTCTCATTTGCTTCACTTGAAAGCCAAGGAAGAAGGTTAGCTCGTCAATCATTGACATCTCGAACTCCTTGGACATCAAGTCACCAAACTCCTTGCAATGGTCTTGGTTTGTTGACCCAAATATAATGTCATCGACATATACTTGGCAAACGAAGATCTCTCCATTAAGCTTCTTGGTGAATAGTGTAGTGTCGACGATCCCGATCTTGAAGCCCTTCTTGATTAGGAAGTCCCTTAGCCTCTCATACCAAGCTCTTGGAGCTTGCTTCAATCCGTAGAGTGCCTTGGACAACCTATACACATGATTAGGCAAGTTTGGGTCTTCAAACCAGGGAGGTTGTGAGACATAGACAAGTTCATTTATGAAACCATTTAAGAAAGCGCTCTTCACATCCATTTGAAAAAGTTTCATTTTGTGATAGCATACGCCAAAAGGATACGAATGACTTCAAGTCTTGCAACCGGTGCAAAGGTCTCTCTAAAATCGAGTCCTTCTACTTGAGAGAACCCCTTTGCCACCAATCTTGCTTTGTTCCTCACAACCACGCCTTGATCATCTTGCTTGTTCCTAAACACCCACTTGGTGCCAATGATTCTTGCATCCTTTGGCTTCTCTTCAAGTGTTCACACTTGGTTCCGGGTGAAGTTGTTGAGTTCTTCATGCATGGCATTCACCCAATCTAGATCCGCAAGTGCTTCTTCTACACTAGTAGGCTCAACAAAGAAAACAAACGAGTGATGTTCAACATAAGATGCAAGTCTAGAGCGAGTCATTACTCCCTTTGATGGACTCCCTATGATTTGATCATGGGGGTGAGCTTGAAGGATAGATGTTGATCTTCTATTCGTCTCTTGAGGAGGAGGAGGCGGTGCTTCAACATTGCTTGCTTCGGCCTCGGCTTGATCTTGAGGAATGTGAGTGTCTTCTTGAGCTTCTCTCACTTGATCTCCTTCATCAACTTGAGGCGTGTGGGGTGGAGAAGGATCTTGATTTGCTTCATCTTCAACTTCTTCCACCTCTTGCGGGTTGATAGCACCAATTGGCATATTCTTCATTGCCTCCCTCAAGGGTTCATCACCTACATCAATATTCTCAAGCGCTCCTTGGGAGCCATTAGTTTTATCAAACTCCAAGTCATACGTTTCTTCAACTAAGCCGGTGGCTTTGTTAAATACACGGTATGCCTTGGATTTAAGTGAATATCCAACAAAGAAACCAATGTCACACCGCCGTTGGAATTTACCCAAGTGTTGGCGCTTCTTGTAGATGTACACCTTGCAACCAAACACCCGGAAGAATGAAATATCCGGCTTCTTCCCATTGACAAGCTCATAGGGGGTCTTCTTTAATAGCCTTTGGACGAAGAGACGGTTTGTCGCATAGCACGCGGTGTTGATTGCCTCCGCCCAAAACTTCTCCAGAGTGTTGTACTCATCAAGCATAGACCTTGCTAGAGTTATGAGCGTCCGGTTCTTCCTCTCTATAATACCATTTTGTTGTGGAGTATATGTGGCGGACACCTCATGCTTGATCCCCACTTCATCACAATAATCTTCAATCTTTGTGTTCACAAATTCGGTGCCATTGTCACTTCTAATCTTCTTGATCTTCACATCAAATTCATTTTGAGCTCTTGTAGCAAACTTCTTGAAGATGCCTTGTGTCTCTCCCTTGTCTTGAAGAAAGAACACCCAAGTGTATCGAGAGTAGTCATCCACTACCACCAAGCAATAGATATTTCCTCCAAGACTAGCATAGGTGGTAGGGCCCAATAGATCCATGTGTAGCAACTCTAGAACTCTTGAGGTTGACATGAAAGCTTTGGTTGGATGAGTGTTTGCCACTTGCTTGCCGACTTGACATGCACTACAGAGTTTGTCCTTCTCAAACACCACATCCTTGATTCCTCTAACCATTTCCTTCTTGACAAGCTTCTTCAAGGTTGACATGCCCACATGTGCTAATCTTCTATGCCATAGCCAACCCAAAGAATTCTTGGAGAAGAGACAAGTTTGCAAGTTGGCTTCATTTGAATTGAAGTCCACTAAGTAGAGGTTGTTGTGCCGGAACCCTTTGAATATCATTGATGAATCTTCAATCTTGTTCACAATCACCTCATTTGGAGTGAAGAGACAATGAAACCCGAGATCACAAAGTTGACCAACCGATAGCAAATTGAAGCTCAATGATTGTACTAGCAAGACATTTGAAATTGATTGATCTTGGGAGATAGCCACTTTGCCTAAGCCTTGAACTTTGCCCTTTGAATTATCCCCAAAAGTGATCTTGTCTTGATTTGCACAATCCTCATCAAGTGTGGTGAACATCCGGGGTCGCCGGTCATGTGTTGAGTGCAACCACTATCAATTACCCAATGGCTTCCACCGGTCTTGTAGTTCACCTACACACAAGCAACTTAGAGTTAAGCTTGTTGTTTGGGAACCCGCTTAGTGCGGGGCCCCATTGTCTTGTCAACCAACTCCTTAGCAACCCAAAGAATCCTAGGCTTGTTCTTCATTGGTGGTCCAAGAAACACCACAAGTGGTGTACCCTTGGAATCTTTATTGATGACATAGTGAGCATCATGAGCAAATGGCCTAGTGTGCTTGGGCAAGGTCTTGGGAAGTGGAGTTTTGCATTGAAATGAGAGATGGCCAATTTGTCCACATCCAAAACACCTCTTAGGCTTGGGCTTTCGCTTCTCTTGATTGTAGCCATTGTACTTGTTCTTGTAGTAGTTCTTGGCTTCAATCTTGACCTTGGCCTTCATCACTTGGTTTTCCTTGTACCCAATACCGGTCTTGTCATTCTTCATGACGGTGCTCATTAGAAGCTCACTTTGGAGATTATGACCCTTGGTGAACTTTTCAAGGCCACTTGTAAGCTTGGTCTTGTCATTCTTGAGCTTGGTAATTTCTTCTCGAAGAGAGTTGATCAAAGTGATAGCATCTTTGTCTTCTTCTTGAGCCGGCTTGATGGTGAAGGGCTTGTTTGTCTTGAGGTTGATTAGCTCTTCCTTAAGCTTTGAGTTCTCTTCCATCATCTTCATATAATCATCATACATGTCGGCTTCTACAACTCTCTTGCCCTTGCACTTGGCACTTTGCTCAAGAGCCACATCATCAAGCTCGATATCACAAGAGATAGCACTTGCACACTTAGCACACGGGTTAGTAGCAACATGTGTAAGATCTTGAGTAAGCAATTCATTTGCTACCACTAGTGTGCCATGATCACTTTTCACTTGGTTGTAGTCATCTTTTAGCAAGTTAAACCTTGTGAGGAGCTCTTGGGATGACCTCTCAAGCTTATCATGTTTCTCATTTGCTTGCTTAAGAGAGGCTTTGAGCTCCCTAGTGCTAGATGTGAGAGAATTAATCTCAAGCTTAAAATCATCATTAGCACTAGACAAGTTGTCAAACTTATCATGCAAGTTTTCTTTGATTTCAAGAAGTTTATCATTTTTACTCTAGTACTTCCTTATGATGCTAGCGTACTTGTTGCAAATTTTAATTAGCTCATCATAGGAAGGTGCTTCTTCATCGTCACTATCAGCACTAGAGAGGTTATCACCATCATCCTCTTTTTGTACCTTCTTGTCACCTTTAGCCATAAGGCATAGGTGTGTAGAGGATGAGCCCGGCGATGAAGGAGGAGGTGGCGGTGGAATAGAAGAACCAATCACCAATGCGGCCACCTTCTCTTCTTCACTCTCATCATCGGAGGAGTCACTTGAATCATCAATATCGGTGAGCCAATCACCCACAATGTAAGCCTTGCCATCCTTCTTCTTGTGGAAGTTGAAGTTCTTCTTCTTCTTGTATGGCTTGTCTTGCTTCTTGTCATCATCACTTGAGTCATCATTGCCGCCCTTGTTCTTCTTGAAGTTTTTGAACTTGTTGTTCTTGAACTTGTCTTTCTTCTCTTCGGGACACGCATGGGCTAGATGACCAAGAGTGCCGCAATTGTAGCACTTCATTTGGGAGATTGGCTTCCTTGAAGAGCTTGTGAAGAATTTCTTCTTCTTTGAGTCAAACTTGACTCCATTCTTGTTTAGCCTCTTCAACATCTTGGCGGTCTTCTTCACCATGAGAGCGATGTTGTCTTCATCATCATCATCACTTGCACTCTCAATGACATATTGAATCTTGCACTACTCCTTGGAAGATGCCTTGAGAGCCAAGTCCTTCTTCTCCTCCTTCTCTTTCTTCTTGGAGGAGGATGAACTTCCATCATTGATCTTCATGTACATCTCATGAGCATTGATCTTGCCCAACACTTGCGTGGGCCAAAAATCCCTTCCTAATCATTCTGGGGCTGAGTCAGCTGGGACCCATATCTGACGTGGCGCTAATTGTGCCAAAACAACAGCTGGAACCAGACATGGGGATGATGTGCATGGTTTAGATAGATGAGGGAGGTCTTTTGTCTGATTTTCAGGATCAAGGAGGCAAATCAAACTTTCGCAAAAGATGAGGGAGGTAAAGTGTAGTTTTTCTTTGAGAAAAAGATCCTTGGGCATTCATGGACATGGTAGGTGAAGAAAATACTATATGGGCCCATATGCTATAAAAACAAAGTCAACTGCATGTATGTCATTATCAAATGATGTTTACATCTAAAAAATAATAAATTCACTACTACAGAAACGACAATCAGTGCCGGTTCAAAACCCCCTACAGTGGTGGTTTTTGAACCGGCACTGGCGAATCGGCAGTGATGAGCCCAAGCCATCACTGCCGGTTATGCCAAACCGGCAGTGATGGCGGAAGCATCACTGCCGGTTCGTGTTACCAACCGGCAGTGATGTTTGAGCCATCACTGCCGGTTTGTAACACCAACCGGTAGTGATGCTTGCGCCATCACTGCCGGTTTGGCACCCCAACCGGCAGTGATATTATTTTTTAAAATTGCATTTTTTTAATTTTTTTATTTTCATTTGGGGTTTCTGGTTTAGGGTTTATGGTAGAGGTGGTGGGGTCGGAGATCGTGGAGGTGTTTGCTATCGAACCATTTGATATCGATGTGAATTGAAGGTGGTTGTGGACTAGCGACAATACAAACCCATCACACATTTATATTAATTATTACAAAACATCCAAACAAAACTTAAAGTATCAAGGCGGTCTTTTCCATAGTTCTTCTTGAAGTCCTTACTTTTCACAATGGATAGACATCCTTTTCTATACACTATATCGTCCAGAATAAGAGTTGCTATCTCCTCTTGAAATCCTCTTATCTCAAAATCCACCAACCTATTGTGGCCCTGATCTTTGCGCTGTAAATTGATACAAGATGATATTGAGATACACATACGTAAGACAAAACAACAGAATTAAAATGCGACGCGTACGTACCATGCCATCTCCTATTCCTAGTTTTGCGCCAAAGTAGCAAAGCATTGCCCACATCACATAGAACCCGCATTCGTTGTTCCCCATTGGTTGATCTAGGGCCTTGACCTTCTTCATATACTCCGCTCTGAATGGTTCTCTTCATTTCTTTTGCATTTTAGGCTCCACATTTCTCCAATCAGGTAATGCCTTCATTCTATGTGACAATGTAAATGAAGTGTGAAGGCTCATGACATTATTAATTACAATATCATATGTGATTGAAAAGTGTGGTGATATTGGGTTCACTTACATATTTAGCACTTTGACTAGGGGTTCGATAAGTTTAAGTGGCTTCTTTTTTGAGTTCCACACCTCGATAGTTGAATTTTTAAGACTTATATCTACGAGGACGTAATGGTTGCTGCAATCACAAAGTTCATGTTATTGAATGATATATCAAGAAAAAACACTTAAGTAAGGGTCGAGAACACATACTCGCAATTGTAGGTTAGCAGTGCATTTGTTTTGCCGACTGAGAACATTCTTTCAAACTCTATCTTCAAACTCGCTAAGACATACGGATCTTGGAGACCGGCTTTCCATGCTGTCTCATTTACCAAGATGGGGTCCAAGAAGTCAAAATTGCTATTTTGTTTTTGAAGGCAAAATTTTGCTACAGACCTGCAAAATAAAAATGCATGGATATATTCAAATGCAGATCACGTAGTTTATTATAAGGTTGTTAGGGTATGATACTTACATAGTCCATAACATCATAATCTGCACATCCAGCGAGCGTCGTTGAAAGAGTTGAAAAAGGTCTTCATAATGAATAGTATGCACAACTTCTTCAGGATGATTAAAAATAAAACATGGAGGGATGCATACTTCAAAGGTTGCATTCTTGTCTTTGCTATTGTTACTATCTATGATGTAGTAATCATGCAACTGTCGCATGTTTGTTGGCAAATTTCTATACTCTTCTTGGCTGGCGACCATAGGCCTGCCTAGTTGATCGAACTGAGAGATGTGTCAGTGTCTAGTTGTCTGAGGGAGCTTTGTTGCACCACGCTTAGTCCTTCTGGAACTCTCACCAGTACTTGGACCTTCCGGCGGAACCTGCTTCAAAATTTATAAATAAGTCCCCATCAAACTTTTATGGCTATATCTACCGTGTTTTAGGTATGACCTAAGTTATTACCTCGTCTCCTTGGCCCTCTTGTAGGTTTAGCATATGGCTAGGGCTCCAAGGTCTTTGACCCCCTTGCTGGTTGTCATCGGCTCCTTGGTCACGTTCAGCACCGCCACCACTAGTTCCTTGGTCATCGGCTTTGGTCGCAGGGCGACGGGTGGTGAATCGGCGCTTAATTGTCATGTTTCTGGACATGAATTTCGATTATTGGTATTAGCTCATAGGTAGATAGATAGACTCAAAAGCCGTACATAAATCGAGCGGGTTCATTTAGGTATACATAAGTGAACTACCTATAAGTCATGCTATACATCTCTCTATCTCTCTATATCTCTCTATATGTCTATCTCTCTATCTCTCTATATCTCTATCTATCTCTCTATCTCTCTATATCTCTCTATCTCTCTATCTCTCTATATCTCTCTATCTCTCTATATCTATCTAAAAATTTGAATAGAAGTTGAAAATCTTCCAAAATAGACAAGTATATAGAGATTAGTCACAATATAAAGCCATAGCCACAAGATATGATTGTATCTATATCTGTATCTCTCTATCTCTATCTATCTATATATCTATAAGTGACCAAAGAGTTTACAAGCATCAATATCTATAAGTGACATCGTATATACAAGCATCTCCACAAGCATAAATGAATCATATATACAAAGCTATCTTTCTCTCTATCTATCTATCTCTCTCTCTATCTATTTCTATGGGTAAGTCATGCATCTCCACAAGCATAAGTGAATCATATATACAAGCATATCTTTCTATCTCTCTCTATATATACAAGGATGACATATAAGGATGAAAGACACTACCTATCTCTCTATCTCTATCTCTCTCAAATATACAAGGATGAACCATCTAGCTATCACTTTGTCTATATATAAGTCATGTTATATCTCTCTATATGTAAGTCATGTATCTCTAAGTATATAAGTACCTATATATCTCTACCTATCTGTAAGTACTATCTCTCTAATCTCTCTCTCTCTATATATAAGTATATATCTCTAATCTCTCTAATCTCTCTAATCTATCTATCTATCACTATAATCTCTAAGCTAGCTATCCATGCATGCCTAACAACAACTAGGTAGCAGTTTCCTCCACTGTGGCATTTCGTCGAACAGGTTACAGGCATGGCGATTGGAGCTCACCGTGGAGGGTCGGGGGCCGAATTCCGAGCTCATGTGCCGTCGCGGGGGAGGTCCTGGGTGGCGGAAAGATCGGTGGCGAGTCCTGGCGAGGTAGCTCTGGGTCCGTCGTGGTGGGGTTCCCGGCGAGGTTGCTGCGGCGTGCATTGGAGGTCTGCCGGAGTCGAGCAGAGCAGCTCGAGCTTCCTCGCGGCGTCGTGGAGGGAGGCAGCGGCGGTGTCGAGGTCGTGGAGGAGCCTCCTGCCGGCGTCGTGGAGTGAGGCGGCGTCGTCGTGTAGTGGCGAGCTCTCGGGTGGTGTCGAGAGCGTGCGGCATCCGTGGGTGGTGGCGGTGGCGGCGTCGGGCTGCAGCGGCGTCGGGCTACACCGGCGCCGAGCTCAACCGTGGGCGGGGAGGTCGTCGAGGTCGAGGGTGCGACGGCAGCGTGTAGTGGCGAGCTCGGGCGGAGTCGAAATTGCTAAGTGTGGAACTGGCGCGCGTCTGAAATTTTCGGACGCGCGCCAGTTCTTTAAATAGGGTAGCTCATCACTGCCGGTTCTTGTTACAAACCGGCAGTGATGTTCCCTATCACTGCCGGTTTGTAATAAGAACCGACAGTGATGAGGGCGCATCAGTGCCGGTTCTTTTTAACCGGCAGTGATGATGGCGCATCACTGCCGGTTGGTTATTAGAACCGGCAGTGATAGGGGCACATCACTGCCGGTTCCTCTATAACCGGTAGTGATAGGGGCACATCACTGCCAGTTCCTCTATAACCGGCAGTGATGTGTGTATTTTTTTAAATTCTGCCTTTTGCTTTAGAATTCAAATTACTCCTGATTTTTTACTAAAACTTGAAAAACTCCAAACATAGAAATTGCATAATTTTTAATTCTCTACAACTTTTGCTGAAGTAGCATATTCAAATTCTTTATAATTTTTGAATTCCATTTTGAATTTGAATAAGGGTTTAAAATTCAATTACCCCCTTTGTAATTACTCCAAAAATTTGAATAGAAGTTGAAAATCTTCCAACATAGCTTTTGCTAGTTTTGAGGAGCTCTACATTATTGCTTATACACTCAAGGTCTAATTCTTTATAGTTTTTAAATTCCATTTTGAATTTGAATAAGGGTTTAAAATTCAAATACCCCCTTTGTAATTACTCCAAAAATTTGAATAGAAGTTGAAAATCTTCCAACATAACTTTTGCTAGTTTTGAGGAGCTCTACATTATTGCTTATACACTCAAGGTCTAATTCTTTATAGTTTTGGAATCCCTTTTGACATGACATACATTAATCAACAACATGGTACAAATCAACAATCTCTAGAACTCCATATGATCTCAAATTACTAAAACAACATTTCATTAAGGATTACATAGTTTATGATACTCTAACAATTCACGGTGCAGGCACGATGATGGCCTCATCATGATCACTCCGGAGGTAAGCAGGTTCATCACCCTCTTCAAGGACATGTAGGGTAACATCCGTCCCAAAAGGAGCCATTTCTTCATAACCTTTGTACTCTTCTTCGTCTGTCACTCCGTCGACACCTACAATCTTCCTTTTGACTTGCAATACTACATGTCGTCTTCCATTTGTATTGTTATCCCTTGCATAGAAGATTTGCAAAACATCCTTTGCAAGGACGAAGGGGTCATCTCTGTATGCGGTCTTGGATAGATCAACGGTAGTGAACCCATCCTTGTCGGTGTTGATTTCATTCAGCCGGACCCACAGACAATGGAAAAGAGCAACTTTCAACTGATGTCCATAGTCTAGCTCCCATATCTCATCTATGAAACCACAGTATGTTGCCACCACCGTGCCGTACTCATCGTGGGCGTCGAAACGAACACCACTGTTTTGGTTCGTGCTCTTTCCGTCCTGTTTTTTTGTGTTAAATGTAAAACCATTTATTTGATATCCTTGGCACTTCATTAGCGTAGTCAAAGGTCCGGGGGCTAAGAGATCTAGCTGACATCCCGTTACCTTTCCTAGTCTTTGGCGTCGAAACCAGTCACCGAATTCCTCCTTATGTTTTTTTGTCAAGCCAAGCCTGTGACCTCCCTATGTGCTTAATTTGCAGAAACTGCTTGTGCTCATCAATGTATGCCATCACACCGTCGGCCTACTGGAGAACAGCGTAGTGTGCTTGTCTGAAGGAGACGACTTCGTCTATTTTGACAGCTTTCTCACTTATTGTTCCTTTGCCCCCTAGTCTTCCATCGTGATGAGATACTGGAACTCCAACCCGCTTGATGTCCAGATAATATGTGGAGAACTCAATAGTCTCTTCTGTTGACCATCCTTCTACCATGCTCCCTTCTGGTCTGAATTTATTCCTAACATACCGCCTGAAAACTTTCATCAGCTTCTCGAAAGGAAACATCTGGTGTAGGTACATTGGGCCAAGGGCTTTTATTTGATCCACAAGATGAACAAGTAGATGCACTGAAATGTCGAAGTAAGTCGGTGGAAAATGCATCTCAAGCCTGCATATAATCTCGGCTATCTCCTGCTTTAGGTGGTCTAACCTGCCCACTTCAATGACCTTTTCAGAGATCGCGTTGAAGAACGAACACAACTTTATGATTGGAGCACGGACCTTGTCAGGGAGGATACCTCGCAGGGCAACTGGGAGCAGCTGAGTCATTATGACATGATAGTCTTGGGCCTTCATAGAACCATAGTTAAACTTAAGTTCTCTCATGTTAACTAGCCTCTTCGGGTTCCCACAGTAGCCACTCGGTACTTTGAGATCATTGAAGAAAGAAATAAGCATTTCTTTTTCCTCCTTTTTCAGTGTCCATGATGCCACCGGAAGTTTCAAGTGGCTATTCTCAAGAGTTACTGGGTGTAACTCCTTTCTGAGGCTTAGGTGTTGCATGTCCAAGCGTGTCGCGAGAGAATCCTTGCTTGTTCCCTCGGTATTCATCAACGTGTTAAGTGTGTTACCGCACACGTTTTTAGTTATGTGCATTGGATCAAGACAGTGACGTACACTCAAAAGTGGCCAATAAGGTAGTTTCCAGAAGATTGATTTTTTCTTCCAGATACTATCGGTTGGCGCTACTACTGCTCCGTTCCCCTTCCCAAGGACAACATTTGTGAGTTTGCTTAATTGTTGAAGCATCTGTTTCCCGTCTCGATACTTTGGAGGTCCACGTTTCTCAGTAGTCCCATTAAAATCTTTTGTATTCCTACGGTAAGGGTGATCATGACGTAGGAACCTACGGTGTCCCGTGTAGACCATCTTTCTGTTTTCTGGTAGATGTGTAGCATCAGTCTTGTCCAAGCACTCGACACACCCAGTGTATCCTTTTGTCTTCTCTCCAGACAAGGAACCTCGCCCTGGTAGGTCGGTGATTGTAGCGATAAGTACAACCTTTACCGTGACATGTTCTTTCTTGTACTCATCCCAAACATCCTTCACACCCGTCTCCCACATCTGTAGTAGTTCATCGATCACTGGTTCTAGAAGCACATCAATATCATTACCAGGTTGTTTTGGTCCTTGGATTAGTAATGACATCTGGACGTATGACCGTTTCATACAAAACCAGGGTGGAAGGTTGTATATACATAGCGTCACTGGTCAAGTGCTATGATTGGTTCTCACCTGGTTAAACGGGTTCATCCCATCCGTGCTCAAAGCAAACCACAGATGTCTTACCTCTCCACCGATGTTCTTATAGAACATAGTGTTGATAGTCCTCCAGTCCGACCCATCGGCGGGGTGTCTCATCATTGAATCTTTCTTTCGCTCTTCGCCGTGCCAACGCAACAACTTGGCTGACCTCTCATTTGCAAACAACCTATGCACTCGTGGAGCTATAGGAAAATACCACACGGACTTTACTGGCCCTCCTCTGGTCTTGCTTCCATCATTTGATGACCCTTGCTTGTATCGGAGAGTTTTACACTTGGGACATGCATCCAAGTCTTTGTATTTCTCTCCACGGTACAATATGCAGTCGTTGGAACACGCGTGGATTTTCTCAACCTCGAGGCTAATTGGGCAAATCATTTGCTTCGCAAGGTAAGTCTTTTCTGCTAACTTGGCCTCCGAGAACAGTTTATGTAGTATAACTAACAAGTTATCGAAACCTTTATCACTCAACCCATTCGTTGATTTGAACTGCAATAGCATGATGTTGGCTTCCAGTTTTCTTATTGGGCAGCCCAGAAACAATGGTGTTTTTACATCCTTTCTCATCATCTCCAGTTTTTTCAACTGTGAAGCACTAAGGAATCCCCCATGCACATCATGTAGAAGCTGTGAAATACCATCATTTTCCTCAGTGTCGTCAGCTAATGTATTCATAAACAGATCATCATTGGTAGGCACATCTTCTGTGTAATCATGAACAGACAATAATGCTACACTAGGCATGAGCACATCATCATTAACATTTTGACCAACCACCCCATACAAAGTCCAAATCGTGTAGTTTCTCATGAACCCCCCTTGATTAAGTGCAAACATATATGCTCCACGTCGCCCCATTTTCTCGTATTCTTGCAGTCTTTACATGGACAGAATACAAGATGTGAGTCCCCAGCATTGACTCTAGCTCGCTTGATGAAATCGTCGATGCCCGTCAAGTACCGTGGGTCTGTATGTGACAGATCGTACATCCACCCTCGAGCCATGTTTGCACTGATAAAATAAGATGGGCAGAGCAGATGAAACATAGGAACATATTAATAGAAACATTTTTGAACAATATTCTTCGATATAATTTGAATTTGGTCGCGCTATAAAAATAAAGAGAACAAATAGATAACAATGGAAGCATGGAGTATTAAATGTAAGTATTAAATGCATGCATGGAGTATTAAATCTAAGTAATAAATACCGAATCTATTCCACATCCCATCAAATCTTTAATACATGCATGGAGTATTAAATGTAAGTAATAAATATAACTAATTACAATTTTTATCCATAATTTTTGAGACAAATCTTTCGAACCTAGCTACTCAATGATTATACAATAATTATTCAATAAAAACAAAGTGCTACAATTTTTCTAAATACTTTTGGATCTAAAAGGTATAAAAAATTGACACAAAATGCAACATCCCTGTTCTTGATCATGAAAACTAACATAGCTCTAACACAAATTGACACAATGTAAACCAATAATTCTAAAGAATTATGCTTGTTACTAACCAAGAGCAAGAAGACATGAGGATCCAAGAGTGAAGAGGAGCTAACAATGGAGATCAAGAAATTCACCAGCCGCAACAGTGGAAAGATGGAGCTCCTCACGCACTATTCTTCATTGTTGGGGTAGAGGAGGGAGAGGAGCTCGCGTGCCTTATATTGTACAACGTTTCACTGCCGGTTCCAGCCATGAACCGGCAGTGAAACACCAAATCACTGCCGGTTGGTGGATTGAACCGGCAGTGATAGGGCCGAGAGTCATCACTGCCAGTTCAAGCCACGAACCGGCAGTGATGTGGTGTTTCATTGCCGGTTCAGCCCCTGCCTCCAATAATTGGGGGCTTGTCAGAGGAAGAACCGGCAGTGAAGGGGCATCACTGCCAGCCCAAACAAAACCGGCAGTGATTGCCGTTTCTGTAGTAGTGATTATTCTCTTCAAAAGAAAAAAATCTAAAAAGTAATAAGACGAGGCATTATCATTTCTCTAGTCTCTAGAACTTGAAATATTCCATTTTATACATCTATATACGTCCAACTTTTGTGTATTTTTTTATGGACGAAATTGACATTGTCTCCTTTCCTCTCTCCATCTCACTAGAGTGCTAGACGATCGGCTCTCCGTCACCCTGCTCGATCAGCAGGCGACGACGAGGGGAGCAGCAGAGAAGGAGGCAGCCGATCGAGGGCGGAGCAGGCAAAGGGAGGCGAGCACGACGTCGACGTAGAAGTAGGTGTCGTCCGCCTAGGGGTGGGCGGCGAGGCCGATGCTGCCCGAGCTCGAGGCGACTTCCACACGCGCAGTGGACGCCCGCCGTGGCCGCCAGCGCCACCCAGGCCGGCGTTGACGGCGGCGGCGGCCCAGCGGCCGCAGCAGCTGCGCCACACCAATCGCAGCTCGTCGTCATGGTCCTCATCCTCATCTTCGTGAGCAGCATGGCGCTCACCTCCGCGACCGTGATGCACCACAGCCTTCCGTAGACCAAGGCGCTCAGCTCCGCGGCTGACGTGTCGTCGGTCAGCGCCAAGCACCGGAACACCACCCATGTCGCCTGCATATATATATATGGATATGCCACGAATTTGCATGTACTTTTAGTTTGTTATTTATGATGGTCGATGATGAACACGTACGTACCGAGTGGTGAGCTGGATACGCCCGTTGTCGTTGGTCGCCGGCACGACGGCCACTGCCGGCAGCCCAGCGGAGCAGCTGCAGCAGCAGCAGCAGGCTGGTTGTCGGCCATGCATATGGCCACAGGCCACAGGCCACGTACCAGCTTGTTGGTTGTTGCGCAAACCAACAAGCTAACTGCAATGCAAATCAACCTTTTCCATCGTATTGAAAGATCGAGGATGATCGATGAGATCTCCATCGTATCGATCGAGAGGTGATGGAGCGATGCAAAGAATCGACGATGATGACCGACCCGACCGCGCGCCGGAGAGGCCCAGAAGAGAAGTTACGTTGATGAGAGTTGAGAGCTAGTCTATAGTGTGGGAGACACGTGAGGGGAGGGGTTTCTCTGTTCGAGGGCGTATATATACCGTATATTAAAGGGATGCGTACGCGTTAACGCGTGAACGTTCACACTACAGTAACAACCCACACGTACCAGCTACGGGCTATACGGCGTCGCACTGCTCGACCATCAGCCAACTAGTAAGTACTCCATATGCATTGTCAAAATTTGGAAACCACATAAGTATCTCAATTAGACCTGTCACTGTCACTGTCTCACACCTCCCTGAGGAAATCAACCAAAAAGTTGCAATGCAAATTAACCGGCCTTTTCGTTTGCACAGTTACAATTGCACGGGAGGGGAAATCATGCATATATGGTCTACACAGGCTCCAGCTGATTGTGCGTCGATCCACATGCATGCTGTGCGCTCATATGCTGCTTCAACGTACACTTCGAGTTGAAGCACTGCACTGCTCGCACGTGGCTCGGTGCGACGAACGTCTGATGCATGTCTGATCCATCACTTTCCCTGGGGCCTTTGCTTGTTCGGTTGTTGATCTATCTGGGTCTGGATTTATTCCGTTCGGTTAGTCTACGAAAGCTAAAAATCTGGGTCTGTCACCACTATACGACCGGACGGCTGCATCCCCTCGTGGGTTATACGATAACACCACGCCAGGAATCATTCCGCACCTCTAGAGTCGTAACATATCCCAGCGGAAGCGAGCTGTGGCCACGACGGCATTGGCACAATATCTTCCATGCATGCAGATCGGAGAACTCGCCATAGCGTCGCTGCACACTACCGCTGGTTCGAGCCGTCTGCTGGATTGGTTCCCAAGCAACCGAACGAAGCCTAGCTTGGCTCCAAGCTAGTGCAAGTGCAATCCTGAATTCCTAGCTGATATCTCATGTCCTGCTAAATCCCTTATACTACTTATCTAATCAATCGATCGATAGTTTAGTTTCCTCACAAGAAAAATATTGTAAATGGATCGGAGTAAAATGCACCGTACCATACGTACGCGCAGCATTTGCCAACTAGTACCATGCGTACACTGCATGTGCAACGCAATATACATGCATAGCACTAGTACAAAAGCTTACTATGCAGGTGGTTCGGAACACATTTCTACAGACGTTTTCTCGAACCGCCGGCGCTGGGACCAGTAGAACATTTCTACTGGCGGTTGCTTGAGAACCGTCTGTAGAGAGTCATTTCCACAGGCGGTTCTCTTAGTGAACCGCTTGTGTAAATGGTTACACAGGCGGTCGCCTGTGGAAATGATTTTCCAATTTTAAATTTTTGGTATTTATATAATATTGTATTATTTGCTATATACATATATATTGTTATTGAGACTACTAAACTCTATTGGATGGTGTTCAAATATATAACAACATGTAAATTAAATATCTCATACATACATTTCTTTCTTCAAAGTATCATGCTCGCAATAAAGTTACAAGTGTATGACACATTATATACATGAGTCTTACGCTCACACACATAAAGTTACAGGTCTATATACATCAAGAGTTTGGACTTGTCCTCTAAAAACCGGACCGAGTAAGATCTAGGCTATAAACCTGTGTTAGCCTTTCGTACTCGGGCTTGGCTAATTCACTTTCATAATCATAGTATTTCCCTACACTTGAGATGACTTGTTTGATGAGGAAAAGGCACACGTCCTCGACTATTTGGTACAATGCCCTTTTGTTGATGGTCGTCGCCTTGACATTTTTTTCTTGGAAGGTTTCTTCTTAGTCGCCGTGTCGTCTCCTCTCATGTGCTCGCACACGTAGTATCCACAGAGAACAGATCCTACTGGTTGCTTGTGACACTATAAAACAGAAAATTAAAGTGGTTATTTATAGATGCTCGCACATGTAGTACATGTATGATCTGTATTCATAAGAGTAAGTTTTCATACTTACCGGCCAATCATATATAACTTGTAATGGCTCGTTTTCTTTTTTCTTCGATTCAACCTTTCCACTGTTTATTATATAAAACCGCCATGCCCTACGAACTCGAATACAGTCACCATGTTAATTATTCTTAAAATCTCATAATGCAAAAGTATACGTGCATATCTCAACTTACAACTCTAGCATCTCAATGAAATGTCCATAGCTTGATGGTGTGTAATTTGCAGAGTCTAATACCACCACCTTTTCTTTTTTAGGATAAATGACGACGCAGATCCAGTGGTCCCTGCATGAATCAAATTCATGATACATTTGTGCATTGAAATATTATGTAGTTTGATCACCCAAAGTTGTGCGGTGCCACTACAAAAACTCATATACTTACCCAAAGTTGTGCGGTGCCACTATCGATTTCCTGTCTTGATACTTATTCATACACTTTGCAATGTAGAAGGCGTACTTGGATTCAAATTTAAACTTTAACCTTTTCTTTTTGGCGGCCCGTGCTTCACCTTCTAAGCCTCTTAAATCGTCATTGTTCTCCCCGATTCTAAAGGTGTGCCTTTCTTCGCATATATCCATTGGGTTCAGATAGGCAATCCTTTCCTCGGCAGAATAATCGAGGTCCAGACCGTAAGCCTGCTCCTTCTCATCAAATAACATTCTACAAGGCACATGAATGTCAGATATTGAACATTTGCAACTACAATACATGTGTAACTATGTAACACTTACAATGCAAACGTCGTTATTATCTGTACGTCTAGTCTCTCGAGGTTCATCATCAACCAAATGTCTTCAAAGCTAATCACAGACAGATTATAATCACTTTGAAATGCCTTATGTGGTATAGACACGTTGATGGCGTGAATGCCAGCAGCAGAGGCTCTCATGTACCAGTCATGCATCCTTTTTACATTGTTGGGGACCTTTTGGAGTTTCTCCCAGCTTAGTAGAGGCTTTCCCACCACATAGGTTTTAGGCACGGACTTGTAGTCTTCCCAAGTTGGCACCTTGATTTTGCAGGGAATCACCTTAGTCACCGGCTGCGCTGACTTCTTGAGCTCAGACAACTCGTGGACTTCACTAGTGCGTTTTTGCCCAATTCCTTTAAAAAATCTGGCCGTGCCAGCTGTTTTTTTCTTTGGCTCGAAAGGGGAAATCAACTTGGGGATAGAAAACTTCTTCTTTGGCGGCGCTGGTGGCTCCGATGTTTGTTTAGGATCTTTGGGTTGTGGGGAAGGTGTGGTTTTTTGTGGTGGAGGTGGCAGAGGTGATGTTTGTGGTGCAGATGACTGTACTGGTGGTGATGACTGTGGTGTAGGTGACGGAGGTGGCGGAGGTGACAGAGGTGGTGGAGGTGATGGATGTGGCGGAGGTGACCGAGGTGGGCTCCAATGAGACTGGATTGGTGATGGTGGTGGGTTTGGAAGAGAATCAGTCGGTCTTGATGACTCCTCAACTGCTATCTCTTGCGAGGACGGTGGCGGCTCCCTCAGCTGGATGTCCCGCCAAGGCCAAAGAATGAAATTGTTTATGGCCTGTCCGAGTTTCTCAATGTCCTCGAGACCGGGATGTCTAAAATCTCGTCCTCATATCCTTGGACGACGGTCGATACTTCTACTCTGCAGTAGTCTTCAGGAATGTCAGCACCGTGGTACTTGCGTCCTGGGATCGCTTTGCCCGTGGCTACTTCCCTTATACGGTGATTGTTAATGCCATATCTTATGACTAGGGAGCAAGCCACTGGAGTAACAATGTTGTCAACCGGATATTTAACCTTATTCCTAGTAGACGCTACACTGCTTGGTACCTCGGTAACGGTCTGCTGGGACACCACTGGGACTAGCTGCATCTGGGGTGCCTGAGTGCTTACTACTTGTTGACTTGACACGACCGCACTCGCCAGTTTCTGCATCAACTCAGGAGGAGGATTGTCTACCAATTTCTCCATAAACTCTGTGAACTCTTTCTTAGCCTCCTCCTTCCAATAGCTAGCCATTTGTTCCTTGTATCGATCACGTTTCCTATACTCGCCTTCCCACTGAGGGCCGAATCCCTCCTTCCATCCTTCCTAGGATGACACGCCTCGAACACGGCTAGGATGCTCAGGGTTACCCAGGCCCTCGCTAAGGATGTCCCTCTCTCTTCGTGGCTTGAATTTACCTTCTTGTTGCTTGGCTGCCACCGCAAAGATGTTCTTTGCTACTTCTTCAACCTGAGGGTCATCAAAGGACAAACTGCTGTCGGTTTCCTTGGGTTTTCTAGCCTGAATCCAATTCGCAGACCTTTCACCAACTTGTTCGGACAGCGCCGGTAACCCTTTCTCCTTTCTAGCAGCCTCTTCTTGTTGCCATTTGGGAGCCTGACACTGATAACCACCTGAGCCTAGACGGTGGTGGTACTTATTCTTCTTTGCGAGATCGAAGTTGGATTTGCTCAAAGCTATGAATTCTTCCTCTTTCCTCTGCTCTTGAAAGACCGCCCACTGGCCTTTAGTAATCTTGTACGTTGCTATAGGGTCCAACCCTTTCTTGGCAAACTTGGTATTCAAGC
This sequence comes from Microstegium vimineum, assembly GCA_022036555.1. Classification (NCBI taxonomy): domain Eukaryota; kingdom Viridiplantae; phylum Streptophyta; class Magnoliopsida; order Poales; family Poaceae; genus Microstegium; species Microstegium vimineum. The sequence continues at coordinate 19,660,745 of CM039126.1, read as the reverse complement.
CGGACCTCCAGTTTCGGAAACTGACCGCGACCTGCTTCAAGGTATAGTCCTTTATCAGTGCCTCTGGGATGGCTCGAGGAAACTGGAACCTCGTCTTCAATTTTTCCCAAATTCTTGTCTTGTCATCCTCTGACACAATGGCCCAGGTCTTGTTAGTGATGTCAAGAATGTCCCTAACACAGAAGTCAATTGCGTTCCGATACTTGGATAGGGCCTCCAAAGGAGTTGTGGGCTGTCCGGTTGAGCTGACTTCTAAGATGGCATATACGTCGTCTGGAAACTTGTTCAATCCTCTCTCGCCTCATTTGCCACCGCTCCGCTTCCTTTTCCTTGATGGCTCATTGCTCGTCGTCGCGGTCAATTCAGGTGCTTCTTCAGCACGTTGTGACATCAACTCTTCCATCTGAGCCAATGCCCTCTGATGGAAGAGTTGATGTCACAACGTGATGGTTTTAATAGACATGTAATTAAATAAAAATATGAAATCATATAATTACCGCCTCGGTTTCTGGATCATAATTAGGGTCATGGCGTAATTCACGTTCATGTTGTTCTCGAGCCTTCGATCCGCTCGAAGTCGTTGCTAGGGCTCCAAGTGTCATCCGGAGTTGATTGGTTCCCTTCTTCTTCCTCCATGAGGTCGGATGACCCCAGACCTTGCCCCATTTGGTGGGTATCTTGTACTTGCTCCGTGTGGTCGGTCGACCCCACGCCTTGCCCGTTTGGTGGACATCTTGTACTTGCTCTGTGGGGTCAGACCCTGGGGCTTGTTCAGTGTGAACGGACCCTTGTGTTTGGTCCTTGCTTGGAGATGTCATCGTGGAAATCTAATAAAGGATAAGCATTTATATAAGTATTTAACTCCTTTTTTATAATAAACATGCATTGCAAATAGACACAAGAGGTATTTTTCTGAGAATAAACATGAAATTTCTAAGAATGGAGACATACAGATATAATAAGAAATGAATACGTAATATATCATCAAGGGAATGATATATTTAAATACAAATAATGTTAATACAAATGTCTAATGTTCCCCCATTTTTCTATTATTTAAATAAGCATACTTATAAACATTTAAATACATATATAAAGAACATTTATATAAGCATTTATGTATATAACCATTTAGATAAGTTTACATATAAAAAAACTATAATAAAAAAAAGGAAAAAGGAAAAAGGAAGAGAAAAAAGGCCTCCCCTCCCTCTTGGGCCTCGGCCTCCCTCTTGGGTCTCCCTTCTCTCTCTGACACGCGGACCCCACCCGCAGCCCTCCCTTCTCTCTCTGACACGCGGACCCCACCCGTCAGCCGCCTCTCTTCTTCCTCGTTGCTCCACCGCCGCCGCTGCTCCACCGCTCCACCACCTCAAGCCGCTACCGGCTGCTGCCCCACCGCTGCTGCTGCTGCCTCCTCCCATGCCCGCGCCACTGCGCCGCCGAGCCACCGCGCGTAGCCGCTCGCCCACGCTACCGCGCGCCCGCGCCGCCGAGCCACCGCGTGCCCGTGCGCCCACGCCACCGTGCGCCCGCACCACCGCGCGCCCGCGCAACCGCCGCCGTGGCGTCCTCCCGCGCCTGCGCCACAGCTCAACCGTCGCCAGCCTCCTCCCGCGCCCGCGCCACCGCGCCACCGCCAAGATACCGCGCGAAGTGGTGATAAGAAGAGGGAAAGGGCGAGGGCTTACCGGCGGCGCGAATTGTGCTCCGGTGAGCGGCGGTTAGGGTGGCGGCGGTGGCTCGTGGAAATTTTCGGTAGCCTCGCGGCATGTTTCGAAATGAACTGGCGCCAGGACTTAGTGCGCGAGATATATTGCCAACCGCCTGTAGAAATCATTTCGGTTGGAACTGCCAACCGCTAGTAGAAATCAATTTGCAGAAATAATTCAAAAAAAAGTTTAAAAAATCATATCTTTAAATCTATTGTTCCAAAAATTGTGAATTAAATTTTGTAGTGTTTGTCTTGAAAAGATATACATGTTAAAAATATGAAATGACATGTATGAGATACTTTTGTATTGAACTAGAGTTTAGCTAGGGTTAAGTACGTGTTAAGGGTTTAGGGTATGAGTCTCACATGTTCAAACATAAATAGGGATAAGCACTGACATGTATGAGTCTCACATGTTCAAACATAAATAGGGTATGACATCGTAACATAAATGGATTATATGGCAAATAACAAAAACAATCTCGGCAACTAAATTGTTCTTCCTTGTCCATCGTGGCGCACCCAAGGTAGCGATTTTTGTGGGATGCTTCGCTCAACACTCCTTATTTTTAGTGGGTGGTCATCTACAAAGAGACACATGTTGCTGAACTCATTAAATTCATCCAGGTCAGATACACCATCAACCCCTATAGCTTGTTGTTTTCCAGGAATAACTACATGCTTCAGCTTGTCGGTACTTTTCTTCTCATTAGGACAAAGGATCTATTCAACATAGAAGACCTGTGCGGCACGGTTAGCCATTATCCACGGATCATCTTTGTAGCCTACCTTACTTAGATCAAGAACTCTGACCCCATAGTTGTCCACTTTGACATGTTTGTCTTCAACCCATTGACATCGAAACATAGGGACCTGAAATGTACCATAGTCTAGCTCCCATATGGCATTAGCAAAGCCAAAGAACATATTTTCATCCCCAGTTTCAGAGTCTAAGGCATCAGATGGAACTCCACTGTTTTGTGCAATGCTCTTTTGGTCCTTGGACTTGGTACAGAATGTGAAGCCACTAATGTCATAGCTGTGCCATGTTGTGACTTGGCGTGATGGTCCAGAAGCCAACGCCTTGATGGTGCGTTCCTCAATTGTTTCCCCCTCTGGAATGTCAAGCTCCTTTAGCCATGAGGTGAAAATTTTCTTGTGTTCCTTCACTAACCACTCATCTGTGTGTCCATTATTTTGTTTGCGAAGCTCATCAATATGTTGCTCGATGAAAGGCTCCATTATTGAGAGTTGATGAAGGATGCTGTGATGTGCCTCGAGTACTGAATTGTAATCTTGCGGGACTAATGTTTTCTTTCCCATCCTCCCTCTTCCATTCAGCCTACCATCATGTCTTGACGGAGGCAGACCTATTGCATCCTGGTCTTTTAGGACGTTGTTGCAGAATGGACCACCAGACTCAATTGCCTCTTCGGTTAAGTACCACTATACCATGGACGCCTCAGGACGAGCACGAGTTGATACGTAGCCATTAAGTGTTGACATGAAACGCTCATACGTCCACATCTCATGCAAATACATGGGACCTAGTGCCTCTATCTGTGGAACCAAGTGCACCACAAGGTGAACCATAATATCGAAGAATGCTGGAGGAAAACACATCTCGAACTGTGACACTGTCTCCGCTGCAAATTCCTTAAGAGATGTCAACTCATCACGGTCGATCACCTTCTGTGAGATCCTGTTGAAGAAGTAGCATAACCGTGTGACTGCAACCTTTATCCACACTGGATTTATAGCCCTGATGGCAATAGGGAGGAAAGTAGTCAGCATGGTATGACAATCATGTGAGTTGTAGCTGGTGAGTGTAAGGTCTTTCATTGATACAATACTTCGTATGTTAGAGCAGAATCCAGATGGGACCTTCAGATTCTTCAACCACACACACATCGAATGTTTCTCATCATTGTTGAGGTTGTAGCTTGCTGCCGGGAGATGGTACTTCCCATTTTCTTGAAGAACAGGGTGGAGTTCTTTTTTAATGTCTAACTGTACCATGTCCAGACGTGACTTTAGTCCTTCCTTTGTCTTGCCCTTTATGTCTAGCAAGGTTCCAATTAAGCTTTCAAAAACGTTCTTCTGAATGTGCATACCATCGATCGCATGGCGTACATCTAACTCAGGCCAGTATGACAAATACTCGAAGAAAATAGATTTCTTCTTGAACGTAGCCCCTGGAGTTGGTTTGACATTCTTTCTTGGTTTTCCGTCTGTTGTCTTCTTCCCAAAAACAAATTTAAGGTTCCTGACTAGGTTGAAAACTCTTTTGCCTTTACTGTTGTCTAGTGGGGCAGTAGACTGGAGTTCAACGTTATTGTCGAAGTGCTTATCCATCTTCTTCAGATGGTACCTGTGTCCTTTCGATAAGAAGCGCATGTGTCTCATGTACACTATCTTCTTAGATGCAGTAAGGGACACATGGGCGGTTTCATCTATGCATACCACACAACCAACCTTTCCCTTGAACTGCCCTGATAATGTGAAGAGAGTAGGGTAATCGTTGATGGTAACAAAGATAATTGCTCTCAACGTGAATAATTCTTGGCGGTACTCGTCCCACATTTTAACACCTGTTTCGCACAATACCTTCATGTCTTCCATTAAGGGCTCCAAGAAAACATCCATGTCAACTCCAGGCTGTGTAGGTCTAGAGATAAGGATGGTTAGCATGAGATACCTTCGCTTCTGCATCAACCATGGCGGAAGGTTGTAGATGGTGAGGATCACCGGCCATGTGCTATACGTGCTGCTCCTCTCAGCAAATGGATTCATTCCGTCAGTACTCAGTGCAAACCTAACATTTCTTTGTTCCTTTGCAAAGTCTTCGTGGTTGTTATTGAAATCTATCCACTACTTGCCATCGGCTGGGTGCCGAAGCTTCCCATCGTCAGTGATGTGCTCATTAGAAGCATGATAGCTCATAAGTTTGGAATCCTCTGGGTTAGCAAACAAACACTTCAATCGATCGACCACAGACAGGTACCATATCACCAAAGCAGGAATTTTTTTCAGCGCATAATAGTCTACTTCTTCTTTTTCTTTGATCGTGGGTTTTGAACTCTGTTGGGTCTTCTTTCGCTTCTTTCCTTTACACACCACCGAGGCAGCACAGTGTTCCTCTTTGTAGTCTTTATTTGTTTTGTACCTACTTGCATTACACTTTAGACAGCTCTCTATGTCCTTATATTCGTCACCTCGATATAGGATACAATGATTTCTACAAGCATGGATCTTCTCAACACCCATCGTGAGTGGATTGATTAACTTCTTTGCATAGTACGTGTTAGCAGGCACTTTGTTTTCCTTAGGAAGCATCTCTGTGATAATACTCAAGAATGCATCAAAGCCAGCATCACAAATACCAAACCTAGCTTTGCATACCAACAACTTTAGCACCGAACGTAAGGTTGTGAAATCTTTGGTCCAACCCTTAGACTCATCGTACAAAGGCTGTTTTGCTGCCTTCATCAGGGCCTCCATACCTTTCTTGAAGAACATTGATGGATCTTCTGCATGACGACGCAACATTGCCTCCAGGAATTCTGCATCTTCCGCAGCCATATTATTTTGCATCACATTAGTTCCCACGCCTTCAATTCCTCCAGCGAAACCATGATCAGGACCATTGGTAACAGGTTGTTGTGTCTCGCGTACTAACTGAAACCCATCAACAAACATATTTGGACCATCGGTGTCGATATTTGCATGGCTAACAGTTGTATAAGGCACAGAGCTCTCCTCTCCATGCTTTGTCCAAATCAAGTAATCCTTCATAAATCCTCAGCGAACAAGATGAGAAAGGATTTGTTGATGGTCATCAAATACTCCCACATTCCTGCAGTCCATGCATGGACAATGTATGTGCGTCTTCTTTGTTCTCCAAGCATGGTTCTTAGCGGCATCAATAAACTTATGAACCTCGGGTATGTATGATTCATAGCCTTGACAAATTATACATCCAGAATGACCTCTCCATCGATAATACCTGACTTGAAGGAAATAAAGAAAATAAATGAAGATCAAAACCTCCCCCTTAGAGTTTATTAGCCACTAAGTATCATTGATGAACATTAACACAACATTGATCAATGAAAACAAGTAAATATATCTAGCATAAACTAAATTAAAAAGCAAAAATGAAAATGGAGCAAAAATGTGGCTCAAATTGGCATCAACGTGACATGAATAAACTAAGAAAACAACCTAGGTATTTTTCTCTCTCACTCATGGTGAAACCCTAGATCCAAAATGTGGCAATAGAGACATAAACTAACCTTTTTTAACAACCTCATACCAAGAAATGAAGATCAAAACCTCTCCCCTTGTATTTTGATAAATGTCCCCTTGTCTCTATAAATGAAGATCAAAACCTCCCCCTTAGAGTTTATTAGCTAGGGTTTAGGTGTCCAGCCACTAAGTATCACAATTAAATTAATGAAACATAAGTGAATAATAAAGTGGATGAAATAAATTGAGAAATATAAGCATAACAAAAAACCTAAGTACAATAATTAAAAAAACTACCAAAAAAACTACACTTCTCTCTCAAACATTCTAGGACTCTTCTCTCTCACTCATGGTAAAACACTAAATTATTAGCTAGGGTTTAGAGTAAGAGTATATTTAACACAACATTAATTGATTCATAACAATCAAGTAAATATATATAGCATAAGCTAAATTAAAAAGCAAACATGAAGATGGAGAGCAAACATCAAGTAAATATATATAGCATAAACTAAATTGAACACCTAGGACTCTTCTCTCTCACTCATGGTGAAACCCTAGATCCAAAATGTGGCTCCAATTGAGCAAAAATGAGCTAAATGAGGTAATAGGGACATAAACTAACCTTTTTAACCAATCTCCTTCCAAAAAATGAAGATCAAAATATTCCCCCTTGTATTTTGAAAAATCTGGACCTCCAAAATCGCTTCTAATGGCAAGTGGCGGCTAGAACTGTAGCTGGTCGGGAGGAAGAAGAGAGTGGGTGTCGGAAGGGTGTATATATAGGCAGATTCTACCATAGGCGATTGGCATAAGCCAGTGTAAATGGCGCTGGCGGTTGGCTTACACGCCAACCGCCAGTGGAGATTTATTACCACTGGCAGTTGGCATCCAGTGTAAATGGGGCCATTTACACTGGGTAATAAATCTCCACTGGCGGTTGGGGGCCAAAACACACCACAGGTGGCGTGAAACCCACAACCGCCTGTGGTGTGTTTTGGGGGGCGCCAGTAAAAACTGTTTTTCTACTAGTGTAGTGCTCTGTGCTCATCCATCTTTGCCAAAATTTAAATAGGAGTTGAGCCATGACCCATATAGCTCAATAGACCTGTTGTCTCTCACTGTTTCGTCTTCGACCACTGAGTTCACGACACACACAATTGAGCAGGCATGCAATATATGCAAGCTGCTTCTTTATTCAAAGCAGGATTCCGAAGAGCGGGGCGCACGCGCACGACGTCCGGACGACCCTCCGTGGGTGGTGGTCCGTCACCGTCGCGAAGTAGGCGTTCATGAGCCCGAACGCCATCGACGACACATGTCAGCACACCGATGAACCACGAATGCTCGAATTTTGTGGTGATCCTGGTATCGAGTGACTTTTAATAACTCCGGATTGGAAACTTGGTAATCTCAATCAAATACATTCCACTGTATTAGATGATATGTATTAGTTGTTATACTGTGTACGTATAGATAGGAGATGAGGAAGATAGATAGACCATAGAGTAAATCTAGGCACATCTTGTTGTAACAAACTACATGCTGTAGGTCACCGTAAGGTGCTCCCTCTCCTGCTATATATACATAACGAGAATACCCAAAGAGGTATCTCATTCTCCCCAATTCATCTTATATGGTATCTAGAGCATTTTTTTCCTCACGGAAGTAGATCGGTCCACAATGGCCGCAAGCTCTTCCGCTGCTGCCGGCGGCCTCTCGTCGTTTGCCTTTGGCTTCCTCCCCCCGTATCTGAGAAGCTCACGCACGGAAACTACAACATGTGGCACGCGCAAGTCTCCTCCACCATCAAGGGGGCGCAATTTGGGGCATACATCCAGCCCGGTGCAGTGCCGCCGGCCGCCTTTCTCGCCGGTGTGGAGGATGAGGAAACCAAGAAGAAAGGAGATCCGGTCCCCAATCCCGCTTATGAGAAGTGGGTCACCCAGGATCAGCAGGTCCTCAGCTACCTGTTCTCATCGTTGTCGAGGGACGTCTTCGCGCAAGTCTCCGCGGCCACCACGGCTGCCGAGCTCTGGGCTGCCATCCATGAGCAACATGCTTCACAGTCGCGCGCCCGCATCATCTCCACCGGCATGGCGCTAGCGACGGTGTCCAAGGGTTCCTCTTCGGTCACCGACTTCTTCATCAAGATGAAGGGCCTCCCGATGACATGGCATCGGCGGGCAAGAAGCTAGACGATGATGATCTCGTCACGTACATCCTCACGGGTCTGGGTGAGGAATTTGAATCTGTTATTACATCTGTTGCCAACAGGGTTGAGCCGATCACAGTTCCTGAGCTCTACGCCCAGCTCATTGCGCATGAGCAGCGCAAGGAGCTCAATGTCGGTGGCAACGCTCAATTCTCTGCCAACTCTGCAAACAAGGGTGGACGGAATGGTGGTGCCAACTCGCCCACGCCGCGCGGTCGTGGCAATGGCAACCGAGGTGCCTTTGTTCGTGGCGGCAGCAGCCGCGGACGCGGCAACAATGGTGGCGGTGGCTCTGGCCACGGACACAACATCCAAGCCAGAGTGTTCTGCCAGATCTGTGGCAAGGAGGGACACCCCGCTCATCGCTGCTACAAGCGATTCGACAACAACTTCACCGGCCCTCCGCAAAAGAGTGCCTCCTCGGCCACGTCCAGTTCGTACGGTGTAGATATGAACTGGTACATGGACAGTGGTGCCACCGACCACATCACGGGGGAACTGGAGCGCCTAACCATGAGGAACAAGTAGCACGGCGGTGATCAGATCCATGCGGCTGATGGTACAGGTATGGAGATTGCTCATATTGGTCATAGTACCGTGCATTCCCCTAGTAGAGATCTTTATCTACATAATGTTCTACATGTTCCTCAATCTCACAAAAGCCTTTGCTCAGTCAATCGACTTGCTAAGGATAATCATGTCTACCTTGAATTTCATCCTGATCACTTTGTTATCAAGGAACAGGGGACGAAGAGAACTCTCCACAGAGGCCGATGTGAAGGAGGGCTATACTCCCTGCGTACTTCCACTACGCAGCCATCATCCAACAAACACGTCTTCAGTGTCGCCAAGCCATCCACGTCTTTATGGCACCATCGCTTGGGCCATGCGTCATCCACAGTTGTCAAGCAAGTCATAGATCGTCATAGTCTTCCTTTTGTCGGTGATCCAAATAAAAATAGGGTGTGTGATGCGTGTCAAAAAGGCAAGAGTCACCAATTGCCTTATCCTAAGTCTACTAGTGTGTCTCAAGGTCCCATGGACCTCATTTTCTCTGATGTATGGGGTCCTGCTCCAACATCCATTGGACGATTTGATTATTATGTGTCTTTCATGATGATTATAGCAAATTCACTTGGCTTTATTTGATTCGGCACAAATCAGAAGTGTTCCAGTGTTTTCATAATTTTCAAACTCTAGTAGAACGCCAGTTTGGGAGAAAAATTCATGCAGTTCAATCCGATTGGGGGGGTGAATATCAGGCCCTCAATTCCTTCTTCACACGTAGTGGCATCCACACACCACGTCTCATGTCCTCATGTCCATCAGCAAAATGGGTCGGCTGAACGCAAACAGCGCCACATAGTAGAGGTCGGGCTTACCCTCCTTGCACATGGTTCCTTGCCTCTCAAATTCTGGGACGAGGCTTTTACTACTGTTGTCTACCTCATAAATCGCCTTCCCTCTCGTGTCATCCATGGTGCCATGCCATACGAGCGTCTGTTTGGAGAAAAACCTGACTATCACCACCTTCGGGTCTTTGGCTGTGCGGTGTGGCCTAATCTTCGTCCCTATAATGCTCGCAAGCTTGCGTTCAGATCCACACAATGCGTATTCATTGGGTATAGTACGTTGCACAAAGGCTACAAGTGTCTAGACCCTAAGCAAGGCCGTGTGTATATCTCTCGTGATGTTATTTTCGATGAACATGTCTTTCCCTTTGCTGCCCTTCACCCCAATGCTGGCGTCTGGCTTCGCAAAGAGCTCGAACTCCTCCTAAACCCATCTACTAGCCTTGGGAATACACGTGACTTTGATCATGATTTGCATTCTTCTGCCTCTACTAATCCTGTGCCAAGTTTGGGTGCTACTGTGGCTGCAACAGGTTGCGAAACCAGGAATCCAACGGCGCGGCATCAACTACATGAGAACGCAGGCCACTCACATTTCATGTGCCCCCTCCCGGGAAATAGCACAGGCGCCGATGCTGATCCACCTAGTACAGGTCCAGCGGCGGTGCCAGGCGCATCTACCTCGGGCTCCATCGACACCGTGGCCGCTCATGTGCTGCCACGCGGTGTCTCTCCACACGGCGGGTTCGGGGGTGCGGGATCTTCTGTGCCACCACCTGCACTCCCTACGTCCGGTTCAGTACAACACTCGCCACAGCCAGATCCGGTCCCGGGGGACAACGCCGCGACAAGTACTGATGGTCCCGTGGTGCAAAACTCCACCCAGATTCTGCACCCCGAATCATCTGCGCCTATCGCTCCTGTGCCCCCTGTTGCTGCTGCTGGGCCAGCTGAGGAGCTCGACGTGCCCCGCCATATGACTCGGCTCCAGCGCGGGATCCAGCAACCGAAGACATACACCGACGGTACGGTACGATGGTGCATGCACAGTACCCTTGCCACCGAGGAACCAGTGACACTTGATGATGCTCTCAGTGACAAGAACTAGCGGGCAGCCATGGACAGTGAGTATTGTGCTTTGATGAAGAACAAGACTTGGCATCTTGTTCCACGACCCAAGGGCAAGAATATAGTGGGATGCAAATGGGTGTATAAAGTCAAGCGCAAAGCTGATGGGACGATAGATCGGTACAAAGCACATCTGGTAGCCAAAGGATTCAAGCAACGGTATGGTGTTGATTATGAGGAAACTTTTAGTCTTGTGGTTAAGGCGGCAACAATTCGTCTCATTCTTTCTGTGGCTGTCACGAAAGGCTGGTCCCTACGGCAACTCGACGTCCAGAATGTATTTCTTCATGGCGTGTTGGAAGAAGAAGTTTACATGACTCAACCCCCAGGCTATGCAGACGAACAACGTACAAGCTATGTCTGTCGTCTTGATAAAGCACTATACGGGTTGAAGCAGGCGCCCAGGGCGTGGTATGCACGGCTCTGCAAGAAGCTTCAGGCACTTGGGTTGGTGGCATCCAAGGCAGATACTTCCCTCTTCTACTATCACAATGGACAATACAGCATGTATGTCTTGGTGTACGTTGATGACATAATTGTGGCCAGCTCCTCACAGCAAGAAGCAACGACAGCACTTCTCAAGGACCTACAGGCAAAATTCGCACTCAAAGATCTAGGGGATCTTCACTACTTCTTGGGTATTGAAGTCACCAAGGGTGATGATGGCTTGATATTGTCTCAAGGGCGGTATGCTGCTGATGTTCTCTCTTGGTCAGGAATGGACAAAGCTAAGGTTGTGGATACACCATTTCGCCCACTAAAAAGCTGAGTCTCACTGATGGTGATCCGCTTGGACCAAACGATGCTACTCAGTACAGAAGTGTCGTAGGTGCGCTTCAGTACCTAACCCTAACACGACCAGACCTCTCATATTCGGTCAACAAAGTGTGTCAGTACCTTCATGCACCTACTACAGTGCATTGGAGTGCTGTTAAACGGATCTTGAGGTATGTTCGAGGCACTGTAAAGGTGGGGTTTAAGATCAAGCGGTCAAGGTCGATGATGGTCAGTGCCTTCTCTGATGCGGATTGGGCTGGCTGCGTTGATGATAGACGATCCACAGGTGGGTTTGCGGTGTTTCTTGGTGGAAATTTAATCTCGTGGACTGCCAGAAAGCAAGCCACAATGTCTCGGTCTGGCACTGAAGCGGAGTATAAAGCGCTTGCTAATGCTACTGCTGAAGTTATGTGGATACAGAAATTGTTGACTGAATTGCAGATCTCTCACCCACCGGCAGCACGATTATGGTGTGATAATATGGGTGCCAAATATCTGTCAACAAATCCAGTGTTCCATGCCAGAACAAAACACATCGAGATTGACTTTCATTTTGTGAGAGAACGGGTGGCTGCCAAGCTGTTGGACATACGGTTCATAACCTCGGAGGATCAACTTGCAGACGGCTTCACGAAAGCAATATCTGTTGTACGGTTGAGAAACTTCAGAGTCAATCTTAACCTTGTTAGTGGTTAAGATTGAGGGGAATATTAGATGATATGTATTAGTTGTTATACTGTGTACGTATAGATAGGAGATGAGGAGGATAGATAGACCATAGAGTAAATCTAGGCACATCTTGTTGTAACAAACTACATGCTGTAGGTCACCATAAGGTGCTCCCTCTCCTGCTATATATACATAACGAGAATACCCAAAGAGGTATCTCATTCTCCCCAATTCATCTTATACACTGAAACTGTGAAACATTCAGTAGTGATGAAGTTTTTGACTTAGCTTCTTTTTCATGTCTTTTACAAAATTAGGGCCTTGTGATGTTTGCGAAATATAGCTAATAATGCGAGAGATCTTAGTTATGAAGCTTAACTTATTGGTACTGATGTTTACAGGGATTTGATTTTGTGTCCATTAATATCAACTTGGGTGACATTAGAGAGAAAGATTGCCAACTTCATTGTCTCGCAGATCATGGAGCCAAATGGCGAGTTTCATTGTGTCCTATGTGAAATGGATGATTCAACAATAGGTGATGAAGCTTAATGCAGATACACCAACGCAATCTCAACTTAAAGATCGAATTGTGTGTGAGTTTGGTCAATTATTTATGAACTGTAGCTGTGTGAATCTACTGTACGCGTTAGATGATCAATGTGTGTGTGTTGGTAAATTATTTTAAGAACTATTGCTGTGTGACTGTACCAGTTGGATGAAATGTGTGTGTGTGATCTATTTGTATGAATTCTATGTGAACGCTGCCTATAAATTTGTTTTATGAGACGCGAATGTTAGTGACACGTGGTTCTTATGCGCGTCTGAGCCTGTTTTATAACACAGACGCTAGTAACACAAAGCGCGACTGAGGGAAATTAAATTACAGGCGCGTGTTGTATGTATTACAAACGCTTATTAGGAAGAAGCGTCTGTAGTACCACCTTATTACAGACGCGTAATGTGCGTCTGTACCTGTAGTTATTACAGACGCCTTGAGAGACGTGCGTGGGCGCGTCTGTAAGGATGCTGAACACGCGTGTGTAAAGGTCAATAATTACATAGTGGTCTGCCTCCAGCACCGCCGCTTGCCATCCCATAATCCGGCACATGCTGCGTGAACTCTCGCATCGCGTGCACCAACCAACCGAAACATGTGTCTGTCGCGTTAGTCTAATAACTCGCACAAGCAGGCAACAGTTTTAGGTAGCTGTTTCAGTTTATCGACGACGGATCGAGTACACGTACCATCCCTTCGATCCGGTGGCGAGGTGGAGCACTAGCGCGGCGGCGACGACACCGAGCAGCTGCGCGGCCCAGTACCATGAGTCGACGAGGGAGCGGACGAGGCAGATCCGGCCGCGCCGAGCAGCGCGCCGAAGGTGACGGCCGGGTTGGCGTGGCCGCCGGAGATGTTGGCGCCGCACACCACACCACGGCGGCCGCGAGCGCGAGCGCCACGGCCACCAGACCGCCCACGACGCCGCCCTTGTCGTGGCGGTGCACGTGAGGTTAGTTACTACGCACAACAGGCATACCGCAACGTTGTTTACGTACCGAAGGAGAGCGTGGCGCCCTCGGAAGATGAAGACGATGGCGGTGCCGAGGAGCTCGGCGGCCGCGCGGTGCACAGCGTGTTGGGGTCCCCGGCCGTGGCCGTGGCCAGTTGGCCGACGACGGCGAACCGGCGCTGCACCGCCCTGATCATATTCGTGGCAGCCGGCTGATCTACCTAATAATTAGTCTGGTAGTTACGGAGTATCAGACGGCCTGGTTACGGATCGGTAAGCTTAGAGGGCGGGCGGCGAGGGTGATTATAATGCGGGGATGATCGGAAGAGACGACGGAGCGTCACGTTTGGAACGTGCACCGATGTGCTGTATGCGTGCGTACGTAGTGCCCGTACGTCACACACCGTGTATCCTATCCGCCGCCGGAGGAACAGAGCAAGCAAAGCACGGCCGTCCATGCACCTGCATGCGTTTTTTCGGCATCAAGCAGTGCAGTGATGAAGACCTGGCGTGCAGGCTTGTCTCGTCTCGTGTTTGAGTCTTGATGTGATCTGATCGGAAGGAAGGAAGCGGTTTATATTCGGTCGCCTGCACTAGCCACACACGGTGTGCAGCTGTGCATGATAGGCTCCGAGCTATATATGTTCATGGTTGCAGCCACGTCAGGTGCTGATTTATCTTTCTTTGTATGAGCAGTCCCAAACCAGAACAAGACACTCTGAGGCTAGGCAGGACCTAGGAGTAAACATCCGTACCATAGTGAAATCTACCACGGATATAGAAGTTAACTAGAAACAAAGGCGCGGCTTTGCCGCGCCACCCCTTTGGTTTGGCTAGTGGCAATGAACTTAGTACAAAAAATAAAATGAAAATGATTATACTCTAGAGTGATAATGATTGATTAAAATAGTTTGCTGACGATATACCCGTAGTCTTAAGGGTCAACATTAATATAAAACAAGAACCATTTGAAGTTTTGGATGTCTTTACTCCACCTAGGACTACTGTAGTGTATGTAACCACAGATCGATGCACACCTTATAGAAGAGGTTGTAGGCCGGTTGCCGTCATAAGTTAAAAACCCCACATACATACCCGGTACGAATACAGAGCAGAGACAAGGTGGCAATCATAGCAAACAAGTATCTGATGCATAAACTGAGACGTTATATATAGTTTGTTATACTGTTGGGAATCAATTCAGTTATAATCTCAACAAGTTTGGCCCATCCAAACATTCATATTGCAGAAAAGATATTACCAAAAATCAACAGACAACAGACACAAGCTATGTTGTTGCATGTGCTTTCTGCGTGCTTGGCTGGAAGCAAGATGGAAGGGCCTTTATTGTTTGCGTGCTTGACTGTTTGACTAAAGGGCGTGATCTATAGGAGCATCTGTGTTTGACTGGAAGATGAAGAGCACGGACGAATAGCCATGAGTCGTGAATTTTCTGGAACACGCGCAAGGGACCAGAAAACACCCACGATAGCTGTAATATTAACCGCATGATGTAACTGGCTTCTGATCGGATGGCACAAATTTTTCACGTGACGTGGCACAATGAGCTGCCCGAGCTTGGACTCGAGTTTCGTAAGGTAAGATTAGAACCCATTCGAATTTCACAGCACCGATATCAAACAGTAGCACCTAGTCTTTGACTGATAGTTTTGTTTATTTCCTCTATCTAGAAAGACTGCAATTTAAGAAAGACTTGGCATTTGGAGGAAGATGGAAAGAGTTCTGGATTCAGATAGATCGGGTTCAGTAATTGTTGCTGACTTCGTAAAGATGTCTCGACCACTTGAAAAGTTAAATCACGTCGATCTAGCAAAATTAATTTTTAACTGGAGGCTGGTACATTTGGTGGGAACGCCACAAATTTGTTCATGGAGAAGCGATCCAGCGCCCTGTGCGTTCAGCTCTCTCAGTTGCCACTCTAGCTACTAATTATCAATGAGCTATGAAAAGGACTGTCAGACAAAGAGTAGGATCGGATGGAAAAAACCTTCGGCACGAAAGCTACTAATAAATATCGATGGAAGTTTCAGAGAACAGTTGGGTGATGGAGGAACATGTGTGTCATTATAAGAGATTCAGATGGTGCCTTCATATAGCAGGCTCGTATCATTACAGGTAGCATGTTGTTCATGCGCACCTATGGCAGAAGTGATGGCACTAAAGGAGGCATTGCTTTTAGATAAACAGATGGGAAGATTCCAGAGGGTACACTGTCATAATGTCGCCTCCCCTGCCTCACCTCCACCACCGGCCGTGGCCAGGCGACCTCCGTCGCCGGGGATCCTCCGCACCTGTGAGGGCGCAGCTACCGTGACCAGGCGAACGAATGGGGAACGGGTACGCCACCCAGGCAGCTGACGTTCCGCAGCGCTGAGTCGCGGCAGCCGCAGCGCGGCATGCCCACCGTCAAGCTTGCACCGGGGATCCGACAGACCTTGCGAAGAGTGACGGCGAAGGAGCCACCTGGGGAAGATCATGTACCACGCTTGGGGAAATTCTGGATTTCCGATTCAAAATCAGAATCCGAGTGTGAAGACCTGGGTGAGGTTGAATCCATCTCGCCCTGCTTCCAGCCAACGACGGTGGCTTCAACATCGACGTCAACAGCAGCCGGTGTTCCCTCGACTTCTCTGCCGCACGTGTCTCCACCGTCGCCACCCCCTCGGCGGATCAAAGCACCATGGATGAGTATCTGGAGGAGGCCGCTTCCGCCACCTCGTATCACACCGGCGGCCACATTTGGCGACTACCTCCAGCCGGCGCTGCAGCGGACTCCCCGGAGACCAGGTGGCGGCGATCCACAATTAGCGGATTTTCAATTTTCAAACGCTCAGCCAGGTCGGATCCTTCAGGACCGGGCGGGGCGAGGTTCTGACTCGACTCGCACTCGGGCGTTGGCTCGGGTTTCGACTCGGACGCCAACTAAGCCCGACCAGGATGAGACCCAACCGGTAACGAATTTACGCAAACCAACGCGTCGTCTGGTAAACCTAAAGCTTTTCGACGCCGCCGACACCGCCGCCGCACCGAGACCATCTTACAGGGAGGTGCTCATGGCGGGAGGAGATGTGGGAAGGAGAGGGAACAGGGACGCCCATCGACGCGGCGCCCCGTCTGATCGCCGTCGTGGTCGGGGCCGTGGCTTTGACGACGCCCATGGCCGCGGACGAGAGGAGGAATAGGGACGCGGGCGCGACGACACCCATGGCCGTGATCGTGGCCGGGATCATGGACGTGGAAGCCGTGGAGGACAGCACCCGACCGGTGGCCGCGGTGACCCGTACCCGGCTGGCAGTCGCGGCGCTGGTGACAAGGGTGGCGCGGTGAACCCCGAAGGGGCTCCTGGGGTCACGCGCACCGATGCAGAGGGCGTCGTCGAAGATCCGAGGCGAGGGGGACACAATCATGGAGCCGAAACACCAACAGAGCAAGGCAAGGTTGGGGACGATGGTCATGGCAAGAAGAGGAAGCGTAAGGAACCATCTATGAAGTTGGAGTGTTCCATTTGCGCAGAGGACCACTACACCAACTAGTGCCCACTGCTGCGAGGTCCCAAACCTTCAGTCGCCTTCTGCGGCACGGCTGAGGATGGGATGGGGTTCTTCCAAATACAGGCTGCAAGGAATATTCATATTGTGGATACTTTTCAGTCATCAGCGGCAGCTCTCATCACAGTTGAAGCGGGAGAAGTTTCGGTTAACTTGCTACAGGCTAAACTAGCCAGGATTATCCTTGTTCGTTGGGATTGGGAGGTACAACAATTGGGGGCAAAATCTTATGTTGTCCCGTTTCCTAGCAAGGAAGAACTTGATCGCATGATTGCAATTGACATCATTAACACGAAGAACAAGGAAGGCACCATCAAATTTGCTGAATATGTGGATGATGTCCAACCCATAAAGGTATTGGAGCAGGTATGGGTGACAGTCACTAGGGTGCCCAGGGTACTTCGTTCTTTTCTTCCACTTTGGGCAGTTGGGACCATTGTTGGAACTACTCAGAAGGTGGATATGGTACACCTGCGGGCGACGGGACAGGTCCGCATGCTAGTAGTTGTTTATGATATTAAAAAGATCCCGGAGTATGCTGATGTTTGTGCTGGCACTGGTATTTTCCGCCTGTATTTTAAGGCGGATAAAGCTATTCAGGCTGATCCTGTTGAGCTAGAGGATGAGGTTCTGTTTGGTGATAGTGATAAGGATCTAGATGGGGACGACCGTAAGTTGGAAGATGCTGAAAAACAAAATCCGCAAAACACTCACGGGGATACTTCTACAGCTACCGTTGACACAGTTGGTGAGGGTCTTGGGGGCTCTACGCCACCATCACCCCCTCCCTCGCTAACTCTTGTGGAGGAGGTCGTCGCTGCTCCTACTAAGGAGACCACCGCCGCCGTATCTACCGAAGCGGGGGTCGGAGAGGGTGCCTTGTCCCAGGAGGGGGGCACGCTGCTCACCACTACCCCCCAGTCTGCTGTATCGGAGGAGGGGGGCACACCCGCTGCCCCCTTGCTCCCTGCTACGCCCGTGGCGGGTGGAGCCTCGCTCGCAGCCCCCTCGTCAGCTGCATCCGAGGGCGGGAACGTGGGCAGCTCACCGTTCAGGGAGGTCACCATGGGGGATCTCTCCCTATCATCACGGGACGAAGAAGGAGATATCTGCGCACAGACTTCTCTTGCGGCAGGTGGCTCTCCCCCGACATCGCCACTTGCCGCTGTCACCGCTGCACCACCTTCTGGCGCCACTACACCACCTGCGACGCCAACTGCGACCCATGCTGAGATGGTGCTCAAATCAGTGGACACTACGTCCATGGCTGTGGGGGAGATGGCACTTGCAGTTACTGCAGCACCCGCCAAGATGCTGCATTGTAGCTCCAGGAATGCGACAATGGTGGACATACATACCCTACACAAGGCTGAACGGCTGGCAGCAAAGAAGAATATTGAATTCCCAGGTACCTCTTTCACTAGCTTTCCAGATTCCAAAGTTCTTTCAAACCTTGGTAGGGTAGGCATCAACCTAGGCACCTCAGATGTAGTTACATTAAAAAACTTAGAGGTTAACATGTTAGTTCTATATGCCAATAGAAAGAAAGGTTCTGCTAAGTCTAAATCCTCTTATCTTGAGAGTGATGATGAGCAGGAAGATCAACTTGATGCAATTCTCAGCCACGCCTGTGGAAATCTAAATGAGAATTTGCATGGGGAGGAGAATGATCAAATCATCGATCTCTCTTCACTCCGTCGAAAGAAAAAATATCATAATGTCAAAAATACTTTTAATGGAAAACTTCCCAAGAAGCCAAAGACCCCCTAAAAAATTAGTATAAAATGAAAGGAATTTTCTGGAATAGCAGAGGTCTGGGAGACTTGGCTAAACATAGGTTTTTGGCTGAACTAGTTAAGGAGGAGCAAATTAATTTTATTGTTCTCTCTGAAACAGGACGGGATTCATTCCCGGATCATGTCCTCAAAAATCTTTATGGGGGACAGGATTTTATATGACACGCCATGGCACCCCACGGCAGGTCTGGGGGTATCTTGCTTGGTGTGGACTTGAATGTCTTTAACATTGGAGCAATCAATGAGGGAGATTTCTATGTAAAATTCACCCTAAGAGTCAAATCAAATGACTTCAAATTTGTGCTATATATAGTCTATGGACCAGCACAACTCCAGAATAAGAAGGATTTCCTAGTAGAACTCGTCAATACATGTTCCAGAGAGACTCTTCCATATATCATAGGAGGAGATTTCAACATAATGAGACGCCCAGAAGATAAGAGTTCGGGAGTCTTTGGTCCTAAATGGCCAAATCTTTTCAATGCAGTCATTGAGTCTCTAGATCTCAAGGAGATTTCAATGGTTGGACGCCAGTTTACTTGGGCGGGGCCAGGTGATGACCCCACCTTTGAAAAGTTAGACAGAGTTCTCGTTAGTACTGAATGGGAAATCATGTACCCATTAGCAACAGTACAACCCAGGGATAGGAATATCTCGGATCATACTCCCCTAGTTCTTAATATAGGGGATTCAACCCACCAAACCAACCATCCTTTCAAATTCGAGAGGGGATGGTTGATAAGAGTTGGATTCTATGATACGGTTGCAAAAATTTGGCAATCTCCATGCTCTGGATCCACCCCCTTGAACGTTGGCAGTTTAAGATCCGCAGACTCCGACAATATCTAAGGGCTGAGCAAAACACACTGCAGGGTCATATCGAAAAGAGAAAAAGACCCTGCTAGCTCTCTTAGATTATCTTGATAGGAGAGCGGAAACCACTCCTTTGTCGGATCAAGAGATTAATTTGAAACACTATCTCAAAGAACGTTTAGTTAATCTCTTGAGAGAAGAGGAATTAAAGTGGTATGAGAGCCAAGGTTAAGACCCTATTGGAAGGGGATGCTAATAACCAGTTCTTTCATCTGGTTGCTAATGGAAAACACCGCAAACAACACATCTATCAACTTGAAGATGAGCAAGGTGTTGTGGTAGGAGATGAGCACCTCAAAGGTCATATCACGACTTATTATAAAGATCTATTTGGCCAACCAGAAGATCTTGACATCTCCCTACGGAAGATCAAAATCTGGATATCCCACAGGTATCGATGGAGGAAAATGATATCCTCATAAGTCCGTTCACTGAATCAGAAGTGAGGGAAGCGGTCTTCCAAATGGAGCATAACAAAGCTCTGGGCTCAGATGGGTTCCCAGCAGAATTTTATCAGGTCTTTTGGGAAGTCATCAAGGGTGATCTTCTACCCTTATTTGAAGAACTGCATAAAGAGGCTCTTGACCTCTATAGCCTGAACTTTGGTATTATTACCTTAATCCCAAAGGTGAATAATGTCACTAAAATTCAGCAATATAGGTCGATTTGTGTTCTTAATGTGAGCTTCAAAATATTCACTAAAGTGGGCACTAATAGGCTTAATTTAGTAGCTAAAACTGTGGTGAGACCAACACAGACGGCTTTTATGCCAGGCCAGAACATTATGGAAGGGGTCGTAATCTTACATGAGACCATCCATGAACTTCACACCAAAAAAGGGATGGTGTCATTTTCAAAATCGACTTTGAAAAGGCATATGATAAAGTGAAGTGGTCTTTCCTACAACAAACACTAAGGATGAAAGGTTTCTCCCCAAAATGGTGCAGATGGGTTGAAACAATGGTGACCGGAGGAAGCGTGGGCATCAAAGTCAATGATGACGTGAGACCCTACTTCCAAACCAAACGAGGTCTCAGGCAGGGAGACCCCATATCACTCATCTTATTTAACATCGTTGCTGATATGTTAGCTCTTCTTATTAATAGAGCAAAAGCCGATGGTCAAATAAGAGGTGTCGTCCCCCACCTTATAGATGATGGGTTATCCATACTGCAATATGCAGATGACACCATTATCTTCATTGATCATGATCCAGAGCAAGCCCAGAATCTAAAACTGCTGCTTTGCGCTTTTGAACAACTATCTGGATTGAAAATCAACTTTCATAAGAGCGCAGTCTTCTGCTATGAAGCAGCTAAAGAGATGGAAGATTTCTACACCAGCATCTTTGGCTGTAACGCATGGGAATATCCCTTCATATATCTAGGGATCCCAATGCATCATAGAAAACTCCTTAATTCAGAATGCAGCAACATAGAAGACCGTTTAAAAAAGAAATTATCTTGCTGGAAAGCAAAATACCTATCATATGGGGGAAGACTAGTTCTGGTGAACTCAGTTTTAAGCAGCCTACCCATGTTTATGATGTCCTTCTTTTAGATTCCCAAGGAAGTACTTAAAAAGTTGGATCATTATAGATCAAGGTTCTTCTGGCAAGGCTCCTCTGATAAACACAAATACAAACTTGCCAAATGGGACATCATATGTCGCCCTAAGGACCAAGGAGGACTAGGTATCCTTAATTTGCATCTGCAAAATAAATGCCTTTTAGCCAAATGGTTGGTTAATCTTTTAAACACAGAAGGCATGTGGCAATCTATGCTAAGGAATAAATACCTAAACTCCAAAAGCCTTACTCAAGTGTTAGCCAAACCCTATGACTCTCATTATTGGAGAGGTCTCATGCAAATCAAAGATGAGGTACTAGCTAATGGTTCCTTCGATATCAAGGACGGAACTAATACCAGGTTTTAGGATGGTGTATGGGTAGGGGATAAACCATTGAAAGTTAAGTATCCATCCCTACATAATATAGTATGGGATCCCCATGCAACGGTGTCAAAAGTGATGACCACCAACCCTCTAAACATCTCTTTTCAGAATGACTTAGCTTAGTAGCACGAATCTCCAATGTTGAATTGGTGGCAGGAACAGATTATTTTAGATGGACCTTAACCAAATCTGGGTTATTCTCTGTCTGTTCCATGTATCAATATTTGATAGATACTCGCCCACCCTTTCGTCATAAGATGATCTGGAAGATAAAAATTCCTCTAAAAATCAAGATCTTTCTTTGGTTCTTACAAAAGGGTGTCGTCTTAACTAAGGACAACCTTGCTAAGAAAAAATGGAAAGGGAGTCAGAAGTGTATCAGCTGTAATAGGAATGAAAACATCCAACATTGTTTCCTAGACTGCCCCCTTACCAAAATAATTTGGAGGATTATTTTCTTTGCTACTAAGCTAACCCCACCTAGATTAATCAACCACATGTTTGGTAATTGGCTAACTAATCAAAATAAAAGGATTAGAAATTTGATTTGGGTGGGGGTAGCTGCCATGTACTGGGCTATCTGGAGATGTCGCAATAATGTTATTTTTAATCAAATGAAATATAATTCTTTTATGCAGGTAATTTTCAGAGGAGCGTTCTGGTTACGCTCGTGGACTCAGCTGCAGCGTGATGAGGCAGCCAAGGACGCGCTCTCAACAATGAGCAAGAAGCTTGAAGTAATTGCTCTAGAGATATCCAATAAAGGATGAAAACATTTATATTGTTTGATCTAGCATCCTGGTCGATCTATAAGACTATGACTTTCTCCTTTTTTAGCAAAAAATGTGTAAGAATTGGCTGTGTACATCCCCGGATGTAGAGACCGGATATTGATTTATCCATTATCTAAAAAAAGATAAACAGATGGGATGCAAATGGTTTTATTATTCACTCAGATTGTATGGAGATTGTGGATACAATGTAAGGCGGCATCACATCTACAGCAGGGGCGCCAATTTTTGATGAATGTTTTCAGCTATGGTAGAATTTTGAATTAATATCTTTGGAGCACTGCGATCGGGAAGCTAATAAAGTTGCACATGAGTTAGCTAGAGTAGCTTTATCCGAAAAAGAAAATTGTAATTGGGTTGATGAACCCCTGATTTTATCCTTGAAAGTCTTATAAACGATGTAATCTGTTGACACCGTTTTTCAACACGTGTCAAATGGACTGAGGCTTGACTGGTCAGTGGCCGTTCTCTATCGGCATCGGGAAAGTTTTGAGCCGATATTGCCGATGGGAGAGTGCTGCGGCAAGACCAAGTGCGTTGCCGATGGAGGCTGGATGATCTTTGCCGACAAAGGTTAATTGGTGAAGTCTTGCTGAAGCTGATTGCCAATGAAGAGTCATTGCCGATGGCCGATGAAGAGTCATTGCCGATTATCGATGAGGGGTTATTGCCGATTGCCGATGAAGAGTCATTGCTGATTGCCGATGAAGGATGGTTGCCGATTGCCGACGAAGGATGGTTGCCGATTGCCGATGGGGGATGATTGGTGAAGAGTTACCAACACAAGGTCGCTAATCGGAAATGTTGCCGATTGCCGATCAGGAAAGTATTGCCGATGCCGATGGGCATAACTTAGCGCTTGGTGGCAGCAAAAGGTTACCGGTGGTCAAAAGAAGGAAGGCGCGGATTAAAGGGATCCGTCGATGGAAAGTTTTCATCGAGGAGGAGAATAAGGAAACTGGTGTTTTGTGTCAGTATTATTATAGTAGTTTGAGTCCGACTCTTGCATGAGTCGTTTATTTTCCTTTAAAATAGGTGTGTTTGTTTAGGAAATAAATATGTTATCCGGCTCTTGCGCGAGTCAATTTCCTTTGAAGTAGGAGTTTGTTTTAGGAAGGATATGTGTTGTGTCTTTGTACAACTCCATGCGGGAGTATAAATATATGCCCGAGGGCCATGAAAAAAGGACAATCAATCCAATCCAAAACAAACCAATTTTATCTTATTCTACTTTTTATCTCAATTTACCCTTTTACTGCATTAGCTATAGTTTTCAACGAGTTCTTCAAGCTTTCGACGGGCTGCATCATCCTGATCTCCGTCAAATCCTTGCTAGTTCCGCGTGGGAGTACCTCTGAGCTTTGGCAATCCGGGCGCATCGCTGCTTTGGCAATCCGGGCGCATCGCTGTTTGCCTCGTTCAGCTCTGCTCTAGTTATCCTTGATCAATCTGAGCCTTGACGTCCGGGCGCATCGCTGTCGTCTCGTTCAGTTTGTTTTAGTTATCATCCTTGTCGATTGATTGGTCAAATCGACTGACACGCCTCCGGAATACCGAGCTTTGGTTAATAGCCCGAGGTGTTCACAGATCTGACGCTTTTTGTTTCAACATAATCTTATTTGATAATCAATAAAGTGTGCCACATGGCTTTCCTAAAAAAAAGACCAACAACATATGCAAAATTACAGAAATACCCATCGAACGAGTGGATGAGAGGTTCCTAATTTTTTTTAACTAGATGATACCCCGCGCGTTGTTGCGTAATTTTGTAACATTTTATAAAGGAGATACTATGAAAGGATAAGTGCAGAAAGTTCTAAACAATGAAAGGTAACGTGAATTGGATGGTTCATCCCATTTTACAAACTTCAGCGTATATAGTAGGGACGTCTTACGTCTATGCTACCAGCACTACTCTACATTAAAGATATTTTTTTATAACTACAGCGGGCAGTGAAAGTTTCTGACGTTATTTTCAACAATTATATCTTTAGCAATTAGCATCACTCCTCTCTTCACGTAGAGAAAAATGGCCGAAAGTAGAACAATCTTGTCATTTTAGCTTGAAATCTTGACCTTGGGAGACTGACCCATCATCAACGATAAAGAAGCTTGACAAAACGCCTATCAATCTAAAGGTAAATAAAAGGAAAATCGGAACTCAAAACGCAAGAAGCAACATATAGAAGCCAAATAATATAGTCGGGCCACCCGCGTGTTGTCCGCTTCTCTCTCTGCCCTGCCTGCTCGCCATCCATGGCGCCGACGCCGCGCAGCCACGCATGTTGTTTGCTCCTCTGCCGTGTTCGTTCGCCTCCTCTCCGACGGCGTCGCCTTTTTAGCCTGCTTGAAGCCGCCAGCCGCGCATGTTGGCTTCGGCGACCCGGTGGATGGACTCAAGCACATGTTCGGCTGTGTGAAGTTGTGGCATGTTGGGTTGTCATGAGACTGGGTGCCGGGTGGATTATTTAAAGGGATATTTTGAAGAGAAGGCGAGCAGGTGGAGGCGTGGAGCCGTGGAGACGCTTCGGTTATTCAATTTACAGACCAGGATTTGGAAACGGAGCTACCGCGTCTCCTGAGCTACTAACGTGGATCTTTAGCAGCACTTGCATGATAGAAATTGATGCAGCATTGGTGGAGAGACGACTGATGAGTTAAATGCTTCGCTTACTGACTTGGGGTGGTGGGTTGCTGATGTGGCTTCACAAAATTACATGAAAATATGTTAGTGAGAGTTTTCTATTTAGGCACAGTAGATATATTTAGGCATAATAGATCGCAGATAATGGCTTAGGAAGAAATTTTTTTACTAGTGGGTCTCACATATCCTAACAACTGCGTGCTTTTTTTTTTTACAAATCTTGAACTCCACGATTGCAGCCTTTTTGGGACGAAAAATATGTAATTCTACGCTTTGGATAGGTCAAGCTTTTCTAAGTTTAAAGCTAAGTTTTTAAAAATATTATCAATGTGTATGTTTCCAATTAGATTCAAAATAAAACTATATTTCATAATTAGTGTAATAATATTTATACTCTGTAACATTCGTAAATAGATTTGATCTAACTTAAAATTGTCTGACACCTCGAAAAGTGAGAATTATACTTCCACTATCCCAAATTATAAATTGTTCCAACTTCTTAGAGAGTTAAAACATCCCAAGTTTGACCAAATTTATAGGGAGAATTACAATTTTTTTTGATATCAAGTAGGTATACTATGAGAATATAATTAATGAAAAATCTAATGATAGTTATTTGATATCATAATTGTTATTATTTTATTATATAAAGTTGATCAAAATTGAGATGGCTATTTTTTTAAGAAAGTTGGAGTGACTTACAAATTTTTTTGACATCAAGTAGGTATACTATGAGAATATAATTAATGAAAAATCTAATGATAGTTATTTGATATCATAATTGTTATTATTTTATTATATAAAGTTGATCAAAATTGAGATGGCTATTTTTTTAAGAAAGTTGGAGTGACTTATAATTCGGGACGGATGAAGTATTTCTTTTGAGATTGAGGGAGTATGAGATATTATTGTGTTGTTTGGTTTTCTATTCGTAAAAGCTGATGTTTTGATGTGTCATGTGTGTAATCAACTTCGTTGTTGTTAATCATTCGTGTGATTCATTTTTCTCATGAAAGATAATGATTTGTTAATACTCCCTCTATTCCTAAATATTTATTGTTTTATTACGTTAGTCTTTTGTTAATACTCCCTCCATGAAAGATAATGATTTGTTAATGATTTCTGTAATCAACTTATTTGACATCCCCGCCTGTCATCCCCTTCCATTCCCTTGCTCTGCTTTTCGGCCGAACGGAGCAACGGCACAGAGGGGATCCCAAAACCGCCAGATCACCCCCGCAGCCGTCCATCTTCGCCACCTACAGCATCAACGGACGGATCGGTGCCACTTGGGCGAGCCGTGGGACCCGACAAGCACACGGACCGCGCGAGCTCGCCGTACCCGCGAGGCCGCGACTGACGGCTGACGCAGCCATGGCTCCTCTGACGCCCATCGCCCCTCTACCCATCTCCACCATTCGCCACCTCCAGTGGCCACCGCCGGCGATAAAAGGTCACCCTAGGGTTTCCCAGAGCCCTCTCCTCCACTCTTAGGAACAGCCCGCGTTACACCGAGTCGAGACTCGAGAGAAAGAAAGAAAGGAGGAGGAGGAGCCCGCGTTACACCGAGTCGAGAGAAAGGGAGAAAGGAGGAGGAGGAGCCGCGCCACCGGAGCCGCTCGACCACGACGGACGACAACGACCCGATCGGCTACACCACGCCTCTCGCCGCCCCGCTAGCCACGTACGCCGCCACCCAAGGTGAGCAGCATCACCTATTCACCTTCTTCCCCGTGCACGGTCGCCGGACTTGCCATGAGCGCCACCGCGTTCCCGCACCAAGGGGACGCAAAGGCGGAGCTTTTCCGCTCCTGGACACTCCCCGCTTACGCACACACGCGCACGTGGCTCGGGGATGCCTTGCGTCGCCACCGCTGGAAGAAAATACTATCTATACACTGTGTTTGTGTGTGCAGGAAGATGTCGGATCCGAAGGAGACATTCCTTGAAAAAATGGAGGGAAGGTGCCGACAAATGCCAAATGGAAATGCAGAATTTTCGTGGATTGACGAGGAATACGAGGGAATGAACCTCATGCCAGGGGTACGCGATCAAGTGGGCGACTCTTGTGTATTCCAAGCCTTGTGCGGTGGAACAGAGATGGCCCTGAAGAGAGATGCGGCAACGAAAAACCCTCCAGCCCCGTGTGATATCAGGTTCAACGCAGATTCATTTGTCAATGATTATCAGTTGCATACCGGACGCATGATTGCCAATGAGTTTGCTCAGAAGATTCAAGCGAGAGTGCGTGAAGAAACTGCTATATCGCTTTTTCGGAATGATGTGTTTTAGCGACATCCAGTGATTGGGAAGGGGAAAAGAGAATCAAGTTAACAGGCGAGTTCAAAGTGAGGCAGGCCCAGTTTCATACTGTAGCTGGTCTGATCCTTCGTGGACAACCTGTGATTGGATCTTTCCCAGTTGACAGTGATTTCCACACTTTAGGAGGCGATGAGGTTTACAGTTTCGATCGCACAGAACCAAATACCATACTGTAACATCCGAAAATTTGAATTTTTGAAATAGACTGAAATTGATTTAATTTTGAATTTTATGCTCATGAAAATATAGTAAAATAAAATCTTTTTGAAATATTAAAATTATCCTAGGGTTAGAAACATTTTCGTGCACTCATGCCTCTGCATTTTCATTTATGTGTTGATTGGTTTTGTTCAAAACTCAAAAAGGTATTTCAAAACCATTTTAGAAAATATTTTGGAAAAATCAAAAAGAAAAGAAAAGGGGAAAAGCTCTCTCTCTCTTTTTCTCCCTCTCTCTCTCAAACCAGCCCAGCCCCCGCACTCCTTTTCCCGCGCAGGCCTTGCCTCGGCCCAGCTCCCTTCCCTTTCCTTTCCCCTCACTTCCTCCCGCATGGGCCACATCGACTCGGCACAGCTCTTCCTCCCTTCGCCTCGGCCCAGTTCGCGCAGGGAACCGCCCTCCCCTTTCCCCTTGCCGCTGACACGTCGACCCCGCTTGTCAGTGCCCATCTTCTTCCTCAAGTAGAGTCCGCACGGGACTCTGTTCGCCGAGCCGCGTCCGCCTCGCGTGCGGGCGTATGCGCCCCGGACTCCCCCACCTGTCCCTTTAAATAGCGAGGCCGCGACGCCTCCTCTCGAACCCTCCAATCTCCTCGCCTCGCCTTGAGCTCCAGTCGCCCCGCCTCGGATTCCGCCGAGGAGCAGCCGCAGCCGCGAGCTCGCTTGCCTCTTGAACACCGTCGTGAGGCAAGCCGCCGCCGTCTCCGATGCGTTTGGAAGCTCCAGCGCTGCCTCGTGTCGGGTTCCTCGCTCCGAAACCTCCTTGAGAGCTGCCGCCTGCTGCTGCTCATCGCCAGCCGCGTCCATCCATCTCCGATCCTCACCGTGGCCCTAGGTGAGATCGCATCTTCCTCCTCTATCTCCCAGTCTTTACCCCTTGGAAAACCGAGCTCGCTGGCCCCCAACCAACCTACTCCGGCGAGAAACGCCGCCGGCAATGGCCTCTGCCGCCATGCTCTTCACTGTACCCGGTCGAATCCCCTCTTCCTTCCTCTGTGATCTAATTAGATCCATCCATCCACGATCCAAAGGTCCACAAAGCCCCGTACCCCTTCATTTGCAAAGTTTGCTAAAGAGATCCTGAGCTCTTTGGTAATCAACCCGCGGTCCAGAACCTGACAGGAATAAATCCGATTTTCCTGATTTATTTTAATTCGAAAATAGTTCCATCTATTCTCAGGATTTCCATCCAACTTGTTTTGACCCTAAATCATTCTCTTGAGTTCATCATTCATAAAAACATCTCTAAAACCTTCCGGAGAATTTTTCTGGCTTTTTCATAACCTTTTCTCATTTTTCTACGAGCTTAATCTAATTTTTAGATGCTCCAAAATATCTTTTCGTGAGATCCAAATACTTTATTTGGGTTCATAATATTCCAAAGTGTCTCCGAGAATTTTTCCAGAATTTTTGGAGACTTCGGAGTATTTTTCGTGACTTAAATATTAGTTCTAGACTTTTCTAAAATTATTTTATTCAAGAAAATAATTTATTCCGAAAATAAATAATGAATATCTCAATTTCCCACCGGTCCTCAAAGCCCATGTGCAATAATCCTAATAAATCTCAAAAGTCCATGCATTTATTTACTAATGGGTTTTTATGTCTAATTGGCCCATTAGTAAATGTGGAAGTGCACCATCAATTAGTACCATATCGCCAGTTGATGAACATGTAGGGAGTTTTTCTCCCTATATATATCTATCAGCTTCTTAGCCAAAGCACACCACAACTACCGCAAGCGGAGCCCCTAGTTTGGGAAATCTCTCGTGTAGTAAATTATAGTTTTCTCTCTTCCTATCATATCATTGGCGGTCAACTCCGGCGAACTCTCCGACGAGCTTTTCTGGTGCTACGAGGTTCGTCTCGTTCTTTTCGTCGTAGTGTCATCCTTTTATCCGATCCATCACCTTTGACTATGTCCCGTCGTTATTTGTTTCCAGTGAACTTTACCGGTAAGAAGCTTCTGTGGCCGGAATTCCTTTGTCCTCTCCGGTTAGCGTGTGCCACCCCGCCGCCACCTGTGATGTGCCGCGTCCGTGGGCCCTAGCCACGATGCTTCCCCATCAACCCGCATGCCTGTGCAGCAAGCAACGCCGCCGCCGGTCTGCTGGTTGGCCGAGCAGTCCTAGCACCGTTGCCCGTCGTGCTCCTGCGTGCGCTTTTGGCTCTGGCCAAGAGGGCTTCCCCACCGCTGGCCAGCCACAGGCCCTGGTCGAGGCCCCTGCTCCCTTTTTCTGTGCACGGCGAGCAGCCCAAGTGGCCATGGAGGCCACGATCTGTTACCTGCAGAGAAACAAGAAGAAGATGGTAATTACAAGATTTCCATCCTACGGTATAATCTCCACCATATATTCGTTTTAATTCCGTTTCTTTTCGTTCTAGTTGCGTTGGTTTAGTAACGATAAGACCTATCTGTTAGCAGAAGTGTTTAACATGTTTTCTTCTTTGAAATAAAATGATATTTGATTAATCTATAATAAATGGTTTTCCAATTAAAATCAATTAGGGTTTTCACATCGGTTTTTCCTAAATAAAATATAATTAGTTAAACTTGTTTTTCTAAGAAAATATAATGTGAATTAATTTAATTTGGGTATTTCTCTAAAGTATCCAATATATGCTTTTTATATAAATAAAATAAATGAAGTCTAATTCTCTTATAAAAGCTAATCTTCGGTAGACGTTTCTTTTCGTTATAGATCCGATTAGCATGATTCTCGCATCTGTGTGATCATAGAAAGGCGTAGGTCTCCTTTAAACCTTTTTCATTGATTGGTGTATTGTTCTGAATAGATCTATTGTATGTTATGCATGTTTGTTAAGCTGTTTGTGTGTTGTTCATGATAATGTCCAATCGGTGAGATTTACGTGGAGATCAAGAAGAAGTCATCAGAAGATCGAGAATCAAGTGAAGAAAGGATCTAAGAGTTTAAGGCAAGTATAACATGGGATCATCCTTGTTACCTACTCATCTTAATCAATCTAGTCATATTGCATGTGTCTAATTTTGATTCCTATTAGATCTATATCATAGCTTTGTTATCCCTTTTACCTTGTCACCAATGGGTTACTATGCATATGGGTAGTTTTGCTATGCTGAACATGAAGAATCTTGAATTGAATATTGACTAATGGATATATGCAACGCTGATTAAAATTGGCTTTTATAACAACATGGAATAGGACCCCACTGTAAGACAAAAGCTGGGACTTAAATGCAACCATGAGTGCTATAATGGCTCTGGCTTTAGTTAAGTATGAAGTTTGGACTAGCATGCTTGTGGTTCGTGAAAGGCATCTTTGCCGAGCTGGTTATGGGGTATAACTTGTATGGGGACCGCTGCGGGTGGTACCATCGGGGTGTCCCATATACCCCTTTGCATTGGGTCCGTAGGGTCCGCTACATGCTAGAAAGGGCTTTTGAAAGACTTCATAGTGTACCCTACCCGCTCACCTTGGAAGTGTTTTCGGAGTCATGATCCCGGGCATATGGGCAACACGGCTTGTGGGTAAAGTGTGTAACCTCTGCAGAGTATAAAACTATCATGATAGCCGTGCTCACGGTCACGAGCGGCTCGAAAAACTCACAGTGTTAGATACTCTTGTTGTTGAACAACTTATGATGGTAAGTTTGGAGATATGATATATGAGATTGTTTCATTAATTATCATGTGGTTATCAACTGGGTTAAGCATAACTAAAGCTAATTGTTGTTAAAACTTGACCAAGTTAAAAGCAACCGCAGTAAGCCAGTGTCAGCCTTTTGAGCTTCATAACCCTATGTTATTCTTGTTGAGTACTTTAAGTGCTCACCCTTGCCTTATCAACCATATCAGATTGCAAAGAGCAACAGTTAAAGGAGTTAGGCTTGTGCTCAACCAGTCAGTTGTCCCTGTGAAGTTGGAGCCTTCACCCGAAGTTCGGAGTCGTCTTTCCGCTGTTTGCTGTGTTAAGGTTACCCTTTGACCTTATATGTTATATATTTAAGTATTGTCTTTTGATATCATCTTAATTTGTGGCTATATGTGAGATTTGACTTTTTGGGCTCACATATGGAGTATATCTGGTTTTATTCTTAAAACCGGGTGTGACACATACACAGCGCCCGCATGGTCCTGTTCGTTGGCTTTGGCTTCGAGGGTGGCCGAGGGGGTAAAGAATACCTTGTTTTCTTGAATAGCCATGGTGAAGACTTTTGTGACCGAGGCTTTGGCCGTGTGTACTTCGAAGATGTATACAAAGATGCTTTATATTGGCTGGCTGCAAAAGCTCCAAAAGCTGAAGCTCCAAGAGCTGTTCAAGATCTCAGTGCATCCAGCTCGTCTGCTACCAAAAGAGAACCTACTCAAGGCATTGACGATCGTCCATACCAACGTCAACGACAGGATGATACTGGCTCTAGCACTTAGGTAGGCGGACAACACCCTCCGACCTCGCCGGGTGACTAGGTAAGCTTCGGACTAACATATGTTGAAGCTAACACATTCACTTATAGTTCCTTTGATGTTTTCTCTTGTTGCACAGTTTCAGTCCTAGGAAGAGTTTTTTTATAGCCATGTAATTGTTGCACCTGACCATGTGAATGCTACTGATTAAAATTTTATGGAACCATCTGACTTGGTGGCATTATTTTCTCTGCTGAACCTGTCTCATCCATGGGGCCGACATTTGTGTGTGACTGATTTAGTTTTAGCTTGCTTGTATTCATGGAACCATCTATGGCATTAGTATTTTCTCTGCTGAACCTGTCTCATCCATGGGGCAGACAATTGTGTGTGACTGATTTAATTTTAGCTCACTTCTGTTCATGGGATGGGATCATCTGACTTGGTTTTAGTGCCATACATACATATCTTTTGTCTGCTGTGCTTGTGTATTCCATGTGGGTACGCTCTTCTGAAATCCAAACATGATGATATTTTGTCATGATTGCCTTCATGCAACTGATTTTTTGCAACTTGTTACCCTACTCAGTGGCTAAGGAAGCTGAAAAGGAGGATGATGAAGAGGAGGAATAACCCTGGAGATGTCATTCGAGTGGCCACCCGATGAGTTTGCGACCAACGAGTTTTGGAATATGTAATTGTGTTTACATCAACACATCACAATTTTGTCCCTAACCGCCGTAACCGGTGGAGAGCACCAAGGAGCTGATGAGCTGTGAATCAAAATGATCCCAATGTAGATGGCATACTACGGGCGTGTTTGGGACTGCTCCACAAACTTTACTGTGGAGCAGCTCCACAAAAAGCTCTCACAACTCCACCTTTTTTTTCTGGAGCTGAAACCGTTTGGTTAAAAGACGTGGAGCAGAGTAAAAAACGTGGAGCGGAGCAATCCCAAACAACCCCTACAACTACATATTTGCCTCGTTAAAGTTTTTGCCACAAATCTTTAATAAAAGCTTGATATGGCAACCCTTTTTTCTTCTTTCCGCTGAGAAATATAAGCAATGGAGGCTTCTTCCCCGGAAGGCCCCAATGGAGGCTTTGTGAAACAACCCAACAATGGGCAGCGAAATAAATGGCCGATTGAAAAAGAGTAAAAAAAAAAACAGAAGGGCCCTGTGGGCAACTAAAGAGGAAAATTAGTTGATTTCACTAAAAAAGACGTGTATTTTTTCGACACCCAAAAAAGTTACAATTATAGATTCTATATAACTTTAAATATATATACTATAAAAATATATTTTATCAAATGCTCATCTTTTCTATCGATTTAATTATAAACTTATTTGACTTCTCAAAACAAAAAATGCACCTTTTTTTTGTACAGAAGTACCTCATCCATTATTAATGTATACTGTATATCTATGAGTAACTTATCGAATCGCTATTTTAAGTGCAAGCCACTCCAGCGCTACTCCGTATTGTACGATTACTCAAGAATCTACAAAGGAGTCAGTGATGATTTTGTTCCTACCACTGTTCCATTTCCATTTGCTTCCCAATGCTGATTAGTCATCGTCTAGACAGCTGTAACATTTTTGTGCAAATTCGAAAGTATATTCCTCCCCGGATATTTACATCTTTTTTCTCTCAAACCTGCTATCGTCAAATTATACACATCTGCTATTTCCTGACCTCCGGAAGGGGAACAAAAACAGGATAGTAGGTATTCAGCTCAAGATGCTCCAGGATCTGCTGGGCAGCTGACAAGTACGAAGAATGGCCATCAACAAGCTCGGTAACATCAACCTGTAAATCGTGCACAGTAAACACTAAAATTTGTAAAAATAAAATAAAATAATGAAACCTCGATAAAAAAACACAAGAATTATCACCCAGATGCTTACGTTCTCAACTCCGGGTACATCAATGGCCTGGATGCCAGCCAATCCTTGGGTGAGCAGGCTACATCAGACATCAGAGAATTAGTCAGTGGATATTTCGACTTAACTGTTCCAGCAATGACTCCAATTCAAAATCAATCCCATTTTACTTACCTTGCACGAAGGTTACACCGAGAATCCAGTCATCTTTTGAGTACACATTCACAAATCTCCCTGCAACCATCTGCAGTGAAGCAGAGGCTAATTAAGTGATATAAGAAGGCAAACACTACCTTTACGGGGCATATTTGTAGCGGAAGATTACTGGTATCTCTGCATTCTAAGTGGAGAAGGGATAGTTGTACCTTCCTGGCAGGCTCCCACCTCTCACCTTTCACTGAAACTGGTGCACCAAGGAGTACAACCCTCTCGACAAGTCCCTCTGATTCATTCCATCAAGCATAAGAGCAAAGTCATATGAAATTTAGATTACTATAACTAAAGAACAGATACCATTGTGACTTGATAAAGCTAGATCCTGTAAGCACTTGAATATGACTCGCGCTCCAAGCGAGAACCCAACAAGAGTCACAGGCCTGAGAAGTTTAGAATCAGCAAAAATAAGTAATATGGGGAACTACTGTGCTGGATAACACTTTTTGTAGTTGGAACTACCTGTTTCCTTGCAGTCCCTTCAGAAGCACTTCTGCAAGCATTTTTCCTGCCTTATCTGCTCTGAGAGGATACAGTTCATCAGTTATCTAAACAAGTTGTTAGGTACACTAAAGTGTGCTAATTGGTAAATTAGCGTGGAGAAATATTAATATTGGAAACATATGCAGTTTGACACGAGATATTGTACTACGAGAGTTTGAATTTACCTGTCGATAGCAACAGACCATTTACTGTCAATAAAATCTGTAGCGGCAAGCAATGTAGCAGGCCAAGCAAATGCTGCAAGAAGGCCACTTAAGACAGTTCTCATAGCACCTTGTTTCATCAATTCCATTGCAAATCCTGCACAATCAACAAGAACACTAATTACAAGGTGTTCACTAACAGTAGTACAAGTCAAGAGTACAAAACCCTGAACATTACTTGATGTCAGCCAATCCTGTATTGCTGTACTCACTGCGATTATATGCTTGGACTCCCATTGAAGGATGTACCTTTCAAACATTAATCAAAAGTGTAAGTAAGAATGCACCACCTTTATAGCATAGATGTAAAAATATGTGACTAAGATTCATAAAACAAATATAAGAATACATTCCATACTTCTCTAGGTTATCCTTCCATCCTTCCCAAGGTTTCCAGAAATCCTCTTCATCAAATGCAAATCCAGAAACCAGGATTCCAACAGCAAGGCGCTGAAAGAGTTGCCAACATTTACAAAGAGTCAAAGACTAAATAAGTTTGATTCCAAAATGGGTGAATTGCATTTTAGTCAGAGAGAGAAAAGGGACTCACATCACCAATAGGTTTGAATTCAAATTCTTTCACTTTACCAATTCGTCTTGCCATTTTGGTGGCCGTCAAGCCAGCCCCAGCAGCTAATTTGAAAAAAAAATCAAGGAACATTAAAAGCTAAGCATAGCACTTGTACACCATTTTCTATCTCTTTTTTGGGATACTGCATTACAGCTTGTACAGGAAATTTATTTGGGAAAAAATAATAATTATAAATGTGCCAGTGCTTATACAGAGGGGTGCATATATTCATTATATGTGTAGGTTTCCTAAGCAATACAATAACCAGTAACCACCATAAATAATGGAGGCAGTTGTTGCTAACTTAAAACAAATCTTGACTATTAGACTGCCCAGGACATATCTATATTGAAGAAATAAGAGCTCCAGATAATAGCATAAGAGTTTTGAAGGAACATTTATACAAACCTCCAAATGAGGCAGCAACTGCCACAGAGCCGGCAACAGATCCTGCGGCAGCAGCCATAGAAGCAAATCCAGTAGCCCCTATGAAAGGGACAAGTGTACCCAGTGTTGGAGCTAGAGCACCAAATCCTGCAGCAATGGCTGGTGCAGCTAAACCTGTCGGATCGAAGAGTGAGAGCATATGAATCACCTGGTGTAGTGTGTCCAAATGATGCTAATATGTTCAGAATTTCATCAGATATAATATCTGGAATGCAGTCCTACCCCCTGTAATAGCCAACAATGCTCCTCCAGTCAACGCAGCGGCACCAATAATTCCCCCACGCTTCCATTTCTCCCACTTGCTCTTCGGTGATGCGTTTTCTTGCTCTTGTTCCTGTTCTTTTGCCGCAGCCATGGCAGAGCATGCGACCATCACCTCCATAGCTTCCTATAATGCCAGGATTGATGATTACAAGTCAAATTTGAGCTATGTGGAAATACAAGCATATGAATGAGTTGTGAGTTTCTCTAAGGGCTTTCTTTTTTAGTCGATATTAAACACCACGAACTTTCACTCTGCTACACTGAGAAGAAGGAATAACTTGTACTAACCATTTTGATCCACTTGACGTCAAGCCATGCCGCTATCAACCGAAGAGCGACACGATGCCGAGCATCATAACCCTTCCTGAAGTGAGACGACTTCCTGTCCTCTTCTTCTTGCGAGACGGGTTTATCAGCGACACAGGCGGAGAGAAGCGCATAGAACAACGCCATCTTGCGGTGATCGTTCGCGGGGACATCTTCCAAGGACAGCTTGTCGATTCCAAGCAAGTTCTCAGACGAGTCTGCCTCCGGAGACTCGACCGCCACAGAGGTACAAGCCGTGGAATCTTTGCTCTCGTCTTTGATCTTCTCGTCCGGTGCGGTGTCGCTGCCCAGGCTCATTACCATCACATCGTCTGCTTTCGCCAAGGCGAGTTCCTGCTCCATCCAGTCTGAAGAGTGTTAGAGTTCATAGGATCGTCTAGGAGCGGATCCAATAGGTAGAACGGGTTCTAGTTGATAAACAGTGTGCGGTTCATGATGCAGAGAGAGAGAGAGACAGAGAGAGAGGAGAGGTATATCACCGACCAGAGGAGTCGGCGGGAGGTGCAGTGACGGCGGCGGTGTTGGGGTTGGAGCCGTCGTCCGCCATGGGCGTCGGTGTCGCGTTGGTGGTCGCATCTGTCGTCATCTAGGTGCACTGGGTGCTCGCCGGCGTCGGTGGCACTTCCCGTCACTGGCAGCGCCCCTCTAGATCGGATTAGGGTTTAGATGTCGGTGGGGTGTTGGCGGCGGCTAGGTGAACCTCGTGACTCGTGCCTTGCGCCCCGGCTCCCACCTTATTTTTATAGCACTGTGCGACGGGGGCCCACCAACCACAAGGTTGGGCGCCCCCGATCAGGGCGCAGACCTAGGCCTATTAGTCTGTTGGGCCTAACAGTAGGAGATCTAATTCCAACATTCTCCCCCTAGATCTCACATAATTCTTTTATTCTTCAATTCTCATTCGAGTTCAATATTCCAATTCTTTCAATTCCATCATAGATTAGTATATAGAGCATGCTTCATCGTCACAACAATTCATGTCGTTAGACTGACAGCTACTACATACTTTTCTATTTTGGAACACCTTTTCATTATTCTGGGCCCTTCTTGTTCTTCGGGAATCATAGGCTCTCCCTTAAACCCATGTCGGCTATGTGTCCTCTGAACACACTGGGTGGAAGGCCTTTTGTGAGCGGATCCGCTAGCATCTTTTCTGTTCGTATATGCTCAAGATTTATGATATGATCCCGAAGTTTATCTTTCACAACATAGTACTTTATGTCAATGTGTTTGGCAGCACCACTTAACCTATTGTTGTGAGCATATTCTATCGCCGGATTGTTATCACAATACAACCGTATCGGTCTTTCTATACTTTCAATTATTTTCAATCTGGGTACAAATTTCTTCAACCAATTTACCTGCCCCGAGGCCTCATAACAAGCTACAAACTCGACATACATTGTCGAGGATGTAGTCACTGTTTGTTTCGAACTTTTCCATGATATCACTCCTTTAGCAAGAGTAAAGATATATCCCGATGTGGATTTTCTTTCATCTCTAGCATAATCGGAATCTGAATACCCCTCTGTGCAGGGAATCAGATTTTTCATATGTCAACATGAGACCTTTCGTACCTTGCAAATAACGCAAGACTTTCTTCACTAATTTCCAATGTTCAATTCCTGGATTCTTTTGATATTGCCAAGTAACCCGGTAACAAAAGCTATGTCAGGGCGCGTACACGTTTGAGCATATTGCAAACTTCCAATTGTCGAAGCATACGGTACCGCTTTCATTTGATCAATTTCATATTGGTTCTTGGGACACTGATGTTCCCCATATTTATCGCCCTTGACAATCGGAGCAGGAGATGGACTACACGCATGCATACTAAATTTCTTCAAAACTTTTTCTATGTATGCCTTCTGCGACAATCCCAATACCCCTTTTCTTCTATCTCGATGAATCTCAATTCCCAAGACAAACGAAGCTTCACCGAGATCTTTCATATCAAAGTTCGAGGACAAGAATCTCTTCGTCTCCAATAGTAGGTTGACATCACTACTGGCAAGTAAGATATCATCTACATATAGGATCAGGAATATGTATTCCTTATTCTTAAATTTCACATAGACACAATTGTCCTCGACATTTTCTATAAACCCAAAACCTTTTATAGTTTTATCAAACTT
Source organism: Microstegium vimineum (assembly GCA_022036555.1). Taxonomy (NCBI): domain Eukaryota; kingdom Viridiplantae; phylum Streptophyta; class Magnoliopsida; order Poales; family Poaceae; genus Microstegium; species Microstegium vimineum. The sequence goes on along the minus strand of CM039126.1, from coordinate 19,622,027 downwards.
TAAGTACTACTGTCTCGAAGCTTATTTCAAACCATAAATGGATCTTTTCAGACGACATCCCATATTTTCTTTTCCTTTTACGACAAAACCTTTCGGTTGTGCCATATAGACATTTTTATCCAAATCCCCATTTAGGAATGCGGTCTTTACATCCATCTGATGTAATTCTAGATCATAGTGAGCCACAAGTGCCATAATAATTCTGAAAGAATCTTTACAAGAAACTGGGGAAAAGGTTTCATTGTAATCGATCCCTTCTCTTTGGGTAAAACCCTTAGCCACAAGTCGCGCTTTGTGTCTTTTAATATTCCCTTGAGAGTCATATTTCGTCTTGTAGACCCATTTGGATCCTACTTTCTTAGCTCCTTTAGGAATGTTTTCTAGAACCCAAACCTTATTGGTGTTCATAGATTTCATCTCATCTTCCATGGCCTGAAACCACTTTGATGATTGTTCGCTTCTCATGGCTTCTTCAAAAGTTATAGGGTCATCTTCCATGTGAAATTCTTCAGTTTCATAAATTTCATAATCATCTGGAATAGCTGACCTTCTAGCTCTTTGAGACCTTCTAGGGGCCTCTGGCACTTGGTCCACTATGGGCCGTTGTTGTTCTTCCTCATTAGCAACATTTGGTTCTACAGGCTCCTGATGGACAGGTTCCTCTTGTTCATTCGTTGTTGCTATGGGAGAATTCACAACAGGCATTGTCACCACAGCGTCCTGTACTGCTGGTGCAACATCGGTAGCAAGTAACGTAAAGTATGGTTCTTCAACCATCGGAGTAGGTACATGTACCCGCTTCTCCTCAAGTCTAATTTCACGTGTTACCTTGCTCCCCCTGATCATCTCATTCTCCAAGAACACAGCGTGTCTTGTTTCAACAAATTTCGTGTATCTATCAGGACAATAGAATCGATATCCTTTCGATCTTTCTGGATAGCCAATGAAATGACAGCTGACAGTTTTGGAGTCTAACTTTCCAATATTTGGGTTAAAAACCTTTGCCTCAGCTGGACAGCCCCACACACGTAAGTGCTTAAGTGAGGGTTCTCTTCCTGTCCATAATTCATATGGTGTTTTCTGCACCGACTTGCTTGGTACTCGATTAAGTATATGAATGGCAGTTTGCAGTGCCTCCATCCATAAACCAACCGGTAGTGTGGAGTAACTCATCATGCTTCTCACAATATCCATTAGGGTACGGTTTCTTCTTTTAGCCACTCCATTCTGCTGAGGCTCCCCCGGTGTGGAGTATTGAGTGATTATGTCATTTTCCTGTAGGAACCTTGCAAAGGGACCTGGAATTTGGCCATACGGGGTATGTCGCCCATAATACTCTCCACCACGGTCTGATCGAACTATCTTTATTTTCAAGTTGTGTTGATTTTCAATTTCGGCTTTAAATATCTTAAATTTATTCAATGCTTCTGTTCTTTCTTTAATTGGATAAATATAGCCATAACGAGAGTAATCATCCGTGAATGTTATGAACGAATCATAACCATCCACGCTTTTCATTGGGAATGGACCGCAAATGTCCGTGTGGATTATTTCTAATACTCTCGTGCTTCGTTTAGCATCTTTCTTTATTTTCTTAACATATTTTTGTTTGATGCAATCAACACATTGTTCTAAATCGGAGAATTCTAAGTGCGGAAGAATCGATTGTTTCACTAAGCGTTCTATTCTCCCCCTCGAAATATGGCCCAAACGACAATGTCATAGTTTCGAAGAGTCGCTTTCATTTCGCTTCTGCTTCTTATTCTCATTTGTAGATTGGGAGACATTCACAACATCACATTCATGAGTCACATTCTTAGCAAGAGATAATAAATAAAGCTTGTCTTGTCGGAAGGCAAGACCAACACACTTATCATTATTATCAAATATTTCACATCTGTCATTACCAAAATGACAGCCAAATCCATCATCATCGAGTTTCGAAACACTTATTAAATTCCTACGCAAAGAGTGAACATAGAGTACATTTCTACGCTTAAGTACAAAGCCATCTTTTAATTCTAAAGCTAGATCGCCAATGGCTTCAACTCCAGCTTGTACTCCATTCGCAACTTTAATCGTTCTTTCTCCTCTTTGCAGGGTTCTCCTCCCACTTAACCCTTGTAAAGAATTCGAAACGTGAATTGTTGCACCTGAATCAATCCACCAAGAGGTGTTTGAATAACATAAAAACAGGGATTCATCTACAAATGTGATAGTATCATCACCTTTCTTCAGTAGCTTTTTCAGGTAGACTAGGCAATCTCTCTTGTAATGCCCTCTCTTAAAGCATTCCTTGCACTGGTCTTTTTCAGCATTGCCATATTTTCTGAAGTCCTCATCCCTTTTCTTTTCCCTTTGCAATTGCATTTTCTTGTGGCTTGGAGGGAGAGACTTTATTCCTCTAGGGTTTCCCCTGTGGTTTCTTGTAATAATTCTTTCTTTTATTGTCCTTCACAACATGAGCTGAGTCACCCTGTGAGGACTTAAGTCTCTCTTCCTCCTGAACACACATTGCAATGAGTTTTTCAATGTCCCAGTTTTCAGGCATCATATTATAGTTCACAGCAAAGTTTTGAATTCTTTTGGCAGAGAAAGAAAGACCAAGTGAATGAGGAACTTGTCATTGATTCCCAAATCCATTGTCTTTAATTTCGCTGCCATTGTGTTCATTTTCAATATGTGCTGACGCACACCACCACCATTGTATTTCTCAGATACAAGTTTATGTATCATGGTGCTTGCTGTGGACTTGGAAGACCCAGTAAACTGACTCTTTACCCTTTCAAGATAGTCAATGGCGGTGATGCATTCTGGGATGGACCCTCGGATTTGGTCTTCAATGGTGGCTTTCGCCACCAACAGACATTTTCTGTTGGATTGGATCCAACGCCTGTGTTCAATGTCATATTTCATTTTGACTTCAGCAAAGTCACACTTTCGGGCGTTAAAAGCTTCGTCAGTTTCATCAGTTCTCTTCTCCAATTCCTCTAGAATAGTAGGACACGGTGAAGTGATGGCAAGGTCGATCTCTGCCAATGCAAGTTCCAGCTCGTACTTCTCCCGCCACACCCGGTAGTTGGTATCGTTGAGTGGTGGAATGTTGTTTATATTCACCATTCCTTTAACTCCTGAAATTTGTCCAAAGAAAAGTGAGAAACATTCATCGTAAAAATTGCATGCCTAAACTTAACGTTGGTCAAAATTAAAACATACAATTCCTCTATACAAGAATTATATATCACCGTTGGGCAGAAGTAAAATTAATGCATAGCAATTCATTATAATAATGTTATTAACAACGTTGGTCAGAAAATAACAGTACCATAATTTCATCAAAATTATCGAAAATTCATAATTCACTCAAAATTAAATTATCCCGCTGGTTCAAATTTAATTAAGAGACAAAATTCAATATTTTCTTCGCAGCGGAAACAATAAAATTGTTCATAATCTTATTTTCCAGAAAAGTCAATTTGAATTGTTCTCTAAACAAAAATTATCGTTGGATGAAATTTGGTATAGAGGAAAATTCATTAAAATTCGGTTCAAATTTATTCAAATACAAAGGAATTCATAACTGTTTCTGGAAAATAGAATAGATAAATAAAATTGTTCAAAATATTATTTTCCAGAATATTATTCATATTATTATTCTCTGAACGAAAATTATCGTTGGATAAAATTTGTGCAGAGAAAATTTCATCAAAATTCCAATTCGGAATCATTCAAATTCAATTCATTTTAATTTCTGGAAAATAAATAGAGAAGTAACACTATTCATTCGCGGGCCAGTTCTAACCGATTGGCCCAGAGGCCAATACGGCCCATCAGCCATGCGCGCGGGGCTCCCCCTTTCCCCCCAGGCCACAACGTGGGCCTGGGCCGGGAAACTGTCCTCCCGCCTGGGCTCAAAGTGGCCCAGCAGCCAGGGATCGGCCGCCGACCGTCGGATTCAGGTCAACACAGATCGGACGGCGGCGCGTTCATTTCGCGAGAACAAAACCAGCCAGCCAGCCGAGCCGGCCCCAAACCCTAGCTCATTTCTATTCCCTCTCCCTTCCCTTTCTCCCCCCGCGCCACACGAGACAGAGAGGGAGGCGGCGGCCCAAGGCGCGACGGCGGTGGCCCGAAGGATCCGGCCGGGAGGAGCCCGCCGGCGCAAGCGCCGACTGCTCCTTTTCTCCCCGTCCCGCGCCGCTTCTTTCTCCCCTTCCCCTTTCTGCCACCCATGGCGTCGCCCCTGGCCGGAGTTGCGCCGTCGTGCCCCCCCCCCCCGCCGGAGTGCGCGCTCGCCCTTGGCTGAGCGCACCGCCGTCGGGCGGCTCTGCGGCGGTGCTGGTTCGAGGCAGTGTCGTCCATGCGCGCCGAGGTAGGGTGGGTTCGGTTCTTGGGTTGGGTTTCGTTTTCTGATTCTTTCGGTGGATCGGGATCCTGTATAGTTTCATTGGATTGAGTTTCTTTATCCCGATCTAGAGTTCGTTCATGTTTCTTGTCCCTAACCCATACTGTTCTTCGATTAGGGTTAGGGTTTCGTTCGGTTGAGCTGATTAGGCTCTGATCCGAGTGGATCCCCTCCATAGGAGGCGTCTAATACCATTGTTAGAATTCATAGGATCGTCTAGGAGCGGATCCAATAGGTAGAACGGGTTCTAGTTGATAAACAGTATGCGGTTCATGATGCAAAGAGAGAGAGAGAGGAGAGGTATATCACCGACCAGAGGAGTCGGCGGGAGGTGCAGTGACGGCGGCGGTGTTGGGGTTGGAGCCGCGGTCCGCCATGGGCATCGGTGTCACGTTGGTGGTCGCCTCTATCGTCATCTAGGTGCACTGGGTGCTCGCCGGTGTCGGTGGCACTTCCCGTCGCTGGCAGCGCCCCTCTAGATCGGATTAGGGTTTAGATGTCGGTGGGGTGTTGGCGGCGGCTAGGTGAATCTCGTGACTCGTGCCTTGCGCCCCGGCCCCCACCTTATCTTTATAGCACTGTGCGACGGGGGCCCACCAACCACAAGGTTGGGCGCCCCTGATCAGGGCGCAGACCTAGGCCTGTTAGTCCGTTGGGCCTAACAGTAGGAGATCCAATTCCAACAAAGAGCTCTCGGCGTCTTCCTCAAAGAGTATCCTTAGAAATTGCAAAACCGCGGAGTGAAATGAGACGATGGGATAATGCAATAGTGAAAGGGTAAAATATATTCACAGCATTGGCATTGAAGTTTGAACTGCATTACAGTACAGAGAGATCAGTGTGTGGCTCGGTAGCAGAGATTTGGTAGCAATTTTATGGGGATGGGGGTTGAACCCTACAACTACAGTATAAATGGTGCTCTAAATGGGACAACGGAACCCCCAAATCGAGCCGCGCGATAGTGATCCTTCCTAAAAAAAACCCAACCCAACCACTACTATAACTGTAGGTGACACGATTTGGGGGTGGGAGGGAACGGCCATACCTCACCGATGTGATGCTTGGCGTCTGGCGACGCGGCCGTCTCCTCCATCCCGGCCCACGCCACGGGTTCGATCTCCAGGAACCTACAGCACAGTTCGCACGTCGGCACAGCAGGCACGGGTCACAAGTGAGTGGGACGGGAGCGAAGCGAGCGCACGGGGCACCTGAAGATGGGGCGGAGGAGGCCGCGGGAGTCGTGCGTCCAGAGGCCGGCGCCCGAGGCGGTGTCGGAGCCGCTGCTGACGGTGGCGTTGGTGGAGGAGGAGCTCCCGCTGGCGCTGCTGGCGCGCTCCTCCTCATCGGGTTCGGGATCGGGGGAGCCGAGGGGCGCAGACTGGTGGATCTGCGCCTGGCAGAATGGCGGGTGTCAGCGTGGTCGCCATGGCTTTGGCGGAATGGCGGGTGTCGCCGGCCGCGCAGCTCGTGGGGGAAATTTCGGTGTGGGGGAGTGGGAGCCGAGGGAACCCAACGCGAGGAGGCTTGACTTGGGCGGCGCCAGCGGGGGCTGTTGCTTTTTTTTTATCAACCGTATCTGTATTACTTGATAAGGAAAAACAGTACATACGCGTACAAATACAGACACAGTAGAAAAGGATACATGGACAACTATCCCTGCCAAATTACACAAAAGTCCTTGAAAAAAAAGAAAAATACACTATGGACCTTATACTTTGTGCTTCCCGAAATCGCTAGAAGCCCTCCTCTCCCGCCGCCATGATACCATCGCCCGCCGTCGTCAAGGAAGGAAAGACTCTAGCCGCCCCAGATCAGGAGGAGCCCTATCGCACAATGCTTTGAAGAGCCGCAATAGCCACCTAATCCGAAGATTAGGATGAAAACGTCGTGGGAAGGATATCGGCCGGGGATGCACCCCGAGCGCCTCCGATCTCGGAACAGAGCTCGTGGACAGCAGTTGCCGCCGGTAGATCGAGCTTGATCCGCACTCCAACAAGCCACAGAACCCGCAGTCGGCATGGTACCCTTGACTGGAGCCGGAAAATGCACCTCAAAACGATGCACCGCCAGCCGAAGACTCCTGAGAAGAGCTCCGCAACCTCTCCGTTGACGCCGGAGCAAAGCATCACCGGGGCGAGGAAGAGGCCGGAACCACTTATTCCCCTGCAACGCCGTCGTCGCCGCCACGCCGGCGTCGCCAGGAAGACGCGACCGCGGAGGAGAAGACTCCTCCTGGCAAACCCTAGCTCCACCGCCAACTGTTGACGGCGAGCACAACCTAGACCTAGGGAGACATCTACCTAGCCTATCTACACCCGCACAACGATTCCCCGACCCTCCACCCTCTCCAGCACCAACGCGGTCGCCGGAGAGGAGAAGAGCCGGCGGAATCGCCGCCGAGAACTCGCGTCGCCTCCTTGTCGCCTGTAGCAAGGGGAAAGGAGCGAAGAGTCGAGAAGGTGGCGGGGGCTGCTGCTGGTTGACTGCTTCTCTGTCCGTTGGGCTCTGGACGCCCGGAGAAGCCCACGTAAGCTGTTGCATGCTCATCGTGGGCCGCCACGCCTCCGCTCCATTGCCCACGGGCCGAATCGATCAAACTGCATGGGCCGCAACGGCACTGGTGGTGCTGGTGACATCATTTCCTGCCTCCACGTGTGATGGTTTAATACTTTCTTCTATAACTTTAATCACACGTATGATGGCTTGACTTAGGTTTAGTCATAATAGAATTGTTATAAGTTTGATTGAATTTATATAAAAAATGTATCAATATTTATGGAACCAAATTAGTGCAATTAATTTAAACTTACGTTAGAAGTTCTGTGTATTTAAACTTTGTCATATTTATGCTAGTTAATGTCATCCTTTTTGGAATGGAGGGAGTGTACTTTGATATAGTTTAAAATCTTAGAAGTTCCATGTATAAATTTGGTAAGTACAACTAGTCAGAATTGATTATCTTTACAAACACAACGTATATGTCTATGCTTTGTAATCATTGTCTATTTGTCATAAAATTACCAATTACTCTATATATGTTATCATCTTTGTTTACCTTGATTTGAATTTACCATTGGTATGGAAACATGTGTATAGCATATTTTGTGGTTATTTGATTCTTTTCTATAACAACTTACATTAGTAAATAGGATGTAGATTTCAAAAGCACTATAGTTTATGTTCTATGATATACACCGGATAAATTAGTTGAAATTTAAAAAGTTACTCTATACTATCTTTCATATATATAGTGGCAGAGGTGGGTAGTTTAAAAAAAAACTAACGGTTACGGTGTTTATGATTCTCATGAGAGATTCTAAGATTTGAATTTTTCCTAGTGCATCTCATGAAGAATAAAATAGAGCCTCTATTGTAACACCCCTGGTGTTAATCACGTAATTAAAAGTTGATCATGTCATCATATGCATTAAGCATCATTCATTTGTTTGAAAACCTGGATATGCATTGAACTAAAATGAGTTTACTTGTTTGTGTTTGATCAATGTTGTGAATGCAGGTCATCTTTTCAAAGTTCTCAAAATTTAAATATGAATCCAAACCCTATTTCCCAGAGGGGATGGATTAAACCCTAAACATGATTTTCAAAATCTATAAAGATTTTGCATATGGTTGTTTAAACATAGTTGTAGAGCTCTGTTTGTTGTGCTTTTGTTGTGTTTACCGTTTTTCAAGTGTTGTTCTTGTTTTTGAAAGTATTTGAAAAGGGGGGGCAAATCCTTTTAAAAGGTTTTCAAATTTCAAAAATGCATTTTCATTTGTAGGCCGATTTTGAAAATGTGAGTTTTCACAAAGTTGTAGATCATGAAATTTTGAGCAACTTTCGTATTCAAAGTTTTTCATGAAAACCCCTGAAAGCTTGAGCAATTTGCAAAATAGTCACAGGGGCAGTTCAGACATTTCATCAAGCAGTTGCATGGCGGCGTTGAGCTCGACGCCGACATCTGGCCGGCCACCTGTCGACGCCACCGTGCGACTCCTGTCCTTGACTCACGTCCTGTCGTGTGCGTGGCGGCGTCGCGGAACCGTTGCCGTCTTCAAAACAGGACACCGTCCACTCCTACCTCCCTTTCCACGCCGCGCCATCGCTCTGCTCTGCTCCGCCGAACGCTCCACCATCATCGACGAGCTCGTCCGAGCTTGTTAGCCACTGCCAACCACTCAATCCATTGCCATTGTCTTCTCTTTGACCTCGCGCATTCTCGGGGTGAGTTGGTTAAAGCCATCGAGCCTGCATTCATCCAGCGCGGCTCCGTCTTCCTCAGCTCCGACGAGAGCGTCGCCGCTCTGGTCAGCCCTCGACCGGGCTACACAGGAGCCACATTGCTTTTTCGTCTTGTGTTTCTTGCTCCTTGTTCATCACTGATCCTTGTAGGCTTATCCGTTTTGCAAATGGTGGACCATACCTCCGGGAACATCTTCGTTGCTGCTCGGTTCATCGTCTCTGCCGGCACGTTCTCCGTCGACAGCCGTCTCTGCTTCGTTTCCGGCCATGTTTGCGAGCGCTTCGTGACCAGGGTGAGATCCTCGACCTCTCTGCACCCTCGTTTGTCCTTGAATCGAGCCTTCGAGCTCTGTCCTCGAGCGCCGCCGCGGTTCATGGTCGGCGCGACGGTGTGTTCGTCGTCTGGTCGTTGTAGTTGATCTTTTTCTGATCCGAGTCTTGCGCTAGCTTCGTCTAGCCGTCCTGAGTCTGTTTCGAGGGGTGGTTGTCCTCGAACGCGTGCGTGTTTTCTCCGACGCACGTCACGCAGATCCCCGTCGATCGCTATGGTCGTCGATGAGGATGTTGCGTTTAGCTTTGAGTTCGTTTTGCGTGCGCTTCGCGTTGTTTGAGGGCCGCTAAGCATGTTGGGGTTGTTGGTTGAGCCGATCGAGGCCTGTGTTCGCCGGCGTATGTGCGGTCGAGCTCGGGTCGCCGCCATTGTCGTCGACGAGGTCACCTGGGTAGGTTTTAGTCTCGTTTCTGTTGGGAGTTTTGCTCGTGGTTGTCCCCTGAGTCGTTTTCGAGGCCTAGCTTCTCCGATCGAGGCCTGTGTTCGACGGCGTACGAACGGTCGAGCTCCGGTCGCCACCGTCGCCGTCGATGAGACGCTTCTGAGGGATGGTTTTGGTCGTGGCACACCTCGTTGGGTTCGGCTTAGAGAGCCGAAGCAGGTTCGAGGGGTAGCTGTTCGGTTTGGTCACTGACGGTGACGCGCCGCCGTGTTTTGTGGTCGTCGGCGCCGCTGCGTGCGTCTGTGCCACTGACGGGCGGGACCCAACCGTTAGTGGGTTATACGAAGGGTTTTTCCTTTTTCCAGTGTTGCACAGTAATATCTTTTGTTATTTTTGTATGTTTAAATCTGTGCATATTTAAATTCTACAAAAATTTGTGAATGCTCTCTGTGATGTGTAGTTTTTAAGAAAAATATAACATGTCTTTGTTCAGTATGTTTTTAATCCTGTAAAAATGCTCAATTTAATTAGAAAATGAGTTTTCCATGTTTTTTCATGCTCTGTATGTTGTTCCAAAAATTCTGAGAATTTTTGTGTAAGCTTTATACACTGTTACCTTGCTGTACAAAAAGTTTGGGAATTTTTGGATGAACTTTTATACATGGCTAGTTGTTTAATTAGATATAAAAGTTTAGAAACTCTAATGACCTTAGGCTTTGAGTGATTTTGGATTAATTGATGCAAATGGTCATTGTCCAGTGACACCCACAAGTTGGACATGCTTGATGTGATGTTGTTTACTCAGTTCTTTTGGATGTAATTATTAACTTAGATAATCAAGATAAATAGGGTTTAATTAATTTGCTTTATAACCTAGTTTTGCTTTCCTTCATGAAGGGAAGTTGTACTCAAAGTGTAATCTGTTTTAATCATCTCTTAAGAACATGTTTGTTTGTGTTGAGCATCATGTTTACTATTCAAGCATCATCTAAAGCATGTCATTATATCGTGTAGATTGTTCGTTGGTTGGGTTGGATACCTCTAGTGAAGAGGTTTTCTCTCTTGAATCTGAGTCCGAGTTCGTTTATCCCTCCAACCAAGGCAAGCCCCGGTGCATTCAAACATTTCCTTGTATTTAAAATTGTTTGTTTTAAATACACTTATGTTTATACTATTACATTACGGTACTTTATTAAATTCCTACTTGATGCATAGCTTTATCCTTGTTCTAGTTGTACCTTTAACCTTGACACTTGTTTAAAGATGTAAAGTTTCGCAAAAATGCTTAGTGTGCTTAGAACTTTTATAGTAGGTGATTTCCAGTCACCTACGCATAGTGTATTGCTTCGGCAAATGATTATGTTTTCTAAGAAAGAGATGTTGTTGTTGGAAGTAATAATCGGACCGGGCGGACACGGTGTTGGAGAGCCATTAGCGGTGTCTGGTGAGCGGGTTCTTTCCGCCTGTGTCATTAGGGACCGTTCGTTGATGCATGACTAGGGTTGTGACTTTGGAGTACTTATCACATACTTTGGGAAGGTGGACTCTGGCTATTCTCGTCTTAAGAACGGTTAACCCGCACTGGGAGTGGAGAGATGGCGAGAGTAGTGTGTACCCTCCAAGTTAGCAAACTGGATGGAGGTGTACTATGCTCTCGGGTGGCGGAACCCTGGTTTTGGCGAGAGGATCCAGGGAAAGGTAGTCATATGCGTGCTTTAAGCGGATGTATATGTCGTGTGATAGGGAAGCCCCAGCTGGGATAAACCGGTTCGAATCGTCGTGTTCCTCGGATATGGAAACATAACCCTGTTTTCTTTTTCGTAGTTAATGAAACTTAAACTGGATACTTGTTGGATCCCTTCAGGGATGTTTATTACCTTGTTATCGATCATACATCTAGATCGGTACTTGAGTAATCTTATGGATAACATAAATGATTTTCAATTCTTTTATAAATGCTCCTTTATGCAAAATACTTGATCCTTGCAAACCACACCTTGGATCCCATGATGTGCATACTGTTTTGTCCACCAAATACTTTTCTTTGTCGGATAAGTCTTGTTGAGTACTCCCGTACTCAGGGTTTGTTAACCCCTGTTGCAGATGAGGATCACAATCCGGTTTGTGTGGCTTCATGCTGCATGACTGTGGTCTGTGTAGATGAAGATGAAGAATAAACTGTCTTTGCTTGACTCTTGGGCAAGAGTACCTCGGTTGTTTGTTCATACTCTATCAGCAGCTTGATGTATTATTAACGTATGACACTTAAGTTATGTTTCAAAACTTATAGTTTGTAATATGACTTTAAATTTTCGCTACTTTGATGTAATATAAAAATTTCGTATTACTTCTGTAATGATTGTAATGAGGAGATCCTGTTCGGAAAGAGGTGGATGACCCGCTGCAAAGTGGCGACACCTGACGGACTAATTAAGGTTTGGATCATTTGTTGGGATTAAGTTGGTTAATCCTGACAAGTGGGCCCTATCTTAAGAGGTTCTGTCACATCTATGAGGTTACTTCAGTTTTTGATAAGATATCTACACGTGCACACTCATTGGTTCGTTTCCACAATCTGCTTATATAGCTTTGTAATTATGGTACATGCCCTCTTGGTAGTGTTGTAAAGAAAATTCCTAGAAGTTCACAAAATAAAAGTAGGGGAGAAATTGTAGCCTTTGGTGGCGTTTGTGTAAATAAATACAAACCCCACCAGGCCCATTTGTAGCCCTAGTGGTATTCTTTGTAAGTGTTGGTCCTACTATAAGAAATAAAGAGAACATCCCCTCCCATCTTCTCTATAAAAGGAGGATCACTCGGCTCTCTTCCTCTCTCATTCGCACTCCCATCCTTCGCTTCTCAAGTTTGTTGGCAAAACCAACACATTCTGTTCTCCAATACGCTCTAGTAGTCAACAAAATTTCTAAACTTTATTTCACTTGCTTAATGTTTTATTAGTTGAGTTTTAAGCAAAGAGATACAAAAAAATCACTATTTAACATATATTTTATATGTATTACACCGAATCAAAGTTCAACTACTAAAAGTCTAAAACGTGTGGAAAAGAAATAAATTATCTGTCTAAAGGTTGGTCATTTCTTTGCATCATATGTTGGTGGTTGACTGTTGCGGTTGACTGCTTCTGTCTGCTGGACTCTTTGGGAACCAGCCAGCAGAAGCCCATTAAGCAAGCTCAGTGTGGGCCTCCACGACCCGCCACAACTAAAAGAAGGGAGAGGAACAAACGGATCCGCTCAGCGAGGGCCACGGGCCAGTAGAAGCTCACAAGTAGCTACACGAAACTCTGGCGGCGAATGAGTTCTACCTCGTGGCTCGCGCTGTCCTCCGCTGGATCGAGCCGGTGCTGCGCTATTTGGCTTGGAGGTTCCGCATCCCCGATCTTGAGCGGGCTCGGGGAAGCCATATGTCGCCGCTGGCGGGCTCTCGACCTTCTCATCTAAATCAATGATCAACGAACTAATCAATCAATTATGTAGTATGTATTGTTCTCTTCGAATCATGGACCTTCACTATTGGTTATACTTAGTACTAGACAACATATTGCTTTTTGGTAAGGACATTCTCATTATCGAGATCACTGAAATACAGAATCAGATAGCTTCATGATTTCACCAATCCAGCAGATAATAAGATGGTCTCTTGCATTTTCTTTGAGTTACCTTTAATTCCAGAGCATAATTATATGCCTGTCTAGCACGTTACTTACTATCTAGGACTTTGATGTGCTGCATAACCAATCCAGTGTGACTCCAGACCCCGTTCGGTTTGAAGGGCGTTGCAGGGATCAAATCCCCTATATCAAACCCTCTCAAAAGGGGTTAACTGAACAAGGTGTATTTCACCCCAGCTTGTACTCACATATGTGAGAAGTTTTCTTGTTTTTTATAATGCATGAAGTGTGTGAGCAAATTCTTTTTTTCTGTTATCACTATAGTAGTACTATGGAATGTGTGCTTCTATGGCTTTTAGGGGAAAAAATTGACACGATTGTTGGATATGTGGATATGACAAGCATGCATTTTATATAGGCAGAAGAGTGGACAATCTGGATAAGTGCTTAATACAAAATCTTAGACGGGTGTAGAGTTCATTATGTCTTATCATTTGTTAGCTTATTGCATGCTTAATTCAGTTAGCATCTATAACGTTTGGAAGCAACACGATCTACGTACGTAAACGCTGTAAGAATCCCTCAACATTGCAAAAAAAAATTCACGACCGGGACTTTACCCGTTTTTGTTAAGAGGGGATAAAAACAGTTACAAGCTTGATCAGTTTCGGTGGCAAGATGCCAACCAAACTTCACAAGTACAAAACACCCTAACTACTGGATCTTTAATGATTTGTTACAAAACGTTAGCATTGTGTGACAAGAACTGAAGGATGGCCGCCACGGGCGCAAAACCCCCCTACTTCAACAAATAACCCACTTGTGTGACCTAGATATATTATACACTTCAGTAACCCACTTGTTCTCTGTCTGGTTGACTGCTTGCTGGACTTTGGACACCCGCAGAAGGAAGCCCATAAGCTGTTGCATGCTCAGTGTGGGCCGCCACGCTTACTCCGCTCCATTGCTCACAGGCCGAATCAAGTAACCTGTATGGGCTGCGACGCCAGCGGTGGTGAGACGTCATTTGCCTTTCTGAGCTGGCATGTGAGTATGTCGTGTCGTCACGTCTCTCTGCGGTGGTGCGTTCAACTGTTCAAGTAGGCAAGTAGCTAGTTCACGGCCACCGCACATGGATGGCGGCATGGCACACCTGTGGCGATTTCAACAGATCATCCTCGCGTGGGCGTGACCGACTCCCGTGCACGTCGTCGTTGCCGATTCGCGTCACGGCATGCCTCCCTTCCTATTCTTCCGCGGCCCATCCATGTTCCATTGGGCAGCGCATGCGCGCGCGCGTGCTCCCTTTTGCCATGTCTGTCTATCTCCTCGATCCTGGCTGGCTAATGTGTGATGGATATGGACACCGTGACACGATCCTACTAGCTTGCTCCACACCTATCCAGCTTGTTTCAAGTCAATGCTTTGTTTGATTATTACCACCACAAGTATACAGTATTCTCAACGCTAGCTATCACACACACATTACACCCTACGTTTATTAGACACACAATGAAATGAAACGTATTTTTATATAGTTTATTTACCAATTCGAGGTTGTCAGTACTTTTTTCTACAACTCTAATCAGATTTATGATGATTTAACTTAGGATAATTGAAGATACATATTGCTACCCCCCACCCCTCTCTAATTGTGCAACTTAGAAACATGTATAGTGTATGTCCACTCAGTATAGTGTACTTTGTGGTTATTTGATTCTTGTACATGAATATTTATAGTAGGGTGCGTGTTTTGGATGGATATGCAATTAATGTTACCTTTTGCTGTGAAAAAGTCAGGCCTTGTTTAGATTCCAAAATTTGGAACCAAAGTTTGCATAGTAAGTGTCTCGTCACACTGTAGCAATTTTGTTTTTATTTGGTAATAATTGTCCAAACATTGATTAATTAGGCTTAAAATGTTCGTCTCGTAAAGTACAACAAAACTGTGTAATTAATTTTTTATTTCATCTATATTTAGTACTCCATATATATGCCGACATTTTGATGTGACGGGAAATAGGAATTTTGCATAGTGAATTTGGTGGCTAAATTTTGGAATCTAAACAAGGCCTTAGTTGTGTGTGGTGCTGTGAGAGCGCCAGGGGAGGAAAGGGATGACAGGGCTGGCGATTTTGGATGTTGTGAGGCTCGCATGGTGCGGTAGCTATATAGCTATGGTCTGATACCGAATGATAGATATTATTGGACGTGATATTGTAGCCTCGACGACAAATAATTGGGAAAAGAGGGAGTACGTGGATACTTTAGATGAAATTTAAAGGGTTACTCTATATCTATATATACTATCTTTCATCTTTCATAGTGGGAGCTAGATATTTTTTTAAAATAAAATGTTTGTCACAAGAAAATCTAAGATTTTTCTTCTTTTTCATAGTGCTTCTCGTGAGGAATAACATGGAGGCTCTATTAGATTATTTCAGTTAGTAATACTAAGATGAGATATGTACATGTGCATAGTGATTGGCCTGGTTCGTTTCCACGATCTGTTATATAGCTTTATATGGATGCGGCTATACCTTATAATGTACGCCCTCTTCTTTTCTTCTCCTCCCTAATCTCTCCTCCGCTTGAGATTTGCTCTTCCCCTGTTTTTTTTTTTTAGGTACCCAGAACCTTTTTTTTTCTTCCTTTCATTTTTAGTAGGGGTCAAAAACCCCTCCTGTTCAATAAAAAAAACACACACCATCTTGGTAGTTTTTTTAAAAAAGAAAATGGACGCCTACTCATCATGAACCATTCGGACCGACGATATGTGTGAGATGCGTGGTCCAAGCAGCCGCTGATGCCATCACCATCACAGACGAAAGAAGCAGGGCGATAAACAAAAGCAAGTGCAAGTGCAAAAGATGTACCAGAGCGCGCATAAGGGGATTGCACTGAACGATTGGTATCTAACAAAAGCAATGGAAATAGGTAGCTAGCCATCGCTGATTAAACTAAACGACATCTCTAGTTATAGTATATATAGGCTAAAATAAAATAAAGCCAACTGATTCCCATAGACCTTGTTACAAAACAATGTAGAAGGACAGGACGGGCCCATGACATCATGGACACGGTTATAGCGAATAATAGGATAATAGATATATTTGTATTAAATAAACTGTTATCACAGACGAGACGTAGTCCATCGATGCATGGTGGTTGAGGTATATCTAGCCACTGGGCGGCGGCGTCACGGAGTTTTCTTTTGTAGCTATAGTCGTCATGCATCTCGACCGACCGAACGGAACCGAACAAGCACCGCATTCAGGTGAGACCACCATCATCAGGAGGAGGACCAGGCAACAAAATGTAACGCCGCCGCATGCTACAAAACATATTCTTAGCGGCCGGCCGAGATACCGCAAGTCGGCAACGTCACGGGATGTGAAGGACCGAGAACGGCGACCAGGGGATAGATGGGAGTCTCAAATTTCTCTTGAAATATTCGGGTCACTCTTCCCAAAAGCCAAACCCAGTTGTTGGGTGCTCAACCTCCCCGCTCGCGTTGCTCGGGGGATTCAGACGAAATCGGAGAAATGAGAGCTCACCGGCAGTGGAGGAAAACTCACCGGAAACCCCCAAGAAAGAGTTCTCAACCCCTATGAGAATGAGACAAAAACCCTAAGCAAAACAACCAGAAAAACAGGCGACGGACGCTCCAGGACAGGGCGACGGACGCATAGAGATCGTCCGTCGACCTTCCAGAGAGCACTGCAGAAGAGAAGCAGAAGGCAGGGCGTCGGACGCTGGGCGACGGACGCTGACGTCAGCATGCACCAGCGTCCGACGCAAAACCCTCGGAGCGTCCGACGCCCCCGATAAACGCGCAGAAAAGGGAAAAACGATTTTCTCACCGCCAAATCTTCCCAAATCTCGACCAAAAGATCACCAACTGCAACCAAACTTTGTAGGCATGATCCTAGTGCAGTTGGGGAGCTATCCTGAAGAAATCATCGCTCAATTTGGGTCGGATAAACGGGAACACTCGGATTTAGGGGAGAAAAGGGAAAATGAAGAACGCGCAAAGAAATCGCCCGATCTGTGTACTCGAGAGGTTTGAGGATGGATCCTTCGGTACAAAGATGCTCCTCTCGAATACGAACAACTTGGTTCAAGCGGATTTGCAAGAGCTACTCCCTACAAAGAGAAATCATTCCGGGAAAAGAGGGAGCAAAAGCAAAAACGCGAAGAACACAAGAAAAACGAGACACAATCACGAAATCGAAGCCGCCATGGCTTACAAAGGTTACGGCCTCCGATTCCTCGGAACAAACTCGAGTTCTTACAAAGGTTGGTGGGAGCAACCTAGGGATCTCATGAACTAGAGAGAGGTTAGAGAGAGAGATGGGGCAAAGTGATTAGGGTTCAAGAGATAGGATGAGGATACCCCTTCATCCTCTATTTATTAGAGGCTTTGGCTATTTCCCAAAGACCCCCTAGATACAATGAGTGAACTATCTAGCCTAAGCATTGCAGTCCAAGCTCCGGTAAATATCTCTCTCGATTTGAATGGACGGCCCCGCTTCCTGCCAGGAGTTGCCGTCGCCTCGACGCAACCTCCAGGATTCCGCCACGTGCCATCCCCGCTTCCTCGGAAGCTCCGCCCGGGTTTTGAGGCCCAAACCCGCGAAACCCGCCACCGGTAGCTTTGGGCTCAACTACCGAACCCCGAGTTTTGCGGCCCAAACTCGGAAACCGACGCGGATGGTTTTGAGGCCCAAACCACCAAACCACTCGACGCGAGCCACCTTGTCTTCGCCCGGTCGGACTCCGAGTCCCCTGAGCCTCCGCTCGACTCGCGCGTCCACCGTCTTGACTCGGTCGACTCGGTCTACCTCCATGTCTTCTCGCACCTCGCCGGTGCCAAGTACTAGCCACCACATCTAGTCCGCCGGCGCCCATGGTCCCTCAGTCCGAGCCCCGCTTCCGCCCTTCACCGCTATCAGTCCATCGGCACGGCAAGCCTCTACTCGACCTTCTCCACGCCATTGACTACTGTCACTAGGCATAGTACCTGCACACCACAAGCCGATAGACAGGCACACATTTGCTTTCGCAAAGGATTAGTGATAACCGCTCAAACTGAAACATCCAAGTGTTGATCAATCACCCATCACAAAACTGAACATCATGGGCACATATCAGCCATGTGTTCGTAGGATAATATACGGCGCGCCCTCTGACTTCTGTTTTGTTTTCAAAAGAGTGCACATTTAAATTTAAATTGATTAATGTTAAAGTATTTTATTTATTTTACTGAATTACTATGAACAAATATATACACTATAAAAAAACATATTTCGCGATGAACCTATCGACACCTATTATTTGATGACGGTATCCATGTTTCAGCGTGAGGAGATCAGGAGAAGGATCGATCATGGCATCATGCATGCATGACGAATTGACGATGAATTGAATTGATCGAAGCCATGGAGCTAGCGAGGAATCTATCGAATCGAATAATCGATACACAAATGAAACGACGACCACATCCTTAGGGCGTGCAATGCCGAACACAGACTAATTAACTAGCGTTGTGTGTGCTACCCCTTCCTCGATCAGCCCGGTGGTTTGGCTGTGTGCTTTCATCACGACCGGGACGTCCGCCCCACCAGCCCACGACGCCGCCGCGCGCGCACCACCAGTCCACCACCACCACGCCGACGATGAGCTGATCGATCGATGAGGCCCGACGACGACGACGAGACCGATCGATCGAGGGCTCCACTCCTATATATAATCATACACACGCCACACGCAACTGATGGTACAATACTAATATTCCTTCATGTCATTGGAGCACTCATGAGCCCCTCTGCTTGACTGACAAAACTGTTAGGTGGAACATTGCCATTGCGAATACTACGACTTTATCGATCTCTATGTGCCAGACCACGGCACGACAATAGCCTCCAAACTACACACTATCGTACACATTATGCATTATATTGCTTCAACAGAATTTCACAGAACATGTAATAATCTACATGATTAGGAGTGTATACACAGATACATGCAACACAAACGAACATGTATGATGGAAGAAGTAGAAGAAGAAGGAACTCTTCTTATATTATGTACGTACAATTGTACTCCGTTGTTGCTATATACACACTTGGTTGGAGGGCCGAGAATTCCATCCTCCTCTTAGTCTTTAATTTGGTGGCTAATATAGTGACCTAGTAGGTACTAATATAACCCATCATCCCAGATAATAAAGATGACAGGCAAATCACCCCCAATAATCCCAAAGAAATGCATGAAAATAAAGGTCTCTCCTCCTCTGTCCACTCAAGTCTTGTCCAAACAAACCAAATGTCTGTTCTTCTGGTAGGCTTCAGCACTGCCTCCTGTTCCTCACCAACCCAAACACCAATTGAAGGTCAGGTGAGCGATCGCATCCCACGGCCACACAATGCGCGCCACGTCGGATGATATCAGAGCATGCATCTGATTCCCCACCACCACCACAGTCCCTCGCTAGCCATGGCTGTACCTACGTGTCACGGTCGACTACAGCTTCCCAACGGCGGCGGTGGACACGACGATCGAGGACCGGCCATGCTGCAGCTGCTCCAGGGTCCGCACAACGTCGGCCATCGATGGCCGGAGGCTCGGGTTGTCCCGACGCACGCGGCCGCCAGCGCCACTACGGTCGCCGCCTCACGGGCGTCGTACCGGCACCCCAGCCTCCGGTCCACGAGCTGGCCAGCCACGCCTTCGTCGCCCGAGGCGGCGGCGGCGAGCTTCGGCGCCACGGACGCCGTCAGGAGCCGGCCGTCGCGGAACGGCTGCACGCCGGTGAGCAGCTCGAGCAGGAGCACGCCGAAGCTGTACACGTCGCTCTTCTTGGTGACCACGCCGGAGCGGAGGTAGTGCGGGTCCACGTACCCCGGGGAACCCAGCACGGCGCGCACCCGCTGGCGCGGGGCAGGGCCAGGGCGGGCGACGACGGCCGCCGAGAACCCCGCGCGCGCCGACCCGAAGTCGCAGAGCCTGGCGCCCATGGCCGCGTTCAGCAGCACGTTGGACGCCTTCACGTCGCCGTGCACCACCTGCGGCTCGCACCGCTCGTGGAGGTACTCCAGCGCGCGGGCCACCTGCAGCGCCACCGACACCCGCCGCGCCCCACGGCATCGTCGCCACCGCGCCGCCGTTGCCGTCGCCGTGGAGCTGCTCGTGCAGGTTCCCGTTCGGCGCGAACTCCAGCACCAGCACGCCTTCGTCTCGCTGGTCGCAGAAGGCGAGGAGGCGGACGATGTGGGGATGGCGCACGCGGAGGAGCGCGTCGAGCTCCTGGCGGAACGCGCGGTGGAGGCGCTCGCTGCTGCGGTGGACCTTGACGGCGGCGAGGGACCCCGCGAGGCGGGCGAGGTAGACGGTGCTGAAGCCGCCCTCGCCGACGACGGCCGACGTGAAGCCGCCCTTCATGGCCTCCACCTGCGCCCACGACAGCTGCCTCGCGGTGGCAGCGACACCGGTGCCGGTGCCGGCCGCGCTCTTGGCGCGGGGCGACTGCACAACGGCGGCGCTGTCGTCTTCTCTCGAAAAGGGCGCGCGGGCGCCGACGGCGACGGACGCCGCGCTGCCGCCGCACCCGCAAGCAGAGGAGCCCGCCGCGCCTTTGCAGCAGCATCGATAAATCGTCCCTGCCGGCAGCCTCTTGTAGTTGCACTCGCACACGCACGCGCACCGGTTGCCGGTGGCGGTGGGGGAGCCTGGAGGAGGACGGGACGCACTGCTCGTGCAGGTTCTGGCGCCGCGTGTGCGTCGTGCAGGAGGGGGTTTATATAGTAGAGTAGGTGCCAGGGCCCGGCGAGGAGCAGCCATGAACCGGCCAATTCGATCGGCGGCCGCAGATGCGCGCGCGTGCCAGGTATTGGGATTTGGAATGCGACGTGGACGTGAAAAGGTACGGTGACCGTGAATGGAGGTAGTTGTAGTGTAAGGGGGTGTTTGGTTCCTTAGCGCTAAAGTTTAGACCCGTCATATCGAATATTTGGACATATGTATGAAGTATTAAATATAGATTATTTACGAAACTAATTTGTCAGCGAAGACTAATTTATGAGACGAATCTATTAAACATAATTTAATCTATGATTTGACAATGTAGTGCTAACAGTAAACATATGTTAATGATGGATTAATTAGGCTTAATAGTTTCGTCTCGTTAATTAGTTTACTCCCATGTAATTAGTTTTTTAATTTGCTCATGTTTAATCCTCCTAGTTACCATCTAAATGTTCGATGTGACAAGGTCTAAACTTTAGACCCTCGATCCAAACACCACCTAAAAAGGCGATTTTTAGCCTGTTAAGTTCTTTGGATTAAAAAACAGTTTAAACCTTGGGCACGCTCAAGGAAAAAACCATCACTACCTTACGCCACTGGATATATTGACATATTATTGGTTGCAGATGGTCGAGTGGGTCTACTAGGGCTTAGGGAGTCCAATTCTAGCATTAAAATAGGTGTTAGCAATATAACTAGCTAGGGCATTGTTGGCATTTTAAAGCGGTGACGATGCTAGTTATTGAAAATGAAAAAAAGAAAGTTGTTAGTCATATAGCATAGATATGAGTGGGTCATGTATGTAGACAGAGACACTAGATTCATGAAGAATTGTGTGTGCTGAGCAATGAACTCATAGTTAGCAACTAAATTTTTAGATGACATTTCTCCTCCACATAATCATCTGGCTTGCTAGGAAAATCTTATTGGAGACGCCCTTACTAACGATTCTAGATCCACTATTGAAGACTACATTGGTCTCACTAAATTAGTAAAACGAGCTAGTTTCACCAACGATATCACTTTGCACACGTGATTTTTCTCTTAGTGCAAGTTGGCATAGTTGCATTGAACTAGGGAGCGTTTAGTTCCTTCATTATCGCCGCTTGTCTCGTCTCGTCTCATCTACCAAGGTGGGCTTTGCTAGTGTATTTGAGCCAATCTTGCTCTCCTCTAGCAAACAAGGAAACATCTTGCTAACATAAACCCTACATAGATTTCTGCTCGAGCAAGGCAAGGCAAAATGTGCCTTATATTTCATTGAGGCAGCCTTTTTTTTTCTCTCCATCCGAGCATCGTCCTTCCAATGTGTAAATCGGTGCTTTAATCTTTTCTTTCATCTGGAAGCATCGGAAAAATCATACATTGTCGGCTCGTGGCTGCCTTATAGTGTCGTCTATGATGTTTCGGTGATATATAGTGCTACATTAAATGTGAGAGGACAAAGGAGTATAAAAAAGGAGAAAAACTAGGTCTCATGCAAACCATGTTTGATGAGAAAAACAATGCGCTAGACACTACAACACATTTTCCATTGTAAAAAATGGTGTCTTCTTGATACATACTGGAATCAAACATTTGGCTTCATCCCTTCACTATAGGAATTAGACTTTAACTTATGATTCATGCCACACGTCATTGACTAAGGGTGGAGTCCACACGTCATTGACTGGGAGAGAGTGATGCAGGAGGGTTGTTTTGGTCCATAGCAAAGATGTGTACGAGAATATGATCTGACAGTGGGCCCAAACATCTAGAAGACGTAGAGAATGGCAAGGATCACAATCAGAAGAATTATAATGGCATATTTCAGAA
Source organism: Microstegium vimineum (assembly GCA_022036555.1). Lineage (NCBI taxonomy): Eukaryota > Viridiplantae > Streptophyta > Magnoliopsida > Poales > Poaceae > Microstegium > Microstegium vimineum. The sequence continues at coordinate 19,599,414 of CM039126.1, read as the reverse complement.
TACGAAAATTGTAATGGTAGATCTCTAAAGTTGAAAAATTGCAGTGGCGTGAATCCAAATAACCCCTTATTCATAGGGGAGCCAAAGCAAAAAAGAAAATCATGATGACTAGTCGTATGTACTGACGTAGTACCGGTTACCAAATAATACTATGGGGCTGTTTGGATATTGGGAAATGGAGGGTGGGATATGGAAATAAGGGGTGGGATAGATCCCATACCATGTTTGGATAATGGGAAATGAATAAGGATAGGGAAATAAAGAGTAGCATACCCATTCCATACCCCTTCATGTCATCCCAATTTATTTCCCATTCCCTATCCCTATCCGGCCCTATCCCCATCCCAATCCAAACATACACTATAGGTACTATACATGATGGGCATATGGCAAAGTGAACAGAACATGAATGGACTTGCTAGCTTACAGCCAAGTCAGGAGGTGTCGACGTGTCGTCGTCGTCAGTAGTACATACCGAGCTGATAAATACTAATAATAAAATGCCTGGCCGTTTGTTTTGTCGTCAGTCAGTCGATCCCAATGCAAGGTGCGGGCCAGAAAGAAAGCTTCCTGCTTCATTAAGCCCAAGGACCATTGGCATTGCAAGGTACGATGTCGGCTTGGTTTTTTTTCTTTTTTTTTCTCGAATACGCAAAAGATTTTGCGCATCATTGTATTCAGTGGCGAAGCTAGAGAAAATTAGAGGGGTGTCTTTCTCTCATAGATGTAGAAATTTAATCTATGAAACATGGTAAAAATCTATTCTAATAGACATTTTTTCAAATCTCTATGGGTGCATGGGCACCCCAGTTTGAACCTAGCTTCGCCTCTGATTGTATTTAAGTTTTTCTGGGGTGGATACAAGTTGCAATAATGCCCGCCACCCCCAGGAACGCGTACAAAACAGATTACTCACGCACTAAGCATTCTAGTTTCCGTGCACCGGCCTCGATCCACAGGTCAGCGGTGTGCTTGATGTTGCCGAGGATCTGGTGGAGGGTGGCCCACGCCTCTAAAGCAACGCGTATTCCTCTCCTTCCAGATTTCCCAGGCGACGATGCGAACAGTGTGTTGCTCCTTGTCTCTTGACGCCATGCCACCTCGCCCTCCAGCGGTCCCACCCTGTCCGATGGACCCGGGGGTCCGACCCCCGAGGTGTCAGCCCGTAGTGCCGCAATGATGCTCCACCACACCTGTCTGGAGAAGGAGCACTCTGCGATGATGTGGTCAATCGTTTCCGGCTCCTGGTCGCAGAGGTAGCAGTTGTCGTTCGCCTGCAGTCCGTGCCTGTGCCGCCTGTCGCTGTCCAATGGCGTCTGCAGATAGCCAACCAGAGGAAGACCTGATCCTGGGGGCGCCCACGTCTTCCAGATCCTCTTGCAACTGGGATGGGGTGGGATCCCGCAAGGAGCGCCCTGTAGGCAGATTTGGCGTTGTATTTCACCATCCGCTGACCATTTCCAGATGAGTCGGTCCTCCGCTCAGTGATGGCGACCATGTCGGCTTGGTTTGGTGCCGCCGTATCATGCTTGGATGGAGCATGCTCTGGAATGGAAGCCGGGCGGCCCGTGCGATGACGGCTTTGCGGCCGTGGTCAAGGAAGGAAGCCCGCGGCGCGGACGGACGGACCGCACGCAGACGACGAACGAAGGTTAGTTACGACGACTCACTGTGTGGCTTGTGAAACTGTGGCTGTGGCCTAGGGGTTTTTCCATGGCATCGCCTTGACCGGCGTGGCCATCGGCGGACTGCTACCTGATGAAATGAAACCCCAACAGGGGAGGGCTAGATATATGTCTGGCTCTTCCTGTGGGCTGATGACCAATCCAATTACCCAAGTCAAAAAAAAAAACTTGTCAGCGATATGATGATGAGCAACTAACGGGCACGGTTGATGCAGTGCAATGCAATGCAGCAAGTGTTGGTGTCAAACTGTGAAAATGAGCTACACTTACCTAGCAAGCTATAATGTAAAACCTTTGCCGGTGTGTTGAAAAATGACAGGGTCTATCGAGGCGCGGGGGTGTTAGTTGCACAAAAGCAAGAGGAACAGTCTGAAAAAGAAAACTGGAAAGAAGATTCTTTGAGCGTAAGAGCATCTCCAAGAGTTGCCAAAAACCACTTGCCCAAATCTTATGATTTGACAAGTGCTAAAATATATACCAAGTGAAAAGATGAAGTATCTCCAATAGTTCATCTATCCAGACTTTGCTGTCATTTGGTCGGCCAGGAGATGGAAATCTTCAGCGTACCAACAATAACAGCAGGTAGCCAAATCTTTCCAGTCCCCATGGACAGGAATTGCCTGCCACCTGACGAGCACCTGACGATAGGATTTGTCGGCCACCTGACGAGCAGCACCGCGCGACAACAGCTCACGTACGATACATGATCGCGAGCAGGAACCCTAGGACTATCGCTACGGTACCTAGGATATCTACGGAGACAGATCGGGGGGACGTACCTGATCGCGATGGTGGCGAACGGGCTTGGCGCGGACGGCCTTTACCGGCGTTCCTCGTCGCGAGGAGGAAGTACAGGGAGGAACCGATCGCCGCGCAGGACGGGAGGGATCGCGGAAAATTACACTCGCGCACGGGGGAGTACGGCCACGCGCGGGATCGGCGATGCGGAGTCGGATTCACGCGCGTACAGATACGCGTGCGGAGGGGTTGGATGGCAAGTTGGTAAAAATACCAACCTCATTTGACAAACTGTTGTAGAGCAAAAAATTTTGTTTTACCAAATTTTTAAGGATGACAACCTCATATGGGATACTGTGGAGATGCTCTTACTACATATGTGGACATATATATGGTACGGTGCGCCGCGCCTGGGTCTTATTTTGAAATTAAATGATGTGCAAATGGCAAAGTGAGCAGAACACGAGAAAGGACTTGGCGTACAGCCTCAAAGTCGTCATAGGAGGGTCGTCGTCTTCAGTTACTACGTAACGAGCTGGTGAACTACCTAACAAGATCAATGCCCTGGCCGTTTTGTTTTTGTCGTCAGTCAGTCGATGCAAGGACAACTGCAAGGTATTGGTTTGGTGCGCCGTCATCATGCTTGGAATGGAAGCCGTGCGTGCGTGACGGCTTTGCGGCGGTGGTCGAGGAAGCCCGCGGACGCACGGACGGACCGCACGCAGACGACGAGGTTAGTTCTCCATGGCATCGCCCTGGCCGCTGCTTGGGCCGGGGTCGCCGGGTCGGCTCACGGCATCGCACATGGCCGCAGCTGGGCGCCGGGGCGGCGGACTGATGCTACCTGATGAAACCACCAAACAGGGGATAGCTAGATGGGTCTGGTCTTTCTGGGCCCAAAACCAATTACCTGTTAACTTGTCCGCCGATATGGATGATGCAATAAGTGGTGTTGATGCAAAGCAATGTAGACGTGTTGGTGGAACTGGAAAGGTTGGCTACAAATTAGTAGCAAACTAATAGTAAAACCCCTTTTCCGTGTTGTTAAAAAAATGCAGTGGTTTTAAGGCGCGGTGGGCGTTGTTTGACAAAAAGCAGGGAACAGTCTGAAAAACGGAAAAAAAAGATTCTTCCAAGTTAATATATGGTGCGCCGCGCCGGAGTATTTTAAAGAAATTCTTCTTACGGGCGTTGCCCACTTCCCTTCCGCACGAACGTTCAGGACAACGCTGTTCATTTTCTTTTCTTCGCGGTGGGGAAAGGGCGGGCATTTAACCCAGGGCATGATCTGTGAAGCAACTATTTTTATGTAGGATGAAACAGATTCGTTCTGCAATTAGCTAACCTGTAGGAACGTTTTTTTTTTCCTTCTACCAAATTTTTATTTTTTTGTTAAATTATTTATAAGTTGGGGTGAGCTTTGAGAAAAGAAGGAAGTACGAAGGGGGCGAGCGTGGGGACCGCGGGCGTCGCCCGGCGGCCTCCCCGCCGGGTGAGCCCGGGGCCCCCCCCCCCTCCCCCCACCCTCCGGGGCGCAGGTCCGCCAAATCCCCCCGGCCCCGTTCTGGGCCCCCCCATGGATTCCCCCGTCGCCGCGCTATGCCTCGTCCGCGGAGGTGGAAAACGAAGCTTGAGTCCGGTTTCCCCCGGCAAGTCATGGCGACGCTCTCCAGGATCCGCGTCGACGGGACTGCCGCACCCCTCCGCGCAAACCCTAAGGCCCGATGGGCCGCGGGGGAAGACCACTTTCCCCCCCCGCCAAAGCGAAGCTTTCTCCAATCGCCTGAGAGCTGGGGATTTTCTCGACCCACGGTCCCGTGCGCCCTCCGCCATCAGGGCCCGGGGGGACGTCGTTTCCGGGCTCAGGGATAAGGAAGGAGGTCCCGCCCCCCATACCGTGGGGCCCCCCCGGGCCGACACCAACCGCCGCCGCCGCCGCCGGGGCGGACCCCCCCGACCTCCCCACGTGCCCCCTGGGAAACCGCCTGGCCCCTTTTTCGGAGCTCTCGCGGCGGCGGGAGCCTTTCTCTCGCCCACGGGTCTCCAGCGTCCTCGGTGCCCGCCCCGACACGTTGGAACACCAAACGTCCGCCGGGGGCGCCGGGTCCTCGGCGCCCCCTCTCCCGCGCATGGCGGTGTGGCCCCCGCACGAGGTGCGGGCGTTGCCCCCCGCCGCGCCGTCGTTGGGACGAAGCTGCCGTGCGGGACGACTCGGAAGCCGTCAAAAAGGGTGATCCCCGCCCCGGGGCGGGACGCTGTCCGCCAGCCGATCACAAGCCTCCCCCGGCCTCGCATCCGGGCGGCCCGCGGGAGACCGGACCCGACGGTTCTTCCTGGTCCACAGGCGCCATTCGGCAAAATAAGGCATGCCGGGGGTCGCCGCGCTGGGCCCGTCGGCCCGCCGGAGCTCAGGGCCCTTTATGCTTCAATGCCTGCTGCCGGGCCCGTCCGCGCCAATGCGCAACCGCTCCCAAGGCTTATGCTGGAAGGGGGGGACACTGGGCCGAGGTTTTCCCCCGGGGGCGGGTGCGCCCAGGAACAAACGCCGCGTTTGCCGGCCCGGACCGAGCGGGAGCGCCGCGTGAAGGCGCAAACACAGCGGCGCCTGCGCCCTCACCACCCCAAACCTTCCCCGACAAGCCGCCTCCGCCCCCCCCGCCAGGATCACACACGCCTACGTCGCCCAAACCCCCCCGCGTTGCCTCCACGCCACGGCGTAAAGGTGGCGCCCGCTGTCCCGTCGTGGCGTCGCGCGTCCCCGGCGCGAGGCGACCTCGTGCACTGTGTCGGGCCACGGTGCGCCTCTGGCACATCCGGCGCGCGCGCCCTCACCTTGGGGAGGTTCCCAAAACCACCGCCCCCCCAAAGTCACGACCCCACGCCCCGACTTGCGGGGGGACCGGGACGGTCGTGGCGTCCGAGACGTGAGGGCGCGCGTCCCTGGGAGCCGCCCCGCCAACAGCGTCGGCTGGGAACGCCGTGCCCCCAAGCCCCCCCCCCGCCTCCGGGATCCTGCCGAGCCATTTTGCGCTTGGCCGGTGGCAATGTCTTTTTGGAAAGCCGGGGAGGGCGTCGGGGCCGCCGCCGCTTGGGGGCACAACCAGGGTTTTTCCCCCCATGGTCGGGGGAGGTAGACCTGGCCGAGAATGGCCGGCCGGCCCTGGTGCCACGGTGGGGGGGGACCAGACCTCCCGGTGTCCCCTGAGCCTGGCGATGCCCTGCACGGCAGTTTGGGGTTTAAACTGGACGATTGGAGTCAGGAGCACGAAACCTGAGGACTTCCGTTCCGCTTACCAAACACGCCGGGTGGGGCAGGTGCTTGCGTCCCCGCCTTGGGGGCCCTTTCTCCCCCTATCCTGGGGGCAGAGGGGGGGGCGAGCGGATTCTTCCGTCACCGGGTCCGCTCGGCCTTCGGAAGTACCCGCGCATCTTGCACGCTTTACACGGCGCAAGCGGTGTCGACCGGTTGTACCGCCGTCGAGCTCACGGAAATGCGCGGGCCTCCAAAGATGGGCGGGGAGTACTTGTCCCGGCGTGGTGCCGCCACCCAGGCTCAAACCGACCCGTGACCATCTTCATCCGGAGCCGTTTTTTTTGGGGGGGCCCTGCTGCGGGGACCGCATGAGGTACCTGGATGCCTACAGGGTACGGGTGGGCTGACGATCATACCCGAGCCCCAACGATGACGAGGACGACGACGTGACGACAGCGACCGGGTGATGGGCCGCTGCGCCCATCATGACTGAGGGATTGATGAGACGCCCAAGCCGCGACTCCCAAAATACTCGGGGGCCACGACCCGCCCACCGCAATAAACCAATTGTTCAGATACCCCCCCCCGAATGTACGAGGGCCGAGGCGGCGGTGGTGGCCGACGTCCACCGGTTGGTGGCCTCCGCTGTCCATCCGGACCAGGTCGAGGGCGGGCCGGGAACGCCGGGCTGCACCGCTGTGCCTTCGGCGCGCGCACGGACGGCCTGCGCACCACCCTCGCTCGACGCGGGAGGGGCCAGCGAGATGCACGGGCCTTTCAACACCGCCGGCATGCTTCTCCACCAGATTTCTTGGTCGGATCACCGGCATCTCGGTCCACCGGTTACGTGATGGCTTTAAAATGGTCGGCCCTTTCTTGGCGCTCGGCCCACTCCTCATGGCGGCAAGTTGCACCCAAAAATCCACCGCCGCCTTCGCCGCAAGATGGGGCGGTCCGCGGAACTTTCGTACAGGCCGGGCCTGAGCCCCGCTGCGCCCGGTTGTTGCCAGCACCTCACCGGGAGGGCGGGAGGATTTGGGAAAAAGACTACACCGTCTCTGGGCGGGGCCAGGCGGCGAGTTTTAGGCACCGCGTGGGTCCCCGCACGGTGGTCGCGTGCCCAGCGTGGCCGGTGGCCGTGCCGCGGCCCGGGGGGTGCCCGCTATTCCGCGCCCCCCACCCCGCGCCGCATAGGAGCCCACACCCTCCTTGTCCCTGTCGCGGGTTCGCGACTCCCCGGGCTACCCATCCAGCAGCCGTTGATCTTCTCGCCACCTCGTGTCCGCGTCGCGCGGGTGGACCACGAACTGGGAGCCAAGGCGCAGCCCCGCCTCATGGCCAAGTGCCCCTACCAGCGAGCTAGTCCCTGAGCAACAGGCGAGGCGTGTTTTGATCAACAAGTGGAGCGGCAAGCCGGCTAACCTGTGCAAACGTGGACACGGACGCTGAGGTCGAGCAGCAGTTCCGCCAGGCCTTCAAAGACACTTCCCCACTTCACGGCGTGAGGTGATGCGCGTGCTTTCCACCAGCGTGGCGGCATTGCATCGCTTGACCTGCATACGAGTCGCCCATCGGTTTCTCCATGAGTGCAGACCACCTACTCATACTGGAACGCACGGGAGCTCAACTCCTCTGCCGCCGCAGTGTCGTCCGCAACATCGTCCCAACCAACGAGTTCGTTAGTTTGTCTCCGGAAACGAAAATGGCAGCCTATGATGTAACTTGTGAAGATGAGGTAGTAGGGATGGACTTTGATTATGCTGTCTCCCTGCTGTGGGAGTGGCCGGGGGTGCAGCCACGGTTGGTGCCGTGACCTTTGGCGCGCCACAGCTCAGCTCACTAGGGCTTCTCCGTGTCGGTCCTTCTAGAGCCACTTGACAGTTCCGGCCAGGCGTGGTGGTGTGCAATGTTTATGGACCGACATGGACGCCGACAAGCCGGATTTCCTACAGGAGCTACGCGACGTCAGGGCCGTCTACGCCGGTCCTTGGTTAGTATGTGGAGACTTCAAACCTCATCTACCTGGCAGCGGACAAGAACAACGGTCGCCTCCATCGTGTCAGATGTGTGCCTTTCGCCGGATTATTGACGACTTGAGCTTGGTTGAGGTCCACCTTTCGGCAGGCTCTTCACCTGGTCGAACGGCCACGACCTCCCACTCTCGAGCGACATGACCGTGCGTTTGGCGACAAGGATAGGTCTTGCGCTACGCCTCGCACCACCTCCGGTGTCTCTCCTCCGACTCCTCCGACCACGCCCCTTTGTTTGCTCCTCCTGCGCTCGGCCGTCTAGCGCCCCCCCGCTTCCGTTTCGAGCTATGTGGGCCAAGGTCCGGGGATTCACGGATTTTTTCAGGGACGCCTGGGATCGTGGCTACCAGACTTGGATGCATGCACGCGCTGAACCAGAAACTGCACTACCTGGTAAGGCACGCGCAGCTGGCGCGCATCCTGCGTCGGGAACGTCCCCCATGCGGCTGGCGGCCTCCCGAGTCGTCATCTACGAACTCGAAATGCTTCAGGAGTCAAGACCTCTTGTCCCCGTTGAACTGGATTGGCTGCGCGAGCTTAAGGGCAACGTGATGGGGCTTGCCTCTCTTGCCCGCACAATGGCGAGGCAGCGTGCGAGGACACGTTTTCTCGCTGAGGGGGATGCGTGCACAAAGTTCTTTCCATCTGCAGGCCTGCCACAGACGCTGTTAAGACCATCTACTCTCCATCAACCACGAGGGACATACCTTCACGGAGGAGGAGGCCAAAGCGGACATTGTGTTCAGCTTCTACAACGCCTCATCGGGAAGTCGTTCCCCGTTGCACAGGATAGACCTCACCCAGCTGGGGCTGCCGTGGCTAGACCTTTCTGAGCAAGCCGTCCACTTCCCGTCGGAGGAGGTCCTCGCGGCCGTGGGGAGACGCCGTCCGATCGTGCGCCCGGACCGGACGGCTTCTGTGGAGGTTTCTACAAGGTGGCCTGGGAAGATCGTTGGCCCGGACATCCCGCGTCGTTCAAGGCCCTCTGGGACCTAGACTTCAGGAGCTTCCACCATGTCAACAAGGTCGTCATGATCCTACTTCACAAGACCCAGTTACCGGAGGGCCTAAGGGACTATTGACTGATAGCCTCATCCACTCGGTCGAGAAATTGTTCTCCAAGGCGTTGGCGTTGCGCCTAGCAAGCAGGATGCCCGAGCTAGTGAACAACAATCAGACGACCTTCATGAGGGGGAGGATGATCCACGAGAACTTCCGAACGGTGCAGTTGGCGTGCCATTGGTACACGCGCACCGCCGCCCGACTGTACTGCTGAAGTGGACCTTGCCAAGGCGTTTGACAACCGTGGCCTAGCCTTTTCTGCTTGAGGTGCTTGAGCACATCGGGTTCCCTCTCAGGTGGGCGACTGGATTGCGGCGATGCTGTCCTCGGCAAGCACGAGGGTCTTGGTCAACGGCCGCCCCGGCCGGCGAATCTGCCACATCGCGGCTGCGCCGAGGGGACCCTCTGTCTCCCTCACTGTTCGTCATCGTCATGGAGGTCCTCAACGCCCTCATCTCGGACTAGCGCAGACGAGGGCAGGTTGCTGCCCCTACCGGGGCACGTTCATGTTGTCGCGGTCCATTTACGCCGATGACCTTTCGTCTTCCTCAGCCCGGCACAACGGACCTCGAGTGCATGCGCCAGCTACTCGACCTCTTCGCAGGCGCTTCGGGCTTGAGACCAACATCCACAAGTGCTCTATCACGCCATCCGCTGCTCAGAGGAGGAGATCGCGACGGTTCTGCAAACCTTCCCCTGCCGCTACCTAGGGGCACACCTCCATCTCCAGGCTGAGACGTGAGGACGAGAACCTTTCATAGATGCTGTCACGGTATTGCATCCCGACCTGGAAGGCCAATCTACTAAACGCGGCGGGCCGCAAGACACTCGTGCAGAGCACGTTGTCGGCCATCCGGTGCATGTCTCCATCTCCTGCTCTCTCTCTCTCTCCTTGGGCGGTGGGTGAGATCGACAAGCGTCGGCAGGGTTTCCTTGGGCCGGAAGGGACTCCATGGCGGGTGGAAAGGCAAGGTTGCATGGCCGAGGGCGTGGCGCCAAAGACCTTGGTGGGCTCGGTCTCCCGGACCTCCGGATTCAGGGTTTCGCGCTCCGCCTTCGTTGGGATGGTGCGTCGAGCCAAACCCGACCCCCGCCTGGGCGACCTTGCCCAGGGTCGAAGAGGATAGTTCAGAAGATGTTCTCTTCTTCCGTTCACTTTGTGGTCGCAACGGAGAGACTACCTCTTCTGGACGGACTGCTGGCTGCAGTGGCGGCCCCCTGTGTGCCGCCGCGCCACTTCTCTTTGGTCGCATCGGCGTGCGCCGCCACAAGCGCACGGTCAAGGAGGCGCTGAACAACAGGACTGTGGACAGAGGACGTGCGGGGCGCTCAGACGGCGGCCTATGTCAACAGTTCGCGCACGTTTGGAACCTCACGGAGTCGGGCACCTGGACCCGCCCCACCCTGGACCATATGGTCTGGCGTTGGACACAAGGCGGCGTCTACTCCAGCGTTTCCCCGCCTACCGGGCATTCTTCATGGGTAGAACGCGGATGCGGGGGCTACCGAGCTTTGGAAGGCTTCCGCACCACCGAAGGTGAAGTTCTTCTTCTGGCTAGCCCTACTTGGTCGGCTGTGGACAGCGGAGCGCAGAAAACGGCAAAACCCTACACAGCAAGACACTTGCGTTTTCTGCGACCAGCTACCCGAGACCACGAACCACTTGCTCAACGGCCTGCGTACTCATTAGGGAGGTGTGGTATCGCACACTGCTGCGAGCAGGGCGAGCAGACCTTGTTCCGCCATCGGATGCCACTCTCTCTGACTGGTGGCTGATGGCGAGGGAGCGGATCCCTAACCAGTTCCAGAAGGGCTTCGACTCGATCGTCCTTCTCGTCCTTGGGTGCTGTGGAAAGAACGCAAAAGTACCTTCAACAATATCCAGGCCGGTGTTGGAGATCCTGGGGAACATCAACGACGGGGCCCGATGCATGGCTGGCGGCGGGCTTCCGTTAGCATCAGACCGCTAGTCGCGTCCTAGAGCTCACACTCTTCTGTCATCACCGTCGCAAATAGGTTTCTAAAAAGTTACAACCTTTAGCGCCACCGTTCTAGCCGGTGATTTGTGTAAGTGTGTTCGTCCCCCGTGGGAGCTCGCTGTTGGGTGGTAGCTGTGTTAAAACTCTAACTTCCCTTAATGAAAAACGGCTAAGACACGGTTTTTTGAAAAAAAATATTTATAAGTTACATATATATTTTTTCTGAAAATATGTTATGTGATAAGTTAGATTTCTAACTTTGCAACATGTAAGATCGCCTAAGTTATACGTGTAAGTTAGAACTTTGCGACATGTAAGATCACGTAAGTTATACGTATAAGTTAGATTTCTAACTTTACAATGTGTAAGATCATGTAAATTATGCGTATAAGTTGGATTTTCTAACTTTGCAACATTTAGATCACATAAATTGTGCGTATAAGTTAGATTTCTAACTTACAATGTTTAATACACGTAAATTATGCGTATAAGTTAATTTTCTAATTTTGTAATGTGTAAGATCACGTAAAAGTTGTGTTTCTAAGTTTTGGTACAGTTATAAGTTAATATTTCCTTTGTGTAGGCATAAGTTATATGTTGCAAGTTATATGTATAAGTCAAATAGTGTACATAAATTTATAACGATAAAATGTTCGAATCATATGCAATGAGATCTAGTTTTTTCATGGTGCAGATAAAAGTAAAAATTAAAAATACCGTTCAGAAGTTATAACATTTTCAAATAAATGTTTTGTATGAAAGGAAAAAGAATGCTCTTTTAACTTACGACAATTAACTTATCGTGCATAACTTACACAAACTGACCATCATAACATAATTAGAGGCCAAAATCGACCATTGTAATTTAAAAAGAAAGAGAATACGAGAAAGGTCACGAAAAGGGAAAATACGGACAAAGGTGTGGCTGAAAAGAAATGAGAATCCATCCAAAAAAAGAAACTGGTGGGAATGGTTTCTTTCCTAAAATAGAAAGTTTTGCTGTCGGAAAAGCGGCCCGTTTCTGTGCCGGTGCACGCTCGCGGCCCGGTATTATTATTTCGAAATTAAATGTTTGGCGCGACGTCGCCGTTGGTTTCCACTCTGATGCTGGTTGGTTTCCACTCTGATGCTGGTTGGCCGCTGCCTCCCGCCGAACACCCATCTTGTTTGCGCGAGAAACAGCAGCACAGGCTGCCTTGCAAGATGCCAGGTGAGCTGATCTGATGAAGAAAGATCGATGCGATCGATCGATCGATCGATGCCTTGCCGGCTCATCACGAGCTGCCAGTGAGAGATCGGCAGCTAGCTAGCAGCAGCACAGTATGCATGTATGCGTGCAAGCAATAGCTAGCAACCTGTCGACTGTCTCGTTGGGATAGGGGGCCTGCATTCACCAAACCAAAACCATGGATGCATCTGATCGACCTCTGATTAGTGATTCCTCCTCTGCTAGTTCTATTGCTCAGCTACATACAGTGCCTCTGATGAGCTGATGAAACCCTGATGCTTGACCTCACCTGGTCTAAGTTATTTAGTTGCATTGTATATAAGCAGCTTAGCAGAGCATGTGAACTGATGACTCAATTCACCGGTAAAGCATGATGGATTGCTAGAGGCATTGGCGTTTTGCTCAATTTGTTAGGTACAGGTAACCACCTGTACTGCAGGTAGAGTACATTTCTTATATAAGGCTTCCAGAAAGCTAGATTCGCAGTAGTATATATATATTTGTAAAAAACAAGTGTAGTGGTACCTTTACAATTAAAGATGCATGTAGTATATGAGAATGTGAGGATCATGCCCAAACAAACAATCTCGAAAATTAAATATGTGAATAACTGCTAGCACTACTTTTTTCAAAGGGAAAGAACAAATTATACTGATCATATTAATAAATGTTTATGCGAATCTGTGAAAGGCAACTCCAGCGTCTAACTAACTTAACTTATCCCCGATAACGAAAGGGATAAAGCGCACAACCACAGACAGCAGGTCGCATCGGACGTGTACAAAATGAAATCCAGTCATCACATCAGAATCACGGGAAAGGGACTACTTTAATTCTACCTCTAGTACGTTGTGGCCGCCTAGTCGCCTGTCCATTAGTACAAACTCGTTGGGACCCATGCGAGAAGATCGAGGACATCTTAACCGAGACGCAGACGCCGCTGGGACACGACGACTTCGCCGTTGCATTCCATCCCTTACATCCCATCACCACATTTTTTCCCTCTTTTCTTTGCTTTGCTTTGCATTTCGTTTCGTTTTCTAGCTCGTCCATGAAAACGAGTTTTGTGCACGTGTTTCATTACAAAGGAAAAAAAGTTTATTATTACAAGAGTAGCGAGGAGGAATTCAACAGCAAACTCCATTCCATTTCTTTTCCTTCCTTTGCATTTTTTTATAGCCCACGTCGTTGCGCGCATTTCATTAAGCAGGGTAAAGAGAAAACAAAGTTCAGACAATACAGCAAACCAACCGCGCAAATGATAACACCATGGTTTTTTTTTTCGGTTTCTAAGCCTTTGTTTATTATATCAGTTTTGGATTCCTAAAAACCAATTTTCGCCTCTAATTATTGAAATCTGGATTATATAAGCAAAAATTGTTGTAGTCGTGCATGTGTTTGGATCTCTTGAATTTTTAAGAATTTGACTTCATTTATTGCTCTTTGGGTCAAAAGAAATTGGTAAAAGCTACTAGATATCAATATTCTCTTGGTTTTAAGAATCTGGTAAAATTGATATATCTCACCTAATTTCCAAAAGCCAAATTTAAAAACTAGCCTAACTCATCCTTGAAAATGAGTCTGCACACATGTTTCATTACAAACAAAAAAAATTTATTACAAAGCACAGACATGAGGGGATCGAACGAGAATAACATTATCCATAACAAGGTATTTTAAAAACTAATTGTTTGCCAGCTAATGTGTTTAGCTCTAGCCTATCCAAATAAGAAGCTAGGTGGGCTAATAGTTTTTAAGTTAAACATTTAACTAGTTGTCAGTCAACTAGCCAGCTAATATAGCTAATTTAGTTTAATTTTTAGTCCTACTTAATTCAAATGACCTAAATGCATAGTGCAGTCCAAATGTGTGATCGTCGGGGTGGGGATGGGGGTTGGGGTGTGGGGAGGCATGGGGCCGCCGTATTCCAATTTTTCGCCCAATGCAATTCAGATTTTGGTATAACTATGTACGTATGTTCCGTTGGTTTCCAAACAAAAGAGTGAAAGGGACCCTACTTACATTATTGGCAGGATGTACTCTCGGATCATCAGCGGATTTAAAAAGCGAATGCCTAATGATGAGCCAAATAAAGTTTGGTGCATTGGATAGTATACTAGAAGCATGCGAAAGCATGATCTCAAAAAATAGTACTAGAAGCATGGTATCTGGAAGATGAATTATTAGATTTCATTTCATATACTGGGATCGGATGACATGTCTAAACTGGTAGCCATGATATATCATTGTCAGCTAAACTGGTGCATTTTCTTTTTCATGAATGAATGATGATTGAGTGATGGGCTTAGTAAAGTGGTGCTGAATTAGAAACAAAAAAAAATGTTCTTAGAGAAAATGTTAAGTATTCCGTTCAAATAAAAAAGCAAGTTTTCTTTCTTCCATCTTATAGAGTGAATTGAAAAAAAAATGTGGTGATATATGAATGACAAGGAGACACAAAGTAGGGTCAAAGCTAAATTGCTGTGGAATCTGCGTCCCTAGCGAACTGCCTAAATAAGCTGAAGAATATGAAACTAAAAATTATCAGTTTGTGGACTTGACATCCCTGAATCAGTTCAGCCGATACTTTTCACTCTTTTAAATATCTTTCAAAATTCTTTTCTTTTTGAGCGGATTTAAATTTCTTTTCTACTGGGGACAAGTTAGAATCAGTGAAGCTGCGGCCCATTATAAGAAGGCCCTTTTAGGAGATTAGAGGACCGAAGGAAGAATTGTTGGGCCTAAAACTAACAGTGGGCCTCTCCACATACGAAACGAGCTGGAGATAGAGGCCCATACCGAAACTCCACGGCCTTGTTCTGCGAAGTTCCGTCCGTCCACGCTTCATCTTCCACACCGGCAGCCAAGCCCCCGCGCACGCGCAGCGGCGCAGGCAGCCCCAATGGCCGAGAGTGATCTGTGGCGGCAAGCCGCAGCTCCTTTCTGTTGGCAACGGGCATCGCGTTCGTAGCGCCAGGTGATCTCCAATGGAGGCCGCGAAGTTGGGGTTCAGACGTTCCTTCAGCGGCTGGATGCGCGAAGAGGCGAGGTGGCGATCCCCTTCCCATCCTCACTGGCGCCTTCCGCCGGAGCAGATTGGAATGGCTTCCTCTCCGTTTGGAGCACGGACTTCGGAGTGGGAGGGGTGAGCATGGGATTACTCCCTGTATAGGTACTAGCGCGAAAGACAATCACCACAGTTGATGAAGTCATGTGGTCATCCCTGACCTCTTGATGCTCCTGGCGACCAAATTCTTATTCATAGCTATGTTTTCTCCCCAATTCATCACGACTTTACTGCTGCGTTCAGATATGATATGCGCTTTGATATGTTCTCGCTGCTGCATGTTCACATTATCACCGCAATCTTGATGAGGATCGTCTGAATTGTTGCTCAACTGCTCCATTATGTTATCAATGTTGCGGTACCTGCATCGTCATTTCTGACCGTGACTGTATCAATAATGTTCCAAGTCGTCTTCCTACATTAAGAATTTAATCCAGTCTACCTGTGTTTTGTAGTTATGTAGCTTAATCACATTTCGACTGTAGGCACCAGTCAGTGCCACTATGCTACCTAGTAAGTACGTCTTGTTTGCTGCCTTTTACAGTGTTCACTGTTTTGGTTTATTATCTCTGAATGATAGCACTGCTCAATTAAATGGACGTTGCGTCACATTTGAGCTGTTGATGCATGGCTATGCATTACCTCGTTGTTTAGTTACTGATTCTGAGTGAAAACTGTTTATATTTTACTTGTATATTTTGCCATTGCTTCCTCACTTCCGACATACTTTCATTACCTTGCCATTTACACATTCATTTGTTTTTTCTCGAATACTTACACATTCATTTGTTATTAACTCCTTTTTCCCCTCTCTTGACAGTTTCAATGGCTGCCTTTTGTCATTCCTGAGATTTTATCATTACTGTTCGTGATGTCAATTGCCTTATTGCAACCGCCATGACTCTTTCTGATGCCAGCCAGACTACTATCATCACTGCAGTGCTCAAAGTTTGCGTGGAAAGCGATGTCATCATACAGGCTGATGCCATGGTAACTTCTTTCTGTCCTGTTTTGCTGAAAATTTAGTTGTATAAAATTTTGCATTACTTATTGGTATCCAGAAGTTTAGCGCACTTCAGTTAAAGAACAATTAACAAAAACAAGCTGCTCTAGGATCATGTATTGAGTGAAACTCTGCTTCAAACATAGGCTGCAGTTCACTTGTTGTTCAGATGTATGTTATTGCTAATTAATTTATTTTTATTCATCTGAAATTTTGAAGTCAAATCTGAACTTGAAAACAAGCAAGCTCTCTGAAGCTAACGTCAGAATGCTTTATGAAATTTGTAGCAAGGTCAAGAAATTGTACCTTTGGGATAGTAGCAGCGTTTAAGCTTTGCAGTACATGTTCAAACCTAACACAGCACACTTTTAACTTCGCTTCCAAATATTTAAGCCAAGTTTTTACTGATAAGAAATGGCGATACAGCAGTCGAATTCCATCATTTATACTGATAATATATTTAATGCCCATTGTCAGCAGATTGTTTGGAATCGTTGAGTTTTGTGTATCTATAGTCTGTGTCTTGTCATTATCTCTTTTTATTGGGTTAGTATTTATTCAAATTTGTGCTTGTTCAACACAGAGCATTGATATTGCTTCTAGTTTACCCAAATTATATGTTCAGTGTCTAGTATTTCCTCTATTGAAGCCGGTACATGATCAATACATATAGAGTTTTCTTGTTGGACGAAATTAGAATCTGTACAGCCTGAGCCAATATACTCTCTTGAGCTTGGGAAACAACAGTTCATCCGTTTCCCTAATTGGGCTCTGCAAAATGCTGAACAGGAGCAGACTTGGTTGCACTGTTCTCTTCAAAGTGCTCCCATTCTGTCAGGTGGATTTCTTGTGTGTGAGTTTGTGTTTTGTGCTGTGTTTGGAGTACCTTTTTTGTGAAGGTATTAGTCAAAGGGTGTCTTATTCTATTTGTAACATTTCTTTCTAGTTTTCTTCTTGAATACAGAAATACACAGCTCCCTACATATTTGAGAAAAATAAAGACCAACCATGGTGGCAAGAGTACATTCGGGCTAACAGATTTGATCCAAGACCATCTTTATTTAACTTAATTTGCATTTTCACTGTCGAATCTATGAGAAGGGTGAGTTTACCTATAGGAATGGTATTTCAAAAGACTATTCCACTCATGTGGTTTGCGATTCTAGAGAATCGTGGTTCTCAAAATCAGTTAGGCAGTTACTGTCTATGGTAGAGGTTTTATATTTTTTTTAATCCTTGGGATCCGTTTCCCTGTCATAACCATGGCATCTGACCCATCTGTGCCCTTATAATTTACTTTGTAGTTATCTAACTTAACACCTGGACCACTTGCCCAAATACTTCTCGCATCTTATGGGTGACATGATGACAACGTCTCAAAGTTTGCCTGAAAACGAAGGATGGTACGGATGGGGAGAAGTGCAGATGGGCATCAAAGTGAAGTGATAAATCCTGTCACTTTCATAAGAATGGGAACTCCCACCAGTAGTGAATACTTTACATCATTTCCATCACCCATCAACTAACATGCTGTTTTGAGATCAAGATGCGAGAAGTGAGATAGGCCATTCCTTATGGATACAGTGAATAGTTTAACCAGCTTGGAACTGTTCCTATACCATCCGTAGTTTCTGTTTCATAGAGAAACTAGTCAGTACATACATTATAAACTTATCTATGTTATTTGGTTGTTGCTTTCTCAAGCAATCTCTTTAATTGCAGTTTCAATGTTAACTATGGGAGAAGTGAGAACGAGATGGGGTTAGTTATGAGGCCATGTGCAAAAGATGGGCAGAACAACACAAGTGGGGAGCAACAGTTGGATGGGGGGTAACATGGGATGGGAGCAATGTCTGTCCATGTTACTTAGTGTATATTTTCTGTATAGCTTTCAATCTTGGCTGGAATCCTCTGGCAAGGGAATAACAACCACCAACTTAATATCCCCACTTCCACTTTATCTCTTTAATTCTTTATCATTTTTTTGTTCTTCCATTTGGAAAGATAACAGTGGGGCTACAGTGATGCCTTTCTTTATTTTCATTTACGAAATTTAGAGAAACACTAGGCGTGCACCAGCTGTTTGCAATATCCCTTTCATATTAAACCTAGCCGAGTCACAGCAATGGCTTCCATGCTTATGGTTGTAGGGGAAATTTAGTTGTGTACATATTCAGTGATTCCTGCGCACTACTTTTAGTAGGGTGAATCTCAGAAAAAGCTGCCTGACGATGCATATGCATCTGCTTTAGGAATACAGAGCATGGCAACTATAGTAAATGATCACCTAACGGTTTGGTACAATTGTTAAGGTGAGATAAGTTCTTAGTTGGCAAAGCTATGGACTGGTCATCTGTATGTTTGTACTATAGTACTATAATAGTATTATTAAGTGAGTTGTAAGGGTTGGAACTTCATTTACATTTTACAAAGGGATATGGGTGCATTTTAAGAAAAATCATGCACTTTGGCCTTAGAAGGAATAGGGAATAAGTGGTTGCAACATGATTAGACAGTTATTGTAACCTGGACAAGACGACCCTTATCACTTTGGAGGCCCTAAGTGTTGTGAATAACTCTTAGCACCAGCCTATTGGTGGACTTGACTACTTGAGATATCAAGTTTCATGCATCTTAGGTATCTTCATAGAATATTGGGAGAGAACAGGGTGGACATTTCTTATTTAAGATGTGGTATTACTTTATTCGTTAAAGTGAGATAGTGGCACTTATTTAATGTGCTGCAGTGCACTGCAAATATTTCAGTTTAGACCACTAAGCTATGAACCTAGGATGGTGTAGAAGAGTTCTCTTTTTCCTTTTGCAGATCATCTTTTGGTGAAATGTTTTCTGCAGAACGTTCTTCAGCTGTATTGTCAAACAAAAAACGAAGAGTAAAATGGACCGTGGGTACTTAAACTATTGGCGTTTTTCCATCTGGGTACTCAAACTATCAAAACGAGCGTGCACCAAAGGTCTGAACCTTGCCACGCGAGCGCTTACTGCTGACCTGGTCGTGCCACGGTGGCAGTGGTCATGCCAACTTTTCAAAAAAGCCCCTGGACACCGTCATCCTGCCATATGCGAGCCAACGAGCGTGAGCGGGCGCGCGGCAGGCAGCTTCGTGCTCCTCCAGGGCCTCCTCTTGGACGCGTGTGTCGGGGCACTCGAGCAGCACGACGAGGGTGGTGGCGCCCACCACAGCGGCGGCTTGCACGCGCGCCTGCGTGGCGGCGGTGGCGCGGCTTGCGGCGGCCGAGCGGAGGCAGAGCTCTGCCACGCGCGCCCGCTGCCGCTGGGCGGAGCTCCCTGGGCTCGCGAGGCCTCCGGCAAGGGAGGACGCGGCAGTCCAGCTCCAAGACTCTGGCCTCCCTGTGTCCGAAGGCACCACGAAGGGCGGAGGCGAAGGGCGCGTGCGCGGTGGAGCTCCGCAGCACCGGCGAAGGAGCGGTGCGCTCGCGTCGCGCGGTGGCGGCGTGCAGAGGCGGAGGGCGCGAGCGGCGGAGCTCGCGGAGGCAGAGGGCGCGCGCGGTGGAGCTCGCAGAGGCGGGGCGCGGCGCAAGGAGTCAGAGCGCGCGCGCGACGGCGGTGCACGCGGCGGACCTCACGGAGGTGGAGAGCGCGTGCAGAGGCAGAGGCGGAGCGTGATGGCGGAGCTCGCGGTGCGGAGGCGAGGGAGAGGCGCACTCGCGTCGCGTGGTAGCGGAGTGCAGAGATGAGGGAGAGGCCGACGGAGACGCGGTCGCCTGTGACCGGCGGCTGCGCCCGTGCACGGGCGCCGGCCATGGCAGCTTTGCGGGCACGGTCACCACCTTCTACCTCTCCTCGCAAGGCACCAACCACGACGAGATCGACTTCGAGTTCCTCGGCAACGTGACCGGCGAGCCCTACACGTACGTTGCACACCAACGTGTTCACCAGCGGGCAGGGCTAGCGCGAGCAGCAGTTCCGGCTCTGGTCCGACCCGACGAAAGACTTCCACACCTACTCCGTCGTGTGGAACCCGCAGCATCTCATCTTCGCGGTCGACGGCACGCCCATCCGCGACTTCAAGAACCACGAGGCGAGAGCGGTGGCGTTCCCGCGGACCCAGCCGATGCGGCTGTACGCGAGCCTCTGGAATGCCGACGACTGGGCCACACAGCGCGGGCGGGTGAAGGTGGACTGGTCCAAGGCGCCGTTCGTGGCGTCGTTCCGTGGGTTCAGCGCGGACTCGTGCGTCTGGGCGGATGGCAAGCAGCGGTGCCCTGTGGGGACTATGGAGACGTCGCGTGGCGGCGAAGCTCGGAGATGAGGGAGAGGCCGATAGAGACGCGCTCGCGTGCAACCGGCGGCTGCGCCCGTGCACGAGCGCCGGCCATGGCAGCTCGCGGGTTGGGGCGCCGCGGCAACGCGGGTGGGCAAGTTTAGCGCCTCCGGCCGGCGAGGAAGGCAGCGATGCGTGAGCGACGCACAGGGTCGAAGCGTGGAGGCAGAGCCAGGTGCGGCGTGCAGGGTCGTTGGCTCGCATATGGCAGCATGACGGTGTCCAGGGGCTTTTTTGAAAAGTTGGCATGACTACTGCCACCGTGGCACGCCCAGGTCAGTGGTAAGCGCTCGCGTGGCAAGGTTCAGACCTTTGGTGCACGCTAACGATAGTTTAGGTATCTAGATAGTCGTTTTGATAGTTTTTTTTTGCGAATAAAAACTTTATTAAAACTCAAATCGTATCATTACAGACCAGAGACTGAACAAACTTAGGAAAAGAACCAAAAAAGACCTGACTACTACCTGACCGAAGAGCAAAATGAGCAAGTTCGTGAGCTACATTATTTTGACTTCTACTAATCTTAACCACCTCTAAACTGTGAAGGTCCTCCACCGCAGCCTGCGCTTCGTGCATAATTGACCAGACCAAAGATCGGTCATTTTCCTTGCTCTTAAGCTTTACAGCAACACCAGCACAATCTGTTTCAAGCACCATAAGGAGTTCAGGCCAACGGGCCACCATAACAATCCCTTCACGGCACGCCACAGCCTCAGCTTCTTCTGCATCCCTGCAATTAACTAGAATACGCCAAGCTATTAGTTTTGTATGGCCCGTATGATCTCTGATAATGACTCCCACCGCAGCTTTGCCAGACTCACAAAGGAAAGCTCCATCAACATTAATCTTCAGAGCACCCCATGCTGGTGGCACCCATCTCTTGCGCACACTCGGAGCCTTCATAGATCTGAATTTTGCACCACCATTTAGCATACACCGTTTCCCTTTACTGTCATTTTGCACATTTTTCTGACGAAGAAGCAAAAGGGCATCCATATACCTTGTCAAGAACGTTACTGATCCTTCAATCGAGAGCTTCTGTCCAGCACACAATATGCTATGTTAGTAAAGTAGGACTCAGGATTGTTCTGATAGGGCCTCATTTGCCTCTAGTCTTTGTATCACTTTATATAAACAGGAGCTCAATAGAGCTTTCGTAGGATACAAGTTTGCTCCAAGAGCATATTCCTAATGTAGTACAAGTAAAGCTAGTCTAAAGCATAAAACAACAACAAATGTCCAAAAACTGAGAAGGACTAACAACTAAAGTGTAACAAACTAAAGTACACTAGAAGCCAAGGCTTATCTATCAATTCTCCCCCTAAGCCTTGCTTCAGCCAGTCTTGGTGATCTTCTTGAGCCCAATCTTGCCTCTCATGGTTTCAAATTTGGTTCTTCCAAGTGACTTGGTGAGGATATCGGCAAGCTGCTCATTTGTGCCGATGTGATCGGCCTTGATGCTCCCCTCTTCCAGGCAATCTCTGATGAAGTGGAACTTTGTCCTTATGTGCTTGCTCCTATCATGGAACACTGGGTTCTTGGCAAGTGCAAGTGCCGATTTGTTGTCCACCTTCAACTCCACAGTTTCCACTCTTCTTCCTAACAAACCGGCAAGCAACCTTGATAACCATAGTGCTTGGGTTGCTGCTGTAGTCATGGCCACATACTCAGCCCCACAGCTAGAGAGTGTCACTACCTTCTGCTTGACCGATTGCCAACTGACCAAGCTGTTGCCTAGGAAGAAGAGACAACCGGTTGTGCTTTTGCTGGAATCAATGTCTCCAGCTAGATCTGAGTCACAATAGCCCACGAATCTTGCCGATGAGAATCTTGCCGATGACAGACTTGCCGATGAGGACCCTGCCGATGAGGGTGCTTTGGTGAAGTGGAGGCCATAGTCAAGGGTACAAGCCAAGTACCTGAGAATTCTCTTGACTGCCATTTGATGTTCAGTGGTTGGTCTCTCTAAGAACCTGCTCACAAATCCCACTGAAAAAGCCAGGTCTGATCTAGTGTGGACCAAGTACCTCAAGCTTCCAACCAATCTCCTGTATTGTGTTGGATCCACTTCTTCTGTTGTGCTCTCCTTGCTCAGCCTCAATCTTTCTTCCATCGGTGTGGCAGCGGGGTTGCAATCAGCCATGTTCCCCAGCTCCACAATCCTCTTGGCATAGTGGCTCTGCCTCAGAGTGATCCCACTACTGCCTTGCTGCACTTCTACTCCAAGATAGAAGCTAAGTAACCCAAGGTCACTCATCTCAAAGATGGATTGCATCTCCATCTTGAAAGCCTTCACTTCCTCTTCCTTGACTCCAGTGATGATCAAGTCATCTACATAGACTCCGACTAGTAGAACAGAGCCATTTGAGCCTCTTCTGTAGATGGCAGCTTCATGCTTGCTCTGAACGAACCCCATCTTCTTCAAGGTTGAGTTCAGCTTTGCATTCCATGCTCTGGGTGTCTGCCTCAGTCCATACAGTGCCTTGTGGAGCCGATAGACCTTGTCTTCTTCTCCTTGGACAACAAACCCAGGTGGCTGCCGCACATAGACCTCCTCCTTGAGCTCTCCATTAAGGAATGCCGATTTGACATCCATGTGATGGACCTTCCATCCTTCTTGAGCAGCCAAAGCTAGCAACAGCCTGACTGACTCCATCCTTTCCACAAGGGCAAAGGCATCCTCATAGTCGATCCTTCTTGCTGCACAAACCCTCGAGCCACAAGCCTTGCCTTGTGTTTGATCACATCTCCATCGGCACTCTTCTTCAGCTTGAACACCCACTTCAGGGTGATCGGCCGATGACCGGCTCGAGGTGGCACCAGCTCCCAGGTGCCGTTACGCTCAATAGCGCCTAGCTCTTCCTTCATCGCAGCTTGCAAAGCTGGATCATCAGCAGCTTCAGCGTAGCTAGTCGGCTCGCCTGAGTAGGAGAGGTTCAGCTCGGCGAACAGCCTCTGAGCCAGCGGCGGGGTGGCCTCATCCCCGATGAGGTCAGTGATGCGTCGGTAGAGTGGTGGCTCACTGCCATGGTAGGCGTCCACCCTTTATTCATCGTCCTCCGGGAGAGTCACATGCTCGACCCGAGGACTAGAGCCGCTCGTTGCCGATGGCGTCGCTGCCGATGGCGCGGCTGCCGATGGTGCCGTTGCCGATGGTGCCGCTGCGATGGAGCGGTAGCCGATGGTGCCGCTGCCGATGGCGCGGTACCTTGTGACGGCTCCAGTGTAGCGAAGCGCGGTGCCGATGGCGATGGTGATGCCGATCTGGGAGCTCCAGGCACCACCTCTTCCCAGGGGTACTCGACGGTGAAGTCGCTACTCCCTTCCACCGATGTGCTTGCCGATGCCGATGTCCAGTCCCAGCCGCGGCCTTCGTCGAACACGACGTGCCGCTGATGCGCACGCGCTGGGACACTAGATCGTAGACCTTGTAGGCCTTCGCGCTCTCCGCATAGCCGATGAACACGCCGGGCTCGTCGCGGTCATCCAACTTGCGGAGCTGGGTCAGGCGCCTGGTGTAGGCAACGCAGCCAAACACCTTGAGGTGGCCCAGCGTCGGCGATCGTCCATGCCATGTCTCGTAGGGGGTGATGCCCTCCAGTGCACGCGTCAGGGCACGGTTCAGGAGGTGCACCGTCATCACTGCCTCTCCCCAAAATATTGCCGGTAGATCGCGCTGTTTGAGCAGAGCTCGCGCCATAGCCACTACCGTCTGGTTCCTGCGCTCAACGACCCCATTCTGCTGAGGAGAGTGAGGAGCACTGAAGCGCCTTTTGATACCTTGATCGGCACTGCTTCACGGGCGACGGACACTCCGTCGCCAGCGTCCGACGCACTGTCCTCCAGCATCCGGCGCCTGTCTTCAAACTGCTCGCTCGTAGAGCTCTCTGGAAGCCCGACGGACGCTCCACTCGTTTTGCGACGGACGCTGCGCCTCAGCGTCCGACGCCTTCTGGAAATTCTCTGGAGCTTCTGAGTGGCCGACGGACGCTCGGAGTTCACAGTCCTAGCGTCCGACGCCATCGTCCGTTGCGTCGGACAGCGTCCGACGCCCTTTTCTTCAGCGTCCGACGCCCTTTCTGAATTGCTGCTTCTTCCATCTTTGCTCCAAGTTGCCAAGCACTAAGATACCTATTTAGTGAACATTTCTTGGCATGTTTTACTTGACATTTAGCATGGTGTATATCACTAGGTCCTAGATGCACATGCAATATAGATAACACCTAGTGGCACTCGACAAACCGCAATCACTTTTGTATTTCCCCTCTTAATAGTACGGTTGTCTAACCTAAATGTGATCACACCCACTTAGTGTCTTGATCACCATAAGAAAAGCCCTAGCATATACCTTTGCCTTGTTTAGCTTAGGGTCATTCCACTTGCCTTCTTCTCCAAGTGTGAGTTTTAGGTTTCCACCAACTTTGCTTGCTCCATCACTTGTCATCATCTTCAATGAGTGTATTAGACCTACTCAAACACTTAGAGCTAGGTTAGTACTTAGGCTTCATCAATTACCAAAATCACTATGGAGTCTTCACGGGGGACGGGGCCACAGGGTCAGGAGGACATGCGTAGGATAGATCGAGGCGCGGTGCCGCACGGCTGCCTGGTGCGACACCGTCGCATAGGCCCTCTGTCCATGCCATTCCGGACTTCCGGCCAAAATCCCCCCAGGGGCTGGCAATGGCACGGCCACGCTGGCAGCCGCACGCAGGAGAAGGTGCCGGCGTACCCGTACGCCGGAGCGGACGAGACGCTGAAGCAGCCCGCGGTGTGGAACGGCATTGCTGCTGATGGAGCACGCGGTGGCCGGTGGAGCGCACAACTACTACTCCCATGAATGTGGACAGCCTACCCATGCGACAGAGAGGACGCCGCGGATTTCTGCTACTCGGATGAGCAAGAGATGTCGACGGTGAGCTGCATCGCGAGTAGAGCAAGAGACGTCCACCTCGCAGCATCGATGACACCACCCTTCAATTACATGCGCTGACGCGACGCTCCAAAGTGCCAACCCAGCCAGCGGAGTAAAGCACGGCCATCCAGAGACTTTTGGCTAGTGTATCTGCAGCTGCAGGTGCAGTGCAGAACGAATGGTCTGGCCGGCTGTCTCTGGTTCTCTCTTGACTGCATAGATCGAGGACATGTTGTATCCTGTATGACTCTGATTCTCACCCAAGACAACGATCAGCGGTCCACGCCAGATCACCGCTAACCTCATGAGTTGGAAACAGAAGTATTACAGTTGAACTCTTCTAAAGTAAAAACCCCAATCGCTGATGATTGCGTTCTGGCCCCAACTTCCTCTTTACCAATTCAAGTATTCAACAGCTCTCAAAGTTAGAGAATAAAGACAGAATACAAGTCAGCTTGCATATTATAGCATAATAAACCTCGAGTTGCTAACGGTTGTTCAGAATATGACATTGTTGACAGAAATGTGCATCCAACTCGGGCCTCTTCTAAATAAGGGCTTCAACATCGGGGACCGTATCACAGGTACACGATTTCCCCAGAGAAGACAAGGAAATACATACAAAAGTCAGATCAATGCTACGACTAATATGAGTAGATGTTGCACATATATAAACACCCAGAGCCAGTGTGCTTGTGAACTGTGAGTTCACAAGTAGCTCTTTCTAACCTTGAAGGCTCTTGTCTTCTCCTTTGGTATGGCTACCTGGCTTTCTTCATGTGCCTTAGCCTTACTTTTAGTGCAACTTTCTCTCCAACTGTCTCCGTTGCATGCCACCGATTCCCTCACTGCGAATCAGCAGCTCTCTGGGAACCAGAAGCTTATCTCTCAGAATGGCAATTTTGCACTGGGATTCTTCCAACCTGCTGCAGGTGAGTATTGTTTTTTAAAAGAAAAGCACCCATGTTTCTGTGATATAACAATGATCAGAATGTGATATTCATTAGGAATTTGTTCTTTTTCAGAAAGTGGTCATTAGAGGAAAGGGGAACCCCCCTGCTTTTGCATTACCAAAAGCACAAAGTTCAGAACATTCACTGTACCTTGTACTAATAGTATACTGAACATGATCTGACAGAGAACATCAAGTTCCAACCTTTTTTTATTGCAACATCAAGTTCTAACCTTAGCACTACTACAAAGACAACACGATATTAGAATAAGAATGTAATGAGTTAGCCTTTTTTTAGTATCTTTGTCTTATGATCTGACTTCTCTAATTTTGCATTAGCAGCTGAAACATCAAGCGGCAGGTGGTACATAGGTATCTGGTACAATAAAATCCCAGAACAGACTTTAGTGTGGGTGGCAAACAGAGAGAAACCAGTCTCTGATCCACTCGAATCAAGCCTAACTGTCAGATGATGGAAATTTGGTTCTTCTACTAAACCATTCTAAATCTCCCCTCTGGTCTACCAATATCAAGAACAACACAGCTGCTAGTTCCACAGTGGTTGTGCTTCTCGGCAATGGGAACCTTGTAGTCCGACATGAGGCTAATACCTCTGCTGTGTTATGGCAAAGTTTTGATGATTTCACAGACACATGGCTCCCAGGAAACAAGCTCAGTCGTAACAAGAAAACTGGCATCATCAAACAGATGATCTCTTGGAAAGACCGTGGTGACCCAGCACAGGGATGTTCTCCATTCAGTTAGATCCTAATGGCTCACCGCAATATATTCTGCAATGGAATAGATCAATAGTGTACTGGGGTACTGGAAACTGGACAGGGAATTCATATAGTGGTGTACCAGAGTAGTCACCTACCAATTCATATCCCAACTCAGCATATACATTCCAGTTTGTTGATAATAATGAGGAAACATACTTCACTTACTATATTAAGAGTGATGCACAGATATTTACTAGAGCTATTGTTGATGTGTCAGGTTTATTCTAGGCTTTTGTATGGGTAGAAGCAGCACAATCATGGGTGATTTCTTTTACACAACCAAAAGCTAAGTGCAGCGTGTATGGATCATGTGGGGTAAACAGCATGTGCAGTGAGAATGCTGCATCATCATGCAGTTGCCTCAGGGGCTTCATTGAGAATTACCCAAATAAGTGGGTATTAAATGACCATACAGGAGGCTGCAGGAGAAACGTCCCATTGAAATGTGGAAATAATGTCTCCATGAAGGCAAAGCAAGACATATTCGACCAGATTATTAGTGGGAAGCTGCCTGATAATGCACACGTTGTCGATGCTGCTAACAGTGTTGATTGTCAGTTAACTTGCCTCAACAACTGCTCATGCACAGCTTACTCACATAATGGCACTTGCTTGGTTTGGCATGATCATTTGATGAATCTTCAAGATAATACTGGTGGATCAAGTGATAGAATCTTTATTAGATTGGCTGCATCAGAAAAACCCAATTCGGATACCAAGAAATGGTGGATAATTGGTATAATCATTGGTGCATTTATCATTATAAGTCTTGGAGTGACCATTATACACTTTCTTCATAAAAGAAGAAGAATTAGTAGTATAAATCAAGGTGACGGGTCTTTGGTTAGTTTCAAATACAGTGATTTGCAGTTTCTGACAAGAAACTTCTCAGAGATGTTGGGTGCAGGGTCTTTTGGGTCTGTTTTCAAAGGGGTTCTACCAGACTCAACTATAGTAGCTGTAAAAAAGCTAGAGGGCTTTCATCAAGGGGAGAAGCAATTCAGGGCAGAGGTGAGCACCATCGGAAATATTCATCACATAAACTTGATTCGGCTACTTGGGTTTTGTTCTGAAGGAGCCAAGAGATTGCTAGTCTATGAGTATATGCCCAATGGTTCCCTGGATAAACATTTGTTTGGTAGTAGCTGTACCACTCTAAGTTGGAAAATAAGATATCAAATAGCTGTAGGGATTGCCAAGGGTTTGGCTTATCTGCATGAGGAGTGTCGGGATTGCATCATACACTGTGATATCAAACCGCAAATTATACTGTTGGATGCTTCATTTATTCCAAAAGTAGCAGACTTTGGATTGGCGAAGTTATTTGGCCGAGATTTTAGCAGAGTTCTAACAACTATGAGAGGAACCATTGCCAAAGGGTGCTTAGTCCAGTTGGTTAAGTCACTCGAACGGCACTCCACAGGTCTTGAGTTCGACTCCCCGTGGGAGCGAATTTCAGGCTGTGGTTAAAAAAATCCCCTCGCTTGCCCCAGGTGCCAAAGCACAGGTATGGAGATCGGCCCATCTCACGGGTAACATCTCACTGTGTCTGGATGGGGCGGGGGTTCGGGGATTTTCTCGGCCTGTGTGAGAAGGTCTTCTTCTTCAAGTCTGGTCCGGCCTGGTGACCGTGTGTGTGTGCATCTTCGAGTGCCGCATGGCCCAGGTTCGGCAGGCGCCCAATGCCCGGGGCGGCGGCTTGACCCCCTTGCAGGTCGAGTTTATGAGAGGAACCATTGGATATCTTGCACCAGAATGGCTTAGTGGTGAAGCCGTCACAACAAAGGCAGATGTTTTCAGCTACGGAATGATGCTTTTTGAGATCATTTCAGGAAGGAGGAATCTGGAGCACAAAGACACAAGCACGGCAACATTTTTTCCAGTGTTGGTTGCGAGAAAGCTTCTTGAAGGAGAAATACTCCCACTGCTGGGCAAAGAATTGGTCAATGGTGTAAATGAAAGGGAGCTAGAAAGAGCATGCAAGATTGCTTGCTGGTGCGTTCAAGGTAATGAAAGTTCCAGACCAACAATGGGGGAAGTTGTCAAAATTCTGGAAGGGGTGATAGATGTTGAAATGCCACCATTTCCAAGGTATCTTGAAGTTCTTTCTGAAGGTTCAGATAGTGCGAAATTCTTTTCCTATGAGCCAACTAAGTGAACAGGTCAGGAGAAATAAGTTTTATATATGAGTGTGATCCTATAATGTAATTTTGATGGCTGCAGTGTGAAAGGTTGGGTCATTTGTTTGTTCTACTTGTGCCACCAGATCACTATCGTCCCTCTGCTTTCAAAATGCCCAAACTGATTCCATCTGCTCTAAAACTTTATTACGGCCCCGTTCGGTTAAGACCAATCCTGGCCGAAACGGATCCTGGTGATGTTTTGCTGTATAAAATATAACTACGTTCCAGAACGGATTAGTTCCACAGCTCGATTTGGTTCAAAACGAACGTGGCCGAATGAAACCACATGTAATCTGATGTGGCACTGTGAACGGTGGATACTGAGTTGGACAACACTTGCTCAATCAAGCCTTCTCCAAATAACTCATGCAAAAAATTCCATTGTAATGCCAGTTCTTCACTCGAACTGGCTTTTGGCAAAAAGGGGAGCAGTGGGCGCTCAAGGGATTGTTTCTACTCTTATGAGTAATTAGTAGTGTATTATAAATATTTCATAAGGCGGTCTGCCTTATATGATAGCGCCCCTCGCGCATGTAAATGATACATCCGGCCCAGGTAGGGTTGGCCGAGGCCCGATAAATTGAGGTTGCCCAGACCCCAACAGTTCTTAGGCACACCTACTCGGAGAAAGGCACAATCTCCCTAAAAGACTAGTCTGATAGGGGAAGGGTGGCTCTCCCTTTTAAGGTGGCTTCCTCCTCCCAAGCTAAGCAAGGTGGGATTATTCAGAGGCTCGCACGTTCGCCGCCCGACTACAACTGAGCCACTTAGCCCATTATTTATTGCGTCTTTGCCAACGGGTAATAATGGAGGATGTCCTCATCATTCTCACCCCCTTAAACAAGGACTCTAGCTCTGATACCAAATGATACATCCGGCCCAGGTAGGGTTGGCCGAGGCCCGATAAATTGAGGTTGCCCGGACACCAACAGTTCTTAGGCACACCCACTCGGAGAAAGGCTCAATCTCCCTAAAAGACTAGTCTGATAGGGGAAGGGTGGCTCTCCCTTTTAAGGTGGCTTCCTCCTCCCAAGCTAAGCAAGGTGGGATTATTCAGAGGCTCGCACGTTCGCCGTCCGACTACAACTGGGCCACTTAGCCCATTATTTGTTGCGTCTTTGCCAACAGGTAATAATGGAGGATGTCCTCATCATTCCCACCCCCTTAAACAAGGACCCAACTTTGTCAATAGAAGCATATGTCTCTCCTATTACTAACAATTTGCAGCAAGCGGATGCCAATATACCAATTGGCATTGATCAATCTGAGATTAGAGGTGACACATTAAAGGAGAGCATGAATCTAGCTGCAAGAACACCATTTGCGAAGAGCATCAAAGGTAAGTTAGATGGTTGTAACATAAATCAAGGTGAGCATGCTTTAGTTGAACTGCATTTGTCCACTAATCTTGATATCCTAGATCAACCAATAGTGGAACCCATCGCTGATTTTCCTTTGTCACACTTTCATATGCTTGATATTCCATGTGACAAAGAAGAGTTGTGTGATAATGAATTACTTATATCCATACCACAACTACCAAATAAAGCTAAAAATTCTAAATCAATGAGTGCTGAATTCCAGCATATTGTTCATATTGTAAATGAAAAAGAAGAAGTTCAATTGTTTTCATCTTTACATACAATAGGGTACATTGAGTTCAAGGATCATTGTGAGCTTAGCGATTTGCAGAATAATCTGATTGCTAGATTTGAATTGCCATGTTCTTCTAATATCAGTTTTCATGTTATTGGCAAATATAATTATGAAGATGAGTATATGGTAAACCGAATTTACATTTGCTCAAATATACAAACTCCTTTTATAGTGAACAGAACTAATCAATTAGAAGTATGCAATAACAATAACCATGCCATGTCAAGCTTCCCTAGTTTTATTTTAAAGAAACAGGATTACTATCAAGAATGGGAGCATGGTTTGCTTGTATCTACAACACATCCTCCGACAGTGGTCAAACCGAGGACAGTTTGCTGTCAAGAAAGGGAGAATGATGAGGACATCACCGACTTAGATATGACCATGCCAACCACTTCTATACCAAAGGTGAAACCATTCTATATGAGGTTTATCATTGTTACATTTGATGAATGGGTGCTGCACTATGAAGTGTGTATGTTTTCATTCTCAGAATTGCTTACATGGATCAAGAAAGGGTTAGATTGCATATGGAAAGCATGGATGATCAATGAAGTTGATTGGGGACCAAATCCAAGTGTTCCTAATGTCCTCCACCAGGCCACCACGTCACTTTGGATCCAAGGAAACAAAGAGTCCAAGTCCAACACGTTTTGGAAGTTCAATTCGGACTACAGAAGAGTCCAAACTTGCGACGGTTGCCACGACTTCATACGGACTCCGATTGGGACGTTCTAGCACTTTTTGGAAAGCTTATCAAGTCTACTTTTCAATGGGTCAGGACTCATACCTATATCCTATCAGATGCGTGCGCAGCAGACAATTTAATAATGAGATCTTTTCTGCCAACGGTGCTGCGTCACCCTATTTTGGGCCGATGGCTCGTGTATCAAGTTGAGTCCATTAGGGACTCATCCTAGGGTTGTAGGATGACACCAGGACCCTTGTGGTCGTCCTCCCTCCTCCTTATATCCCCCTAGAGCCGCCACAAACAGATTGAGTTTTGTTTAGATGAAAGTTTAGCTGCTGCTACTTCCTTGTAGACGCGTGTGTCGATTAGACCATCCGTTCTACTTGATTCGGAACCCCACCTTCATGAGTATCAGATTTGAACCTTTATCCCTTATTTGCAATTGAGTGTTTGTTCTACTTGTTCTTGCTTGTTCTTCGATTGCTTGTAGGAATAACCCTAGTGGTTTGGTTGGTTGTGATCCGCAAGATCGTGAGCAACCGCTGGATTTGGTGTATCGATCGCTAAGGCGCAGCGTCCTTGGATGGTTGTAGTCGGATCGTGAACGTCTCTCCAGTCAAATCGAAGTTATCTATCTCCACCGAAAGATCGGGACAACCCATATACTCATCAAGATTGCCACTCCATTCTTCTTCTTATTAATACAACCCCCGGATCTTTCAAAAAAAAAGGCCAGTTCTTCAGTTTGGATTGCAGTGGCCAAAGCCAGTCTTTCAACATACCTCAGGCTGAAAATTAACTGGCTAAATACCACCCCCCACAAAAAAAAAGTAGAGCACAAGTGTTTGGTTAAAGTTAAATTTAGACTCATCGTTTAATCACATAACAAAACGGATAAAACACGGCAACCAATGTAGAATTGAGCGACAACAAAGTTACTATGGTACAAAAAAAAAATTGCAAGTGCGCCAGACAGTAATCACTAGCAAGCAAAGTAGCAAACAGATAATCAGACACCACATTATACTCGAGCTCTCCGTATCGGATTTCAATCGCTAGGGCAACTAACCAAGGAGGCACGGCACCGCGATGCTGAACTGCGGATGGCCGCATCCGCACCGAATGATGAGCCCATGAAGAACCGATGTAGCGCCATAGCGGAAGGCAAAGAGCAGGCGGGGCCCAGCGGCGGCCTTCGGAGCCGAGGCCCGAGGGACAACGCAGGGCTGTGAACTGACTGGAAGGCAGTGTTTTTGTTACCGAACGGTAACCGCGGTAACCGGTCGGTTACCGACAAACCGGCCGCGGGCGGTTCGGTTTCGGTACCGGTTTGAATTCAAATTTCAAATTTGAATTTTTTTTAAAAAAAAATTCTGAAAAAATTCCTAAAAATAGTTCACGATTTATAGAGTCCAATGGTGTAAAATTTTTTCAAATTGGAGTTCGTTTGCTATTTTTTTGGACGTGTTTAAGTTTGAAAAAAAAAAGAAAAAAGAAAAAAACCGGCCGGCCCGTTAAGGGCCCACGCGGCCCATTGGCTCCTGGCGCCGAATAAAAGGGAGCTGTCGGCCGGGGAAGGGGGGGATGTCCGCGCCCCAAACCCTATCCGCGCCCGCCCCCTTCACTTCCGCCCCCGCGCCGCCCGCAGCCGACCGAGCCCCTCGGTAACCGACCGGACGGCGGCGGTTACCGAGAGATTTGGTCGGTAACCGACCAGCCCGCCACGCCGCCCTCCTCCCGGCGGTTACCGACCGGACGCGGCGGTTACCGACCCCCAGAACGGTAACCGACCGGGTTGCTTCGGTAAGTTTTTTTTTTGTTTTTTTCATTTCCTTGCATTTGTAGTTGCTATAGTTGTAGGATTTAGTTATGATAAGCTATAGGATGTAGGATTTATGGAGTATATGATGTAGAAAATATTTATTGTAGGATTTAGGTAGGATTTGACTTATGACGTATATAGGAGTTAGGTTTATTTGGTTTAGGATTTAGGATTTGCGGTTGGATTTGCTTTAGGATGTATGTAGGATTTAGGATTTAGGATTTCATTGATGTAGGATTTAGGATTTAGGTGTATGTTAGGATTTAGGTTTATTTGCGGTATGATTTGATGCATGTGTTCGATTTGTTTGTGTTGTCCATTTATGCAGGAGATGCCGAGAGACCGCAGAGACGTGGTATGGGAGCATGGTGAGAATCTTGCTCTCGGTTGGAGATGCAACTACTGTCGTACACAAAAAGCCGGGGGTGGTGCTTCCCGATTGAAGCAGCATTTGACTGCGCGCGGGACGGAGGTGATCCACTGCAGCAAGGTGCCCAGAGAAGTCCGGGAGTACTTTCAGCAGGAGATCGACAGAACTAGGCAGACAACTAGTGACCGCTCTCGGCAGAGGGTTGCACGAGAGGCTGCTGCAGCGGAGGGCAACCACCCCCTTGACGATGACGAGTACGAGGCTCAGTTGCAGACAACCATGAATCAGTCCAGAGCAGAATATAAGTACCAGGAGGGGATGCAGCGGAGAGGAGGCGCTTACGAGCGTGGAGGTGGCAGTGGTAGTGGTACTGCTTCGCAGGGGGGCAATCCTTTGCAGAGGATGTTTCGGAGGTCTGGTTCACAGAGGCAGACCCCTGCGGTGTGGACTACAACTTGGCAGCCGGTACGAGGGGTGGACTCAAGCAGGGAAGGATTGATACAGGGTCATGGACGCAGAGGGGAAGGAACGCGAAGGACGCAATTGGGAAAGCTTGGGGAAAGTTTTTCCATACTGCAGGAATCCCCGGGAGACAGGCGGACAATCCGTACTTTGTTAGTGCGGTCAGGGAAACGCAGAAGTGGGGTAAGTACATATACTTGGAGACTTCAATTCATTACGTATATTTCTCTATTCTCATGATTCGCTTACGATTGCAGGTGAAGGCATCGCGTCACCCAGTGGAAAGGATATAGACGGGAAGTACCTCGATCATAATGAGAAGGACCTGCAGATCCGGTACGCAAAGTTTAAGGAGGAGTGGCCCTTGTTTGGGGTCACGTTGATGTGTGACTCGTGGACGGGCCCGACAAGAATGAATGTCATCAATTTTTTGATCTATTGCAATGGCGTCATGTGGTTCCACAAGTCAGTTGATGCGACGGGCAGGAGCCAAGATTCATCTTATTTGTTGGGGGTACGTCCAAAATATTATACCAGTTCACATGCACTATGTTTTCTCGGTTCCACTAAATGTTGTGCCTACTTGTGCAGCTGATTCGCAAGGTGGTTGAGGAGATAGGTGCTGAGCATGTCGTGCATATCATCACGGACAACGGCGCCAACTTCAAGAGAGCATGCCAGAGATTGAACGAGGAGTACGAGCATATTGTTTGGACACCTTGCCTTGCACACACCATCAACTTGATGCTGAAGGAAATTGGTAAAAGGCCGGAGCATGCAGGTATGATCTCCGTATGCAAGCGCATTTCAGCTTGGCTGCACAACCATGACCAGTTGAATGCAATGATGAGGGAAGCCATTGGTGGTGAGTTGGTCAAATGGAATGCCACTAGGTTTGGGACCAACTACATGTTCATGGAGAGCTTCCATCGGAAGCGTGATCGTTTTATGGAGTGGATGGGATCTCCCGAGTTCTTGCATAGCAGGTGAGGAAAATCCAAGGAAGGTCATTATGCTCACGCAAGGTTGTCTAGTATACAGTGGTGGGATGGACTCAAATACATCATCGATTCAGTGGCACCAATTTACAGGTTTCTTCGGTTCGCTGATCAGGATAGGCGACCTAACCTGTGTGAAGTAGTGTACAACTTCCAAGAGTGCAAAAAGGAGATGGAGGCCTTCTTTGGAACAAATGTCTCAACATGGCATCAGTACAAGGCTATCATGGATGGCAGGATTGCGGACGTGTACTATGGCACTCATGTGGGCCCAGGTGCGATCACAACCATTGTTAAAATCCATGTCTCTACATATTGAGTATTTACCATTTGCTAATTTGTCGTGCATCGTATGTTGCAGCTGCTGTCTTCAACCCAAGGCTTGTATACCGTTACAATCCAACCCCGCAAATGTTTGCTGGCCTCAAGGAAGCATTTGGGAAAATGACGGATGTGCACTCCGCTGTCTTGGCATTACAGGAGGCAGAATCATACCGCTAACACCTTGGGGAGTTTGGCAGTGAGCTGGCCATTAAAATGGCCACGGACCCCAAGACAACCCCATGTAAGAGTACTTTTGAACTCATTTTTTTTGTCTTTTTGAGCGCATACCTAACATAATGTGTTCCACTTGCAGCTCAATGGTGGATGTTGTTCGGCAGGAGCACTCCAAATCTGCAAAAACTTGCGCTGAGGCTTGTTGCACAGTGTGTATCCTCCAGTGGATGCGAGCGCAACTGGAGTACATTTGCCTTGGTGCACACGAAGGTTCGGAATCGCTTGTCCCACAAAAAACTGAACAAGCTAGTGTATGTGAACTACAACCTTCGGCTGCGACTCGCGGATGCCTCTGGACCACCTAGGCGTGAGGAAGAAGACTTCATTGACCAGTTCACGCAGATATCCTTTTACGAAAGGGATAATCCGGTTCGAGACTGGATGGAGTATGGCAGATCCAACCAGGCTCCAGTTCTCGACGAAGAGGATGAAGAAACGGACATCCCTCTTCCGTCCCATATCGTGAGGTACGTTGATGTACTTTGTTAGCCACTAATGAACCATACTTTTAATAATATGATTCATTCTTTGTGATGACAGAGACCAAGTGGACCCCGACGATCTTGGGCCCATCAGTGATTGGACCCGTAGGCATGTGGGTGACACGCATCTTGGCAAAAGAAAATACCAGACGGGACCTAGCCAGAAACAAAAGGGGAAGCGAGTGCAACAACTTGTCACCAGCGATGATTCGACAGATGATGGCGAGAAGGGTGAGGAAAGTCCACGGTACCAGGAGTCCGATCACAGCAGCTCAGCAAATGACAGTGGAGACAGTCATAGTGGTGACGATGACCCTGGAGCTGCTGCTGTTGTTGTTGTTGGTGGTGGTGGTGGGGCTGGGGGTTCTGCAGATGGTGCTGGTGGTAGTGGTGCTGATGATGCTGGTGGACTTCGTTTCACAGGTATCGATTGTTACAGACATTTTTTTAATGTCTATGACTATTCACTAGTACTAATTATGGTCGGCTGCAGGCGAGACGGACTTCACACATGCTACTCAGGACTGCGAGCATGGGCAGCCGAAATCGCAGAGGAGAGCTTACGACCCGACGGACTGCTACGACACGCCACAGGACTCCTCTTCCTCGTACAGTGATACATCGTAGGTGGTGGTTATACCTACCCCGTTCCTGATATCAGCACGCAGCAGGCCACTAGATAGGTCTACGAATGGCAAGACCCGGATTTCTACAACATGTTAGTGCAGGAATGGGAGACCACAGCTCATTGGACGAGCCAATCATGGATAGAGTACAAGGTCGGGCTACAGTCGCGCGGTATCGCTCTAATGTCCACCGCGGAGTATGAGGAGGGGTGCCGAAACGGGATCTTCCCTTATATTCAACGCCAGTGACCATGATGTTCGCATGTCTACGACACAAGGTATTTCCATGGACGATTTGTTGTTGTTGCAACGGTGAACTACGTTATTTCCGTCGTGAATTTGTGGCTAGTGCATCACTATAATATTATTGTGGGGTTGACCATTTGTATCACACTATTTTCCATGAATTGTGTGTTCTATTTACATCATTATGCACAAAGGTCATGCAAAAAAATTGATTTTTTCAAGCAAAAAATAAAGTCACCCGGCGGTTTGGACCGGTTACCGCTCACACCGGTCGGTAACCGGCCCTAACCGACCGGTTACCGGTCCCAAACCGAATGAACTACGGGGTTTGAATTCAAAATCCAAACCGTTCGGTTTGGACCGGTAACCGGTCAAACCGGTCGGTAACCGCCCAACCGCTCCCCGGCGGTTACCGATTTCGAAATGGTAACAAAAACCCTGCTGGAAGGCGCCTAGGCGGTATTGCGGGAAGGGGGATTTCAGGGTCAGTAGTGGCGCGGTCAGCTCTCAGTCTCCGACAAGGTTGGAGTATGGAGACGAGGTGGCTGTCCAATTCTTCCATGGGCTGGGTTCCTTATC
Source organism: Microstegium vimineum (assembly GCA_022036555.1). Lineage (NCBI taxonomy): Eukaryota > Viridiplantae > Streptophyta > Magnoliopsida > Poales > Poaceae > Microstegium > Microstegium vimineum. The sequence continues at coordinate 19,561,741 of CM039126.1, read as the reverse complement.
TGCTGCTGGGCTGTCTGATCAATGTGGGCTTCATGGGCTGGCGGTGACTTATCTAATTTCTTGTTTTTTCACATCTGAGTGTAATAGAATCAAACCGAGCTGAAAGGTCACGCATACTAGAAATACTTTAAAAAAAGTATATCCAAAAAATCATAGAAATAACATGGACACATAATGTGATGAAAAATCCCAAAAATCTGGTTTAATTTTAGAACGTGATGCTGATGCCCATCCTGTTGTCTGGTGAATGAAACTCCTGTCATCATCGGTGTAACCAGTGTAACTCAGCATAAGTTGACAATATGTTAAAGAATTATATACACTGCGACATATGACACTACATAAATCCGGGCGGCACTAACTTGATGCCTATCCTCTGTTGTTTGGCGAAAACCTTAACCTAAGGTCCGTCATGCTTTCTCTTCCGCTAGATGCTCGGCGTTTTTCAGCTAGTCTAGTGATTGGTTAAAGTTAAAGCCAACCTGGTACCCCAACATGTACGAACCAACAGCGGCTATTGAATGAAACCAACATGTACGTTGAAGCAGCCTGAGGTAAGGTTGATGCTGATGGAGCACACGGTGGCACGCACAACTACTACTACCACGACCACGAGTCCACGAATGTGAACAAGCCTGCCCACAAAGAGGACGCCGCGAACAAAAAACCGAAGGACAAAGAAGCAGAGCAAGTCAACAAGTTTGCTGAATGCCAAAGCAGTAAAACAGAGGACAAGATACAGTGTGGAAAAAACCTGTTAACTGGTCGTTGATGAGTCGTGACCATTGACCACAGACACCACAATCCAATGTCATGTCATCCCCAGCTCTTTCAGAGTCCACACATCACTGCTTGTTCTCGATCCTCCTGGTTACTCTTTTACTGATTCAACAGTAAAAGAATAAAGACCAAGTCAGCATAATAATCACTGGTCGGTATTAACTGACAACCAGAATTCAACAACAAAGTTAGGTAAATGTCATGAGTCACGACTGACACGATTAGATGATATGCATATAAACAGCTAGTGTGTTTGTGAGTTCATAACTACTTCGTTCTCGCCTCAAGAGATCCTAGGCATGAAACATAGGATTGCTTTGCTTCAAAGGACTTCTAGAGGATATGGAATGTTTTCTCCACATTTTGAAAGAGCGCATCTTCTCTCCGTCTTCGTTTTGATGGTTCCATTACAATGCAACTTTAGTAACGACCTAACAGGCATCCCATCTAAATTCCAGTATTTTTCTTATGAAACATCCGAATAACCCATATGAACAATTCTTCTATTTCACATCTCATAGAATTCGATAAGCTAGGCAGCTCTCCTCATATTCCTGTGGTTTGAGAAATGGAAACTTGCATTCCAAAGAGACCTTGAACCTTGTAAACCAATTTGGTTGGCATTAGAAAGTAGGTGAGCTATATATCATTGCAAAAAGGATCTCATGCTGCATGCTGTACCAAGGGTATACTGGTATGGCATCACTGTTAAGCCAAATCACGTAAAAAAGGAACTGAAAGAGCTGACATAGACAGAGTATATGGGTATCGCAGATTCATATGGTTGGCACTAATTTTAGAAGGGAGAGAATATGGAAAAACCAGAGTGATAAACAATAAATCGATGGCCAAAGAACCAGAGCCACTAAACAAGTTTGCTAAATGCCAAAGCAGTAAATAGAGGACAAGATACAGTGTGGAACAAACCTATTAACTGGCAGTTGTTGTGCCGTGACCATTGACCACAGACGCAGAGTCATAAATTATCTTTGGTCATCACCATCCAATGTCACCCCCAGCTGTTTCAGAGTTCACACATCAATTCTTGATCCTCCTCCTGGTCCCTATTTTTCTTTTACTGATTCAACACTTCGAGAATAAAGACATATTGTAAGTCATCCTGCATAATAATCAATGACCTAACAACCAGAATTGATCCTTTTGTTCAGAATTAAAAGGGGGTAACTGAAACTGCAGAGTAAATGTAGACATCAAAGGCCATTGGGAGTCAAAAGTAACACTTCTTCTCGCTTAGAAGATACCTCAAGCAAAAAATGTGCATTCAACGAACCTCCTTTCCGTTGTTTTACAACGCCAACAACGAGAAATGCAGAGTCAGATTAATGCTAGGACTAACATGAGTAGATGCTGCAAATATAAACTACCAATGTGTTCGTGAATCCATAGCTACTTCTTTTTTGCCTCAAGAACTGAGGCCATCTTTCTTTTCCTTTGATTTTGGGAATGGCTATCTGGATTTATCCATGTGCCATATCCTTACTTTTACTGCTGCACTCTCCAACAATCTCCATCTCATACCCTCACTGCAAACCGGCAGTTATCTGGTAACCAGAAGCTAATCTCTCAGGACGGCAACTTCGCACTAGGATTCTTTAAGCCTGCAGGTGAGCCCTTTTTTAATCACACATCTCATGTTATAGTTATACAAATGAACAAAATGTGAAGTTCTGGAAGTGGTCAGCAGAGAGGAACTAATAATACTCAATAAGGAATTCACTTCCAACTAACAGTTTTAGAATCTTGATTGTTAACTTACAGGCTGAAGATATTGTGATCCTAGATGAGTAAAGGTCATGGGCGGTCCTTGAACTTGGCTGGAGATGCCATCTAGGGTCCTCAAACTTCCAAATTGCATTTTTAGCTATATAAACTTAGTTCGGGTGGTTTAGTGGAGATGACATAAATGACTTTTGAACCTGAATCTATACTTTTCTAGTAACTTTTCTTCCCTTCTCACAATCTTTATTAGCAAGATCTCACTTGGGAAACAAGAGGGGAGAAGAGAGGGAGCTTTCAATGCTCTTAGGCTCTTGGCTGAAGTTTGGTCCGAGTAAATGAAGTGGGTAATGGTTGGAAGGGAGAAGAAACACATTTATACTCTCCTCAAACTAGCGTTTTCTGGTAAAACCAGAACTGAAAGAAATCGGAATTCCCAAACAGATAGCAGCCTTCCGAAGTTGCGCAGAACTGAGAAAGTGCACGCAAAATTGGAACTTCCGAAGGACATAAAAATTTCCAAAGATTAGAATTCTAAAACAGATAAATAACTTCTGAAGTTAAGCAGAACTGAGAATGTGTGCGCAGAACTGGAACTTCTAAAGACCCTAAAGCTCTAGGTTTCCCAACGTGATCAAGTGGTGTCTGTGTGTCTCTCATTTGATTTTATTTAATTTTTGAGACCTTTATCTTCTCCCCATTGGGACACAGTAATAGATGAGTTGCCTACTCCTAACAGTTTCCAACTCTATCAATATTAGAGAGTCAAAACCTTTCAAAAATGATTTCAGAATTAGAAGAACAAATTAAATTTATTTTTGTGGAATCACTGTTTCTATTATATGACATTTTTTATTTCTGTATTATACATTTATATTTGCAGTGGAAGGATTGAATGGCAAGTGGTACATAGGCATTTGGTATAATAAAATCCCAGTACAAACTACAGTGTGGGTGGCTAACAGAGAGACACCAATCTCTGATCCAGTCTCATCAAACCTGATCATCTCAAATGATGGAAATCTTGTTCTTCTAGACAACCATTCTAAATCTCCAACATGGTCTACCAACATTAAGAACAATACAACAGCCAGTTCCATAGTTGCCACACTTCTCAATTCTGGGAACCTTGTGGTCAGACATGATTCCAATACCTCCACTGTTTTGTGGCAAAGTTTTGATGATGTCACCAACACATGGCTCCCAGGAAATAAGCTTAGCCGCAACAAGAAAACTGGCATCGCCAAACGGTTAATCTCTTGGAAAGACCGCAGTGACCCAGCACCTAGAATGTTCTCTCTTGAGTTGGACCCAAATGGCTCAAGCCAATACGTCCTACTATGGAATGACTCAGTTGTGTATTGGGCTTCTGGCAAGTGGACTGGCAGCTCATTCACGGGTGTGCCAGAGTTGTCAAATCCCTACTCAGGAATTACATACCGATTTGTTCACAATGATGAGGAAACATACTTCATGTACACTGTTGAGAACAATGCACTAAGATTTATGAGGAACTTTCTTGATGTGTCAGGTTTGTCCCAGGCTTCTGTGTGGATAGAGGCATCACAGGCATGGAATATTTTTTACACACAACCAAAATCTAAGTGCGGTGTTTATGGCATGTGTGGGGAAAACAGCATATGTAGTGAGAATGTTGTGTCATCATGCAGTTGTGTCAAAGGGTTCACTAAGAATAACCCAAATAGTTGGGAACTAGATGATGATACATCAGGTTGCAGGAGAGACGTCCCATTGAAATGTGAGAACAATGGCTCAGTGAAGACTAAGCAAGATAGGTTCTATTTGATTGAAAATGTGAACCTGCCAAATAATGCACACATCATAAATGCAGGCAATGTCCATGCCTGTGAAATAACTTGCCTGGACACTTGCTCTTGCACTGCTTACGCTCATAATGGCACTTGCTTTGTTTGGTACAATCATCTGATGAATCTTCAAGAAAAATTTTGGTGGATCAAGTAACAATATATTTATTAGACTGGCTGCTTCAGAAGTACCCAACTCAGGAACAAAGAAATGGTGGATCACTATAATCATCATAGGTGGGCTTATAGTTCTAGGTTTTGGAGTGACCATTTTATATTTTTCTCTTAGAAGGCGAAGAAGAATAAGTGGTTTAGATCATGGTGATGGGCCTTTGATCAGATTCAAATACAGTGATTTGCAACGCCAAACTAGGAACTTCTCAGAGCAGTTGGGTGCAGGGCAGGGTCTTTCGGCTCTGTGTACAAAGGGGCTGGATCAGACGCCACTACAGTGGCAATACAAAAGCTCGAGGGCTTTCATCAAGGGGACAAGCAATTCAGGGCAGAGGTGAGCACCATAGGAAATATTCATCACATGAACTTGATCCGGCTGCTTGGATTTTGTTCTGAAGGAGTGAAGAGATTGTTTGTCTATGAGTATATGCCCAATGGTTCCCTCGATAAACATTTGTTTGGTAGTAGCTGTACCACTTTAAGTTGGAAAGTAAGATATCAAATAGCTGTAGGGATTGCCAAGGGTTTGGCTTATCTGCATGAGGAGTGCCGGGATTGCATCATACACTGCGATATCAAACCACAAAATATATTGTTGGATGCTTCATTTGTCCCAAAAGTGGCAGACTTTGGATTGGCAAAGTTATTTGGCCGAGATTTTAGCAGAGTTCTAACATCTATGAGAGGAACTGTTGGATATCTTGCACCAGAATGGATAAGTGGTGAAGCCATCACAACAAAGGCAGATGTTTTCAGTTACGGAATGATGCTTTTCGAGATCATTTCAGGAAGGAGGAATCTGGAGCACAATGACACAAGCATGACAACATTTTTCCCAGTGTTGGTTGCGAGAAAGCTTCATGAAGGAGAAATAGAGTCACTGTTGGGTACAGAATTGGTCAATGGTGTAAATGAAAGGGAGCTAGAAAGAGCATGCAAAGTTGCTTGCTGGTGCGTTCAAGGTAATGAAAGCTCTAGACCAACAATGGGGAAGTTATCAAAATTCTGGAAGGGGTGATAGATGTTGAAATGCCACCATTTCCAAGGCATCTTGAAGTTCTTTCTGAAGGTTTAGAGAGTGCGAAGTTCTTTTCCTATGAGCCAACTAAGTGAATATGTTTTATATATGAGTGTGACCCTATAATGTAATTGTAATTTACTAATTTTGATGGCTGCAACGCAAAGCCCCATTACATGAGCCAATCCTTACAATGATTCATGAAACAAAGGTTGGCTCATTTGTTTGTTCTACTAGTGCCAACAGAGCACTATTGTCCCTCTACTTTGCAATGCTCAAATTGATTCCACCCTCAATCAAATAACTCATGCCAAAAAATAAAATAAAATGAAATGTCAGCTCTTCAGCTTGGATTGCAGTGGCAAAGCCAGGATCTCAACATTTCCCTGGCTGAAAACTGACAGGCAAAATACAAAAATGTTTCCAACAAACGTAGAGCACAAATGTGTAGCTAAAGTTAAATTAGGACTCAACAATTAATCACATAACAAAACGGATAAAACATGGCAACCAATGTATAGTAGAGCGACAAAAAAGAAGTTATTGTGCTACAAAATTTCCAAGATGTATCCAACATGCCCGACAATAATCACCAGCAAAGTAGAAAACAGATCACAATCAGACACACATTATACTAGAGCTCTCTATCAGATTTCAATGGCTAGGGCAACTAACCCACGAGACGCGGAACGGCGATGCTGAACTGCGGGTGACCGCACCCGCCCAGAATGATTAGCCCATGAAGAACCGATGCAGCGGCACAGCGAAAGGCAAAGATTAGGCGGGGCCCGGCGTCGCCCTTGGGACGCGGGGGCCGAGGGACGGCGCAGGACTGTGACCGGTAGGCGGGATTGCGGGAGGAGGGAGGGGTAGTTTCACTGGTGGCGCGGTCAGGTGCGCTGGTCGCTGGAGCCGGCGCCGCCGCGCCGGTGCCCGGTGTCGAGTCCGCAAGCGAGACGAGGTGGCTGTCCCATTTTTCGATGGGCTGGGTTCCTTATCTGCTGCTGGGCTGACTGATCAATATGGGCTTCATGGGCTGGCGGTGCCGATTGCTTTGCAGCAAGTAACGCGGCAATCCACGAAGATTTAAACTAGCACATGATAGACAACATACTTATACGTATAGAATTTCTTAAAAAAATTTATACGGGTAGAAAGGGAAAGAGGTATGATGGTGTTTAAAATTCCAAAAATGTATGCAAAAGAATTGCTGACGCTATCTCGCAATAACGGCGGGTGATGACAATAACAAGAGGATTCGTTGGCAAGCTTGGTGGAAATTATGTAAACCAAAGCAAAAGGGGGGTTTGGAGTTTCAAGATTTGCATAGCTTTAATTTAGCAAAACAGGTACGGCTCCCCTTCATTTAAGATCTTGGGTTTAATTCATACACTATGAAGAAAGCAACCGAAGACTACTTCGAAACACGTCCTACTCTTCTAGCTCCACTCAGGATACACATTTGGTTACTTCGGAACACGCCCTACCCTTTGATGATGTGAATCTTTATAATCCTTTCTATAATTTTGGTTAAATTTAAGATGTTTTGACTATTCAAAAAAGTTAGAATGACTTAATTTAGAAAATAGAGGGAGTATTAGATATAGTATCTCTCACCTAGATTAAAAACACCATCGACATCTTTGCCAACATTTTAGAGATGGGGGATTGCCATCAATATCTTTGCCTTTGCCTTCACCACTATTTTAGAGCGGGGGGATTGCCATCAACATCGTTGTCTTCACCTTCGTCGTCAATTTGGACCGCGGAGACCGATCTTCGCCTTCGCTATCAATTGGAGCAAGGGGATCTCCATTTATGACATCATCGATCGCGTCTACTCGTTTACTTGAAGCACACGAAAAAAAAATCACAAGCGCCAGCCAAGACAGGATGGGGAGGAGCACATTGGACAAGCAATCCACCTAAAAAAAGCTTTGCTCGACACCTGTGAGTGAAACCTTGAAGACGCGTCGTGGTCATCTACAACTAGCTCACCTACGTCGACTAGTTCACCTACTTTGACTACATATAAATGTCTTAAATGCAAGGTCAATTGTGAAAAGAAGGTACCAAGGGCTCAAGATCATACGAAGAATCAAGATGCCAAAGATAGGGTCATCAGGTTTGAGTCAAACATTGACATCGAGGAAAAACTGAAGATAAAATTATCCCCAGACTCTCTTATACATGTGAGTCATGAGTCGGGTCTGAGTTGTAATTAGGCCACATTTAGTTGTATCCAGCTATTTTGTCTTTTACTTACAATCAAAACCGAATAGCTAGGAAATACTGTTGGGGTGTTTATTATAGAGTAAATTGTATGGACCATACAACAACTTGGCCACTAGATGCAAATTAGTCCAACAACTTATAAAACGCTCAATTTACCACAACAACTTTGTATGTGGGTTCAAATTGGTCCACAAGTTGTAAAATGCTCGATTTAGTGCAAAACCTTGGCAAATTGGTGCATCTATGGTCCAAATGTTACAAATATGATGTATTTCGCTTGTATTGAGTCATTTTAGGATTCTTCTCTTAATACCATGACCAAAATAAATTTTGGGTTATGCCACCTTTTTCGAATTGAACATATTTTCTTGTATTTTTTCTCACATTTACTTTTTTTTCATCTTACCACTGCGTATTTATTTTTGAAAAAGTAATAAAAGCCAAAACATCTTGATTATAAATAATAACTTTTTGAGGGAATATTCTCTCATAAAAAAATATTAACATATGATACGGTGTAAATATACCCTAATGAACTAGTTGATGTCTTTAACTTATTCTTGAAAAATATTGCTTTTGTTCATACTTAAAACATATAAACATGCGTAAATCAGACTTCCCATGTTTCATAGACATTGTTTGTTATTACTCAAAAAATCACAATGTTTCATAGACATTATTTTTTGTTACATAAAAAACAGACTAATTAATTTTGTAAGTAGATACAAAATATCTCTCATTTTTATGTGAATATATTTTTTCAAAATTTTGAAATAAAGATTCTTTATTGTGGACAACTATATCACCATTATGATTGCGAATATCAACAGGCACATAATTATAAATTATTTGTTCCGAGCTGAATATACCATCTCTTTGCTATACAACAATGTGACTAAATACATTATCACTGTAACTTTGGGACTATAGACGCACCAATTTGACAAGTTATTGCACCAAATTGGATATTTTATAAGTTGTTGGACTAATATGCATATATTTACCAAGTTGTCACACTAAATTGAACATTTTACAAGTTATTGGACCAATTTGCACCCACCTCTCAAGTTGTTGTATGGTGGGTGCAATTTACTCTAGAGACCCCATTAGTGTTTTTAGAGTCCAATTACATGGCTAAGGAGCTTGTAAGATAATGTTTAAGGTCCACTTCTAGCCTCTAGAGACTTTCTGTAAATATATGAGCCTTAATGGAAGCCTCTCCTATAAAGGGGAAGATAGGGGAAAGTGGAGGGAGAGACGCTTGGCTCATCTCTCGTGTGTCTCTCTTCCTCTCTCTTCTCTCTCTCACACACATTCAGTGTTTCACACCAACATGACTTTTGCATAGAAACCTTTGTGCGACCACATTATGGATCATCTTTATAAATACCATCAGCTACACCATCCATGCTCTCATCATAGATATATAGTTTTATATTGTCATCAAAACTTTGTGACTATATAGAATGAAAACTACAATCTGCATTATTCTAATGCAAAGCACGTTTGTCAAATAATTTTGGGCTTATTTAATTTTTTCTTAAATCAAAGATATAGATCACTAAGAATAGCAGATGCTAGGAGAACAAGAAAATTTAGAAAAAAATCATTGTAGTAACATAATGACACTCCTAAGGTTTATTCAAAGTTAATAATTGTAACTCTCTTAAGGTTTTGACAATAATAAAACACATTTGGCGCCAAATACATGTAATCTCCATTTGTGCATCTACAGATGTCTAGGGTATATATCTTTGGCGATTTCAATATATATACTGAAGGTATTGCGAGTCATAGTGACACCATCCAATCGAAACCCAAAACACATTGAAAATAAGACATTAGCAAGAAGAGAATTTTAAATTTTGAGCAAGACTTGAATAGACCAGACCATTTAAAATAATGTATGTGAAACCAAGAAGTTGGTGTTCAAACACATACCTACTCAATTCATCCTCGTTTAGTTGTAACACATACCTACTCAATTTGTCCTCGTTTAGCCGTATTTTGTAATCAGGTGTTGGAGATAGATCTAGATTATCCTCATCTAGTGGTATTTTGTGTTTAGGAGCTGGATATGGATCTAGATCATCCTCATCTAGTGTGGTTTGGAGCGTGAGTTAGATGTGGAGCTAGAGCAGGAAGAAAAGTAAAAAAATCATGTCAATACATTAGGGGGAAATTATCTTTTCTGCTAGACATAAAAAAGTACTCATAATGTTTAGGGGGAATTACTTTTTTTTGTTAGACATAAAAAATACTCATAATGTTTTCATGCTACACATAATTATGGACTATGGCAAACAAAGCTTACTAGAGAGGGAGCTTAATTTCTTTCATGTTGAGACCATTTAACAAAAAATTAGCACCATCTAGGCATTTCAAAAAATGTTACCATAACTATGAATTAGATGCAGAAATCATAGAGGTGTGGATTATTCCATAATAAAATATACCAAGAAACAATTCATTCTAAACAAGAACTAGACTATCCTCATGCAAGAAAAAAGTTCATCGAGAGGCCAGAATAGACCATACCATTACCATTACTTTGCCTGTGAGATTAGTCTAGTTCTTGCTTACGATGAACTGTGAGCAGACACATACCTAAGTTGTCGATTGCTAGAAACACATGTATGTCAGATACTAGTTCTTGCTTAGGATGAATTGTCGGTCTCTAGAAGCACATGTATGTCGATGATGAATACAATGATGTTGCAGTTTTTATTAGCATTGTCTATGATAGCTTTCTCAATCTTGACTACACTATAGAAAGTCTTATCCTTCTAGGTGCCCTGAGCTTTTTCTCTAGGTGTGAGAGTTGGTGAGAAACTGTTTTTTTCGTGTTGTTGTAACTTTGTTACTTTGGGTTTGTGCTTTAATAAATTACAGTAGGTGAAACATCCTCAATTTTCCACGAAGGAAAATTCACAGAATGATATACAACAGTTGATAATCAATTCCATACATCAAATTATAAATCTAAAGAATACAAATAGAGGGGTTTACATTATGTTGACATAAAAAGCGTCAGGATCTGCGAACACCTCGGGCTTATACCCGAAATTCGATATCCGGAGGCGTGCTAGTCGATTTGACCAGTTAATCGACAAGGACGATAACTAGAACAAGATTCAATCCAGACAACGGCGATGCGCCCGGATGCTGGGATTGAGGCTTGATCAGGATAACTAGAGCAGAGCTGGACGAGGCAACAACGATACGCCCGGATGCCAAAGCTCAGAGGTACTCCCACGCGGAACTTACAAGGATTTGACGGAGATCAAGATGATGCAGCCCGTCGAAGCTTGAAGAACTCGTTGATAAACTACAGCTAATGCAATAAAGGGTAAATTATAGTAAAGGTAAAATAAGAGTAAATTGATTTGATTGATATTGAATTGATTGTTACACGCAGCCCTTGGGCACATATTTATACTCCCGCATGGAGAGTTGTACAAAGACACGACTCGTATCTTTCCTAAAACAAACCCCTAACTTTAAGGAAACTGACTCGCGCAGGAGTCGGACCTAAAATAACAATATTATTTTCCTAAACAATCACACCTATTTTAAAGGAAACAAACGACTCATGCAAGAGTCGGACTCAAACTGTTATAATAATACTGGTATAAAATCACCAGTTTCCTTATGTCCTTCCTTCGATGAAAACTTTCCATCGGCAGATCCCTTCAATCTGCGGCTTCCTTTTTTGGCCATCGGTAATCCTCTGCTGACATCAAACGCTAAGTCACCCTGTACTCATTGGCACCCCATGCCCATCGGCATCGGCAATATTTCCCGATCGGCAACCTTGTACTGGTAACTTGTCTTCACCAATCAGTCCCTATCAGCAATCGGCAACAACTCTTCATCGGCAATCGGCATCAGCAACTTCATAGCTCAGGCGACTGGTGAGCCATTCAACTTCTATCGGCAACATCCGAAACTTCCAGCTTCCATCGGCAACACACTTAGTCTTCCCATGGCACACTCCCATCGGCAATACTGACTCATGGCTTCTAGATGCCGATGGAAAATGGCCGCTGATCAACAAGTCTTGGCCTATTTGACACATGCCGAAAAACGGTGTCAACACATGCCCCCCAGTTTCGGAGTGTATAATACTTTACGCACTGAAATTCTCTCTACTGTAGCCGTTACCTTCGAGATAAATGCACGATTTCCTCGATCTCCGCGCACAGAACCGCAATTTATTAATAAAATCCCTCGATTATAGCACAAACAGTCGCAAATCTGACAATATCTCCTTGATTATCGCGCACATCCACCGCAGGCCTCTCCGCATTCCTGCACAGTGTGAACCGAAACCCCAAAATACACCTGAGTAAGCTTATAAAAGTTACCAGGATCCAATCTGCCTTTTTACCCTAGGCCCACTTTTCACTCTCCTTCTGCCTTCGTCTTCAACCTCCGGCGGTGCCTCCAAAGAACACGAGCTCAAGCAACAGTGCTTTCTCCAATCCAAGGACGAACCGCAAGAACTCCTTCTGCTCCAATGGCGATCCAAGTTGACATCCCCAAGGTAAGATCTACTTTCCTCTTCATCCAACCTCCTGCTAGTTCTTTTCCCGCATGAATCCAGAATCTTCCCCTTTCCTTTTCTGATTCTTTCTTTTCTTTTCTTTCAAACCCTAGGAACTGTACAACAAAGTAGTGATCCCTCTTGAACAGTCCAGCTTCACCTGCTTAGGCCCAATGGGGAATCCTGACCCCAGCTATTTGATCAACGCGGAAACCAACCGGATTCCTTTTAGATCTGAATGCTTTGGTTTAGGATTATGAAAGGATGCCTTCCGATCATGGCCCAAGCCCACCAAAGGGTGGAAGAACTGGTACCTTAGGGTCGCTAGGACGCAGCAAGTCTATTGGCAAGAGCGCAATTTGGATCAGTGTGTCAGGCTTTCCATTGTCGATATGAAAAAGAACGAGAACATGCTGATGGCAGCCTCCTATTTCTGGTCTGACACTATGAACGCCTTCCTATTCCGGCATGGACCAGCCACCCCCACCCTTGCCGATGTTCACATGTTGACCGGCTTGGACGTCTCTTCTACCGATACCTTCACTCTGTTCAACAAGAAAGCCGAGTATAAAGTGAACACTCGGAACATCGGTGGCTAGACAGGCTATATCCATGAGTACCAGAAAATAGGATCGGTAAACCAGAGGGAGCATGCCACATTTATGAATATGTGGCTGGAAAAATTCATCTTCTGCGGCAGAGCAGTTGGACCCACCACCATGCATCTTCCGGCAGCTGAACTCCTTGCCGATGGAACAAGACTTCCGCTAGGCAGATATCTCCTTGGATCGGTATACCGCTTTCTTCATCAAGTATCCAAGAAGTTACTGCTAGGCGAGTCCATCGGCAACCTTGGGGGTCCCTGGTGGTTTATTAACATGTGGCTGAACGCACACATGCACAAAGCCCTCCAGTTTGACTTGTTCGCTCAACGATTCCCAAGGGACATATCGGAAGATTACAAATATAGGGATGATGAACCGGCAACTCGCCCTCCACTCAAACTTCGGAGAGGCCATTATAGTGCTGCCAGGGACCGATGCCGATGCAGAACAGTTCGGCTTATTCTTTTAGAGATTTTACAATGGAATCCCTGCTTCAGAATGGCTCTGGTGGCCATACGTTGATGAAAACAATCAATTTCCACTGCTGTTCAATCTGACCGATGGGAATGTGCCCCAGAATCAAACAATCATGAAGGCCAGTATTGTTCCACGGGCCATCCCAGTCAATATCTTCGGAACTAGGAAGAATACCCCTCCATCCTATGAGTTCTATTATCCATCGGCAGCGGCAAGACAACTGGCATTTGGCCAACTGCCGATCAAGGTTTGCTACTCCAAGGTGGTGAAGCCCAGGTAGACTATTTCCAGTGCTATAGACTGGAACAAAGTTGTCAATCTCCCTCCTAATGCTGATATGTCAGACATTGATCCGTCTTCCTAGTCACCAACCTCTTTCATCACAAACGAGTATAAGTCTTGGTGGCAAGAATGGAAGTATCAATTGTTTGCCAAGTTGTCGCACTACTATCGGAACATAATTGACGTCAATCACATCATTCCCGACGATGCGGTAAGTTTTTTCATTCTGATGCATTCCTTATTACTTTATTCTTATCATCGGCATCTGAACCCTTTATATTCAACAGGTTGACGATCCGATTCCCCCGATGAGCAGGAGTGGCAAGCCCTTTAATCTCCGGATAATGAATCCCATCTCACTCATCGGCAATAAGGCCCCCACGCTAGCTGCCTTCACCCCTCAGCAGGTACCCACACCGACGCCTGCAAAAACCAAGGCTACATCGGCCGCTGCTGCTGCCCTGACGCGGGTTTTTGCAGTAAACTCATCTTCACTCATACCGATTACATACTGTTTCATCAGCAACAAGTTACTTCGTATAACTTACACTAATATTTTTAGGCAATGAGGTCATCGGCAGCCGCTTCAAACACTCAAGCATCTCCAATTCCTGCTGCCGATGCCCCCTAGTCCTCATCGAAACGGGCCAGATCTCCCGCTGCCGCGCCCAAGGAAGAAAAGGCGTCTGAGACTAGCTACCCCATCTTCGCCACCGACTCCAGTTGCATCACCGACTGCCGATGTGACAACAGCAGAACCATCCTCGGCTCCCACTCCTGATCACCCATTGGACGACATCCCTGATCAGGAGGTAACACCACCTGCTGCAACAGCGGAGGCGACATTGGCATCGGCACCACCAGCCGAAATCCCCGATGAAGGAACAGTGTTGCCACCACATGAGCCAGCCACTACATCGGAAGCGACGCCAGCAACAACGCCACCAGCACCAACGGCATCAACTGCTTCCCCAGCAGAGGCTCAGTCATCGGCAACTGTTGCCGATCTCCAGGACGAAGCCGGACCATCCAACATACCAAGTCCTCGGCAAGAGATTCGCTTTAAGATGGTAAGTCGGCTACCTAAAAATCCATAGTATAACCTTATGATCGGCACATTTTAACTTCTTTTTCAGGCCCAAGATTCCCCAGATAGCCTCTTTTCCTTCGGCATCAACCCCCAGGATGAGGAGGAGCACCAAGAAGGCCCCGTTCGAGCAGACAACTTATTCTCCTTCGCCATCGACATTCCCGATGAGGATGAGGAGGAAGAAAGCTCTGTTCCAGCTCTATCGGCAGAGGTCAAGTCCAAACTCGAAGCACTGCTTTCCTTGCTGCAACAAGACACATCCCAGCTCATCCAGGACTCAGCCGCAACAAGGATAGCTTTCAAAAACGTCTAAGGCCACCTCCCTGCCGATACGGAAGAAACCTTTTTCCAAGCAACCTTCCTCGATAGCAAGCAGATCCAATACCAGAGGCTCTCCCGTCGCATTGCCGATAGGGCTGCCCAATCTCAGGCTGAGGAGGAGAAGCTCAAGTTCAAAGGTATTGCCGATGAAAAGCACAAGAGCATCGGCCAAGCAGAAATCTCCAGCGCCAACCTTGATCTAGAAATCACTCAGCTATCGGCAAAGAAGGAAGAGCTATGTTACAAAGGGTTGAGGAAGCCCTGAACATAGCCAATCAGCAGAAAGCCCAACTGACCGACACCATTAGGGTTCTACGGCAAGAAAGAGACCAGAATGCCCGACAAGCCATCCTACTGAAGAAGAAGATCAAGCCAGTCGAGGGTTCTGCCAATGCCGATGCTAAGGAGATGGATGAAATAGAACAAATTCGCCTGCGTGCGATATCCGCCATCCAATCCTTGTTGTAATTTATTTATTGTATCGGCAAATGTAACATTGATACTTGATTTTGGCTTTTGTAATATAATGTCAGTACATTTTCACCGATGCTTATATAACTTTTTCTTTCATCGGCATTCAACTGAGCACTATGCGTCTACCCATATGCTAGGGTAATATTTCTTTAAGTATTTACCGTTGATTGCCCTAGAAAATGCAACTCCTTCGAGAGTCTCCAAAATATAAGCATTACCAGGAGCAGACTGTCTTATCCGATAAGGACCTTCCCAATTAGGAGACCAGTTTCCAAATTTAGAACTCTTAGTCCCAATCGGTAAAATCAACTTCCAAACCAAATCACCATTGGCAAATTCCTTTACCTTCACTTTCTTGTCATACCATCTGGCAACCCTCTTCTTATTCTCCTCAATGCTAATCAATGTTCTCAACCGATGACCTGCTAAGTCCTCTAACTCATCTTTCATCAGAGTAGCATAATCATCGGTCGTCAATTGATCTTGAAAAGATAATCGCCTAGAACCAGTTTTAATTTCCCACGGCAGGACAACATCGTGTCCATAGACCAACTGATACGGCGAGACTTTGGTTGCACCATGACAAGCCATCCGATATGACCATAAGGCTTCGTTTAACACCACATGCCACCTTCTAGGGTTTTCTTCAATCTTGCGTTTGATAAGTTTGATAACTCCCTTATTAGTTGCTTTAGCCTGACCATTAGCCTGGGCATAATAAGGAGAAGAATTCAATACCTTGAACCTCATACTAGCAGCAAATTCATCAAACTCTCCCGATGTGAACATGGTTCCTTGATCGGTAGTAATAGTTTGAGGAATACCAAATCGGTAAACAATGTGTTTTTTGACAAAATCCACCATGTTTGCCGATGTCACCTTCTTCAAAGGAATTGCTTCCACCCATTTAGTGAAGTAATCGGTAGCAACAAGTATAAACTTATGTCCCTTACTCGATGGCGGATAAATTTGGCCGATGAGATCAATGGCCCATCCTCTAAACGGCCAAGGTTTGATTATAGGGTTCATTGCCGATGCAGGTGCCCTCTGTACGTTACCAAACTTTTGACAATCTTGGCACCCTTTGAAGTAGTTGAAGCAATCTTCAAGGATCGTCGGCCAATAATATCCATTCCGCCTAATCATCCACTTCATCTTGAATGCTGATTGATGCGCTCCACACACACCTTCATGGATTTCACCCATCAACTCCTTTGATTCCTCTTTACCCAGGCATCTGAGTAAGACCCCATCAATCGTCCGATAATACAATTCATCGTCAAGGAGCACATACTTAGTGGCTTGGAACCTTAGACGCCTTTCAACCTTCTTAGACGGGTTCCTTAAGTAATCGGCAATTTCACTTTTCCAGTCATCGGTAACCGTTACCGATGTCATGACTTCTTGAATCGGCTGATACCCTGAAGCATTCTGTGCTAACCGATTGGCCTCTTCATTATGCAATCTAGGAATATGCTCAAGGCGGTACTCTTTGAATTCTTTTAATAGCTGCAGGCACCTTTCATGGGCTGCAATTAAAGCTTCACTTTGGCATTCGTACGTCCCAATCAACTGGTTGATCACCAACATATAATCACCGAAGATTTCAACAGCATCGGCACATACTTCCCTGAGTAATTCTAACCCCTTAAGTAAAGCCTGGTACTCAGCCTAATTGTTCGTTGAAGTAGCAACAATCAGCAACGAAATTTCATACTTCCGTCCTCGGGATAAAATTAAGAGAATGTCGATACCTGCTCCGTCTTTGCATGTAGACCCATCAAAGAACAAAGTCCAAGGAGCAATCTCTACAGAGCTTACCATATTGCAATGCTGAGTAACAAAATCGGCCATTACCTGACCCTTAACAGCCTTAGCCGATTCATACCTTAGGTCAAACTCCGAAAGTGCCAAAATCCACTTACCGATTCGTCCACTTAATATCGGCATTGACAACATGTACTTAACTACATCATCTTTGCAGATAACAGTGCATTCAGCCGACAATAAATAATGTCTCAATTTTATGCAAGAGAAATATAAACACAAGCATAATCTCTCTATGGCCGAATACCTGGTTTCAGCATCCACCAATCTTCTGCTCAGATAATATATTACACATTCTTTCCCTTCAAACTCTTGAATTAAGGCTGATCCGATAACACCGTTATCGGCAGACAAATACAATCTGAACGGCTTCCCGTGTTGAGGTGGAACCAAGACCGGAGGCTTTACCAGATATTTTTTAATTTCCTCCAAGGCTAACTGCTGTTCTTCTTTCCATGTAAACTCTTGATCGGCTTTTAGCTTCAACAACGGACTAAAAGATTTAATCTTACCTGATAAGTTAGATATAAATCTTCTAATTAAATTAATCTTTCCGATCAAGGACTGCAGCTTAGTCTTGTTTGTAGGAGCAACCACCTTGTTAATTGCATCAATAGATTTTCTGCCGATCTCAATGCCTCTTTGATGCACCATAAAGCCCAGAAACTGTCCTGCCGATATACCAAATGCACACTTGTTAGGATTCATCTTCAGCCCGTGCTCCCTTGTGCATTCCAATATTTTTCGCAAATCGGCAAGATGCTTCCCAAAATCTCCAGACTTAACCACTACGTCATCAATATAGATTTCAACTATCGTGCCGATATACTTATGAAAGATGAAATTCATTGCTCTCTGATAAGTAGCACCGACATTCTTCAAGCCAAAAGTCATGACAACCCACTCAAATAAACCGACGTGACCTGGACATCCGAAAGCAGTCTTGGATATGTCTTCTTCAGCCATGAATATTTGATTATACCCAGCATTACCATCCAT
The DNA here is from genome assembly GCA_022036555.1 of Microstegium vimineum. Classification (NCBI taxonomy): domain Eukaryota; kingdom Viridiplantae; phylum Streptophyta; class Magnoliopsida; order Poales; family Poaceae; genus Microstegium; species Microstegium vimineum. The sequence goes on along the minus strand of CM039126.1, from coordinate 19,543,350 downwards.
GAAGCTAATGATTTGATGTCCAGCGGCAGCATCGATCAGCAGATCGGTAACGGGCATCGGGTAGCCATCCATCGGCGTAGCCTTGTTAAGATTCCTGAAATCAATACAAACACAAAGTTTTCCATTCTTTTTATACACAGGAACCACATTAGAAATCCATTCGGTGTATCGGCATTGCCGAATGAACCCAGCCTCGATTAACTTTGTAATCTCAGCCTTGATGTCGGGCAAAATAGTAGGATTGCATCGGCGCGCAGGTTGCCGATGTGGTTGGAAACCGGACTTGATGGGTAACCGATGTTCAACTATTGATTGGTCTAAACCAGGCATCTCTGTATAATCCCAAGCAAAACAATCTTTATTTTCTTTCAATAAATCGGTTAACTGCTGTTTACATTGAGAATCTAACTTAGCACTAATAAAAGTAGGCCTAGGTTTACTACCATCGCCGATGTCGACCTCGAGTAAATCATCGGTGGACGTGAAGCCTTGTCCTAGTTTTTCATCATCAGCGAACCAATCCATTAAAACTCTTCTTCAGGACCGACTGCTTGGATCGGTTTGATACGGTAATCGGCAACTTTGAGGAACTCCTTGTCCCAAGCTTCACCAGATATGCACCTGGTCTGCTCATAAGTTTCCGATTCTGCCGATGCAACAGTAGATGGGGCTTCACTTCGAACGACTTCAATTCTATCCCCGATCCACTGTACAAGGCTTTGATGCATGGTGGAAGGAATACAACAATTAGCGTGGATCCAATCCCTTCCGAGGAGCAAGTTGTAAGTGCCTTTGCCACTGATCACGAAGAAGGTCGTCGGCAAAGTTTTACTGCTGATGGTCAAGTCAACACATACGGCTCCCATAGCTGTCGACACATTGCCTTCGAAGTCCTTGAGCTTCATGTCGGTCTTGACTAAGTCCCGATCGCCTTTCCCAAGCTTTCTGAAGACGACGTACGACATTATGTTTATTGATGCCCCACCATCTACCAGCATCTTTGTCATCGGCTATCCATCCACTTTGCCCTTAACGAACAGAGCCCTCAGGTGCTGCCTCTCGTCATCGGCAGGCTTTTCAAAGATAGCCGTCATTGGATCCAGGATCAACTGTGCCATCTCAGCAGGTTCCTCATCATCACTGACAGGTGCCATGAACTCCATCGGCAACATGACGACCATGTTAATTTCTACCAATGGATCCCTGTCCTTTCGCTTTGGCCTCCACTGCTTTTCCCTTGAGGGTTCTTCATCGTCGTACAGGTCATTGCGGTGTTCGCGCTGAATCCTCCTCTTCTGAGTCTTGGTTAGACCCTTAGGGCACCACTGAGGAAGCTTGGTTTTCCAGACAGGCTGGTGCTGCTTTCCACCGCTTGCATCGGTATTCCTTCCGATGTTGGGATCTCTGGAGAATATTTCTTCATCAGGTACCCTAGCATTGGCCATCTCCTCCAGCTCCTCTTGATCGACACGCCTGCCAAGCCGACTATGGGCACTGAGCTTGCCCCCAGTCGGTCATGTGCCGACCCCTTCTCTCTGAGTGGCTTGGCGTACCTAGGCATCCGATCATCGAAACAAGGTTTCTTACCTGACCGATCGGCGGCGTAGTACCCGTTGCATTCAAGACAATTATCAGCAGTAGGCAGCCTGATGCCTTCTTCCCAGCAATGAACGAAGAAGGGACACTTCCAGTGGTCCTTATGCCGAAGCCATTCTTGGCGCTCCTCTTCCTCTTGCCGATATCGCTCTTCACGTGATTGCTGATGATCTCGCCTTGGCTGCTTGTGTGTGATTACAACACCAGGAGCCCTGTTGGCACTGCTACTTTCATCGGCAACCTTCTTGCCCTTTCTGCCATCGGCAAACCTCCTTTCATCATGCTCAGTTACTTGATAGTTAGGATCTACCGATGCCCTCTTCCTGGCATCTTCCGATGTCAGCACTTTGGTCTTTCCACTAGTCTCCACCATATTATTTGGAAACGGGTGCTGATCAATCTTCATCGGTTTCTGGACTTTGGAATTTTTGAACTTGATGCGTCCAGATTCAATCTCTGACTGCAACTGCTGCCTGAATACCTTGTAGTCATTGGTACTGTGGGAAGTTGCATTATGCCATTTACAGTACCTGATCTTCTTGAGCTCTTCGGCCGATGGAATTACTTGGTTGGGCGCCAACTTGATTCGCCCTTCTTGAAGTAATAAGTCAAACATCCTGTCGGCCTTGGTGATGTCAAAGGTGAACCTTTCGGTTTCTTTTTGACCGAACGGACAAGATACATGTTTCTTATCCTTCACCCATTCGGCTGCATCGACGCTCAGCTCTTCATCTGACCCAGAATTTTCTTCCTGCCCGATGAGGGTCACCTTCTTGTTCCAAGTTTTTCTGGGTTCAAAGGTTTTAGTATCTTGATCGGCAATCCTTTGCACCAGATGACTTAGGCTTTCAAACTCTTGGGACGTGTACTTGTCCTTGATGTGCGACAGTAACCCTTGAAAGGCCAAATCCGCCAGTTGCTGATCATCAAGTACCAAGCTATAGCACTTGTTCTTCACGTCCCGCAGCCTTTGAACAAAGCTTTCTACCGATTCGTCACTGCGTTGCCTCATCTTGACCAAATCGGTAAGCTTCTTCTCATATATGCCAGCGAAGAAGTATTTGTGAAATTGCCTCTCTAGATCGGCCCATGTGATTATAGAATTTGGAGGCAGCGATATGAACCATGTGAATGCCGATCCAGACAATGATGAAGAGAACAATCTCACCCTCAATTCCTCCCTGCTGGCAGCTTCTCCGCATTGGATAATTAAGCGGTTGATGTGCTCCATTGTTGACGTGTCGTCTTGGCCGGAGAATTTAGTAAAATCTGACACCTTGTACCGATTTGGGAGAGGAATCAAGTCATATGCTAGAGGATACGGAGTCCGATAAGAATACGTATTGACTTTGGGTTTGATGCCGAATTGTTCTTTCATAACTTCGGCGATCTTATCGGCCCAATATGCATCCTGCTCTTAACGACTCATTGGCTGGTTGTTGACTGGTGGAGTCGGCTGATGCGCCTCTTGAAGATGATGCGGGGTAGTCACGGGGGCAGCACTAGTCATCTGAACACTATGCATCGGTTGATTTACCGATGGGTAATTTTGCACACTTAGCAGATTAGGTTGAGTCATCATATTCATCGGTTGCTGTACCGATGGTCCGCTCTGAGTGGTTGCTGGGCCTCCATAATGATACATTGATACGCCAGGCTGTTGAGCTGGCAGTTGGTTAACCCATCCAGGATTATAAATCATCGGCATATGACTTACCGATGGCTGATAGCTGACTGGAGCGTGTGGCTCTTGTATTCTGGAGCAATCAATCACCAGATTACCTTGGGGAACTAGCACTCCAGCTTGAGGATTTGCCACCAGAGGTTGACTGCCAGCTGCTATAATGTGTTGCATTGGCACAGAGCTCGCCGATGGTGGCATCAGAGGCATCTTGGGAATTACTTGAAGATCTTCTGATGGCACTTGCACAGTTGGAGAAGGCACAGAGTAATGCATCATAGGGGCCACCGGCTGTGATTGCGTTGCCGATGCCATAGAGCCCTTCCAAGCTGAGCTGTCTCCCTGCACCAGATTAGAACCAGGAGATAGATTTGAAGACATACCGTATCCCCATCAGCTGACGGGAGCTGGTTGACTCCGGATAGCAGGTCCTGAATTTGCCGACGCCACTGAATCTGTATTGAGCTTGATGACGCTTTCAGGGTTCGGCCTTGGCGGTATAGTCACATCGGCAGACGGCTCCACAGGAGTAGAAGATGTCAGTAGGGCTGCCAATGGACTTATAGATGCCGATCCAGGTTGATGATATGATGACCCAATATACTGAGGTGCGTGTCCTTCTTTGAATGATTGCATGACAACATTGTAGACAGTATTGGACAGCACGCCGGAGTGGCTAATCAATGCTTGACTTAGAGCAGTATTAACCATCTCTTGTAGCTTACCAGGATTGGCGTCGTACGTGACCTGCCGTGGCAACGGCGGATCTTGTTTCTGGATTGCCTCGCCGCTCCTGCTTAGGCTGAAGGATTTCAGGTACAATTGCTTGTACTCTTCCATAGCCCGCTCCATGGCCAGCTTCTGATCATCTTTTAGATCGGCCTCAGAGACTTCAATGACGTTCCTCTGGTTAACGTCGGCGTTATCACCCATAATAGATGTATGATTTATATAATTGGGTCCCACTGGGCGTGCCAAAAGAGGTGTTGACACAAAAAGCGTCAGGATCTACGAACACCTCGGGCTTATACCCGAAATTCGATATCCGGAGGCGTGCCAGTCGATTTGACCAGTTAATCGACAAGGACGATAACTAGAACAAGATTCAATCCAGACAACGACGATGCGCCCGGATGCTGGGATTGAGGCTTGATCAGGATAACTAGAGCAGAGCTGAACGAGGCAACAACGATATGCCCGGATGCCAAAGCTCAGAGGTACTCCCACGCCGAACTTACAAGGATTTGACGGAGATCAAGATGATGCAGCCCGTCGAATCTTGAAGAACTCGTTGATAAACTACAGCTAATGCAGTAAAGGGTAAATTGCAGTAAAGGTAAAATAAGAGTAAATTGATTTGATTGATATTGAATTGATTGTTACACGCAGCCCTTGGGCACATATTTATACTCCCGCATGGAGAGTTGTACAAAGACATGACTCGTATCTTTCCTAAAACAAACCCCTAACTTTAAGGAAACTGACTCGCGCAGGAGTCGGACCTAAAAAATAACAATATTATTTTCCTAAACAATCACACCTATTTTAAAGGAAACAAACGACTCATGCAAGAGTCAGACTCAAACTGTTATAATAATACTGGTATAAAATCACCAGTTTACTTATGTCCTTCCTTCAATGAAAATTTTCCATCGGCAGATCCCTTCAATCCGCGGCTTCCTTCTTTGACCATCGGTAATCCTCTGCTGACATCAAACGCTAAGTCACCCTGTACTCATCGGCATCCCATGCCCATCGGCATCGGCAATATTTCCCGATCGACAACCTTGTACTGGTAACTTGTCTTCACCAATCAGTCCCTATCAGCAATCGGCAACAACTCTTCATCGGCAATCGGCATCAGCAACTTCATAGCTCAGGCGACTGGTGAGCCATTCAACTTCTATCGGCAACATCCGAAACTTCCAGCTTCCATCGGCAACACACTTAGTCTTCCCACGGCACACTCCCATCGGCAATACTGACTCATGGCTTCCCGATGCCGATGGAAAACGGCCGCTGATCAACAAGTCTTGGCCTATTTGACACGTGCCGAAAAACGGTGTCAACACATTAATATTTACAACACCACAAGGCGGAACAAAGTATCTCTAACATCCAGAACATCTTGAGAAGCGGAAGTAACGCGGAAGCAACTCCAAACTCCAACTTGAGCGCAGGCACGAGACCTTCTAATCTGTTTGACATCTCTGAGAAGCAGGAAAATCTGCACACCACCAGATGTGTGCAGGCCATGGTCGGCACCGAATGAGCTTTAGTGGAAAAGAGAAAATAAAGGGATCTGACGATCCTATAGTTTGGTTGTGGTTTGCATCCTAGCGCATGCGAAGTAGCAACAAGTAGTAGCTACTACTACTACTAATAATAATAATAATAATAATAATAATAATGTTTAACACATTCCCATTCCCCCCACACATCCCATCCATCCCAAATTCATCTCAAATCCATCACCAAGTCTCACCACATCTCACACTCAAGTCGACAGACCAACTCCCTCTCGATCTGTCTCAGCGGCCCGCAGCCCACGACCTAGGCTCACGGCCGGAAAGCTCGGAGAAGGTAGAACACTCCTCTCCTATCTAGTGAAGCAGAACATAGGACAGGTCCATAGCCAACAAGTTGACATATGTATCAATCGATCAACCAAGTGTTGGCATTTCTTAGCGCAATCATCAAAGATAGGATAACAGGTCTATCCCTGACGACGGTGCCAGAAATGCCTGTTGGCATTTCTTACTGCAATCACTAGAATTGTTACATCCCGGTGATCACACCAAGAAACGCCAAGTGATAGATCACCACCTTTTAGATAATATCCGCAAGCGCACGGATCTATCGTTGTAGCATTTCACCCGGAAGTATATCAGGGTATCGTTATTTATATTTCCCAAAAGAAGGCATGGTGTAAAATACCTCTAGCATGGATATAGAACTTTACATCATTGAAATAAGTCTTAGTGCTATGCAGGGGTAAGAATATCAGGTTTTTAGATAGTGGACACACATTTGGGCCATACTCAAGGATTAAGAGAAATAAGGAATAAAAGTAACGGAAAGAATAAAGAATAAATCTACATGGAGCAGGTAGGTCGTATATAGCTATGCATAGAACAACTAAGTCACATGTTATACAAAACTAGAGACGAGTCAGAGCCTAAAGTAACAGGGAGACCCCCGCAACTGGTCTGCCAGCCGATAGAGGCATTTACGAACTCCTACACGACATACGGATGTGGGGGATTACGAGGGACGGACAGGGCTGTCACCACCTGCCGCCTACCCCTCAGCCGTGGCATGCCGTCATATTCGAAGGCTCTGTTGGCGGTCCATAACTCACATTTTATACCGCCAACAATGATATAAAATTCACCCCAGAGGTAGTGAATAGGGCATTTCACTAACGTGTTCCACGAGTTTCGGTGATTGTCGCTCGCAGGAAGGCAACTCCGGAAAGGAACACAAATGGGCAAACCCAAGAAGTGGAAGCCCAAAACCTGGTCCATCTCCATCTCGGGCTGCAGGAGTAGGCCTCAGTAATATGGCCATAACTCACTCATCCGGAGTCCAATTGGAGAGATCCATGCGCCGTTGGAAAGCTTACGACGAGGCCCACGTTCCTGCAAAATATGGGCTCCAGCTGAGCTTCACAAGGCGCGGGCACACCTGAGGCGCGGGCTCCCCTCTCGCGTGGCCAAACCGGCACAGATTTGTCCAGATGGCCCATGACGATGTATGGAGGTCAGTTTCGGTGGGGGGTTTGTACATGGAAGGTATGAAACCGCCTATGAAGGTCGGTTTTAGTCCTTTCCAAATGGGCATGACCCTTTTGCATAGAGCCCCCTCCTCTCCACCTATAAAAGGAGGATCCCTCCTCCTCATTCAACAACAACACTACAAGGGAGAAGAGCACCACTACCACAAGAGCTCCATTCCAAAGGGCTATGCCCTATTAGCTAGCTAGAGAGAAGAAAGCGAGATGTGAGGCATGAGAGCGGGGAGTCGCCGGGCTTGTCGGCACCTCCCGAACCTTGTACCTCTACGAATAGTCTACTCAGCTCCCTAACGGGATCTTGGCTAAGTGAGTATTCGTGTTTCTTATAGTCTTTTGTGTCTTTTGTTTAGTTGAGCTTTACCAAGCTTGTTCATGGGTTCGTTGTTCGTCCTCGTGGCAGATGCTCTAGTAGAGGGCCCCTGATAAAGACGGGTCACCCTGTACGACGCTAGAGTAGTAGTCGCTAGCGTAGACGTGGTGTCTAGGCTAGAGGCTACCTTCGTTTGCCTCGCACTCCACGGTTGAGGGGTAGGCGGCAGGTGGTGACAGCCCTGTCCGTCCTCTGTATAAACCCTCACGTCCAGGTGCGGCGTAGAGCCAAAGGCCGACATCACTTGGCAGACCAGGTGCCATCCGGTGCTCGAAGTGAGCAAGTGGAAGTATTGCAATGCTATGCTTAGGACCCTAAAGCTATAGGAATCCATCTCTACCACCCTTTTTATCTCTACCCTTGTGTTGTCCTTGGACGAACTATCTAGGAGAAATACCTCCGTTCCCTGTGGAAAATACGATACCCTGAATACTTCCGGGTGAAGGCTACAACGGTAGTTCCGTACGCTTGTGGATTCTCTGCATACATTAAGAAATACCAACAAGCTTTCTGGCACCGTTGCCGGGGAACGGTTGCTATTTTCTTCGAACCTAGTTCGCTCTCGTATCTTTTTATAAAAAGAAAATATTTTAAATTTCTTTTTATAAACAAATACTCTTTCTATCTGATCTTGTTACCTTGAAACCAATCATAATTTCAAATCTTTTTGCTTCAAAGAAGGGGGAGTTCTTTGAGCCAAAATTTTTGTTTTCAAAACCAAAATTTTCATCCGGCTATGAACTCCACCTAGGATTCAGAACCCTGGTTCGGGCATAGCCCTTCTCAGTCTTGATGATGAAAATCATTTTAGACATCTGCACGATTCCGAGGAAGTGTGTTCATGCCTAGCATTCCTGGCATGACACAACAAAATTCTTATGTGGAAGTTGCTTTCGTTCTCCCTCAAATAGAGAGGCGAAGCAATGGTACACTAATGCCATAGGAAGTTTGAATGGAGACTAGGGAGAACTTAAAGGAAAGTTTTATCTTGCATTCTTCCCCAGGTCTCGTATCACTTCTCTACCAAAGGCAATCCTCGATTTCAAGTAGAACGAGAAGGAACCCATAGGTGCAGCCTAGGCAAGGTTTACAATGTTAACACATGCTAGCCTAGACTTGTTTTTACCTGATGATGTGCATTTGCATCTCTTTTGGGTCTAGACATAGATGCTGCCCTATGCCTTGACATGACCGTTGGAGGGTCGTTTTACATAAAACCATGACGGAATAGAGGAAAATCATTGTTCATGTCCTTGAGAAGCATGCTTCTCCCGTCATAGAGCCTTAACCCCTCCATAAAAAGGGCATGTCAAGCTTTGAGGAGCCCTCATCAGTCGAATCTTTACCCTCGTTACCCTTAGATTCGTTTGTTGAGCCCGCACCCGAACCACGAACACCAAAGGACGGAATGTTTTATCCTTTGGAAGTTCACTATAAAAATTCGAGGATTATGGTAGAACCTCAAGCATTTCTTGGCACATAAATGAAACATTTATTTCTAAGGAAGTCTCCTCTAACAAGGAACACTTATAAGAATGGTTCTCAGAAGTGAAACAATCTTCTGAAGCAATTCGGATTCTTTCATCTTCCACGATTATATCTTGTTCATTAATTGGGACTCCCTTAGAAGCCCTACACAACCTCATAGTCGGGACTTTTATCATGACACTTTTTCCCTGTGGAAACCCCTTTTGGGAAATATGCCGCTAGTCCCGACTGACAAAACTCTTCAAAAGTCCATGAAAGCTCATCTGAGTGTTGTGGGATTGTGTTAGGGCCGTGCCATTTGAAATGAACGAAACTGAGGTTTACTTAGACCTTCATATTTATGCCATCCTCGATGTTCAACTTCTCATAAGGCACTCTTTGAAAGTCTTGTGCAAAAAGAACCATCTTAAGGGAGCCCTGATGAGAAGTTGAGCATTTTGCTTCTGCTAGCCTTATCTCTTGCCCCAGAGACCCAAAGGCAAAGCAAAGCTACCTGTTCAAGCAGGCAAGATTTGGATTTCCTTTTCATCCTTGTGAAATGGAATGTCCACCTTCGCTCTTGCTTGAACGAGAGACATGTCCCTATGGCCATCAAAACATTGTTCTCGATAATGGTCGAGATTCAATGTTCATCCTTCTTGATATATCTTTTAAGGACGAAAACTCCCAATGCCATGGACATGCATGTCTGAAGCAACAACTCTAGAGTGAATCCGCTAGTGAGCATGCTAAGTTATCTTTTGAGACTCATGTTTCATGCTCGCCTTTGGGATCTCTAGAGTTTGTTTTGCTTCTAACCACGTGCTCCTACGAGAATCCCAACCACCTCTTAACTATTGTTTCAAAACTTTTTAAGAGGATGATTGTGGATGGCTATCATAAGCACTTTCAAATCTTGTAGTGGCACGATGGAACCAACCTTGCAGCTTTAGCACCTTTGCCAAATGTTTGGTGGCTAACACCACCTTTGAGAGCTACAAGATAAATTCCTGCGGTCCAGCTTAAGACCATAACTTAAGCACTACCGGGAGATATCCTGGATTATAATTTACAAAAAAGCAGCAAGGTCATGTTTTCAAGTTGTATGCACCCTCGGGTATTCCTGTTGCTAACCATTTCAGGTTGAGAAGAAAATGGGTCATACAACACTTGCAAATGAGGAGCGACATCAGTTACAAGCCTTGATTCTCTTAGGCGATGGAACACTCACAAGGGGATCCTGAAGCTATACTTGACTTTTACACAAAAATCCAAGTGTGCGGGAGGAAAGTGAGATGCCCATGTTCTACACACACCAAGAGACACCCAAAAAAAAAGAGAGAGAAAAAAATAAAAATAAAAGAGAGAGAAAAAAAAGAGAAAGAAAGAAAATAATAAGTGGTGAATTCAAGTTGATGTCGGCTTCGCCTTGCTAAAAAAAAGAGATGAGAAGAAGAGAAAGAGCAAGGGTTCTCTCCTTCTCTGGACCTTTGCTACCATCAAGACCCATGGTCCGTGCACACCAGCCATAAGCGTGTGGGCTGGCCTTGTGGTTCACTTGAGCAGAATTTCGTTAGCACCATGATAATAGGACCAAAACGTCAACCAGCATACGCTACGGGTGAGTACGCTCAGGTAAAGCAAAGGTAATGTTCACCAACTTATCTACTCATACTTGTCTCTATGTGATCAAATAATTGCATGCTTCTCGGCTATGTCATATGCTCTATGTTTGGGTGTGCTCGCTGCAACACATCCATAGGCGTTTTAAATTAAGCATGGTGCTTAGGTTAAAACTGCCTTCTTTGATGAAGTTTTGACAAGGTGTTGAAATTTGATTAATGAACTTGAGTTGTAGCCATAGACTATGGGAAGTAATTTGATGTGGAGATAAACCAAGGTTTGTTTTAGTTCGCAACTTGATCTTGACCTTGTTTGAGTTACGAGTTGGTTGAGCAAATAATTTTTTTTAATTATATGATCAATAAAATTCTGGCTCCTTGGTTTCCAACCAGTAGAGCCCCTGTTTGTTTCTTTTTTTGTTTTCTTCTTGAATAAACCAGATACAAGAATAAGTGTGGGGGAGATCTTTTGAGCAAGACTAACACATGTAATCGAGATCTCCCAACACAATGCACAACATCAAGCGAACAGAAGGACAGAAGAAAAAGATTCAAGAGAAGATCGGTTGACCTTCTTGTTCAACCGAACCACTCTTTGATTCACTTCTTCATCTTCAACGATGGTTTGTGCAGCTCTACCCTCACATCTCCCAAAGTTTTGAAGTTTATGATCTGTTAAAATTAAAAAGACAAAACTTTTTCTCTATGCTATCCTTTGATAAGATTTGCATACTCTTTATTCCTCGCTGATATTCCTATGCCTTGTGAACAACATTAATAGGGACCCCATGTTATCTAAGTAATTGGAGTATGTGATATAGCTGGATGATTTGAACCTTGCTCTTTTTATGAAGAACTTGGGATTTATTTTTACAAAAGAAAAATGCAATAGCATGCTCCTCAATGATAAAGAATTTCCTACCAAAGCCATATGACATGATTCATGTTGCAAAACCTTTAGTCATATGCTACTTGTCTGATCATTGAGCTTAGTCAAATTGTTTGTGACCGATGTAAGACTATAGTCATGCACCCATGATTGAGATTCACTTGCACCCACCAAATAAAATGCCAACTCTTACACTGAGAGTTGCACATAACATGCACCCCGTCCACCAAAAATGCCAACTCTTACACTAAGAGTTGTGCACCAGTCCACCAAATAAAAATACCGACTCTCACCCTGAGGGTTGCGCATTCCTTAGCTACCAAAAATCTACTCCCCGCATTCCATCATGATACTTCTCTCCATTCCAAAATTCTTCATAGAGAGCTATGGGCTATGCTTATTCAAAAAAAGCCAAGGGGCATAAGTTAGACTAGGGTCCAAGAAATAAGACAACGGGAAATCAAAGATCCCCGTTCAAAAACAAGGGTGAGGAAAAAAAACAAGAAAAAAAGAGAGAAAAAAATATAAGAGAATAGATTTTTAGCATACCTCTCATAGCCCATGCTCTCCCAAAAATTCCATCCCTCAATAAAGAGAGAATCATGATGCATGGAGTAGCCAAAAATACTACAAAGATTAGGAACCACCAAACATTCCACACACTTGCACATCTCATCAAGGTGTATGACTTGTGTCTTCATATGGTTCGGTTTTTGACTTCGCAATATATGTGATACAAGTATGCCCACCTTTTATACCTACCCAAAACTCCACTCTCAGCTTTAGTGATAGGTTGTGAAAGGCAGGCACCTTCAAAATGCTTTGGTGAGGAACCAGCCACAAATATGAGTGACTTGAGAGTATCATATGAGGAGCAGCGCTATCTTTTCTTTTTACAAAATCATTCAAAAACCCAAGTTTCTGATATGACTGATGCAAGGGGATTTGAATCTTTGTTGTTCCATTATTCAATTGCCCAAGATAATGTGGTAGACAATTCAAAAGTTCACAAGTGAAGGTGAAGCTTGGAATATCTTGTATGCAGGTCATATATCGAAGGGATGACCCATCTTAGTCCTATAACTTTACTTGAGGACGAGTAAAGGGCTAAGTGTGGGGGAGTTTGTTGGCGGTCCTTAACTCACATTTTATACCGCCAACAATGATATAAAATTCACCCAGAGGTAGTAAATAGGGCTTTTCACTAACGTGTTCCACGAGTTTCGGTGATTGTCGCTCGCAGGAAGGCAACTCCGGAAAGGAACACAAATGGGCAAACCCAAGAAGTGGAAGCCCAAAACCCGGTCCAACTCCATCTTGCGTTGCAGGAGTAGGCCTCAGTAATATGGCCATAACTTACTCATCTGGAGTCCAATTAGGGAGATCCACGCGCCATTGGAAAGCTTACGACGAGGCCCACATGCCTGCAAAAGATGGGCCCCAGCTGAGCTTCACAAGGCACGGGCACGCCTAAGACGCGGGCGTCCCTCTCGGGTGGCCAAACTGGCCTAGATTTGTCCAGATGGCCCATGACGATGTGTGGAGGTCGGTTTCAGTGGGGGTTTGTACATGGAAGGTACGAAACCGCCTATGAAGGTTGGTTTTGGTCCTTTCCAAATGGTCATGACCCTTTTGCATAGAGCTCCCTCCTCCTATAAAAGGAGGCTCCCTCCTCCTCATTCAACAACAACACTACAAGGAAGAAGAGCAACACTACCACAAGAGCTCCATTCCAAAGGGCTATGCCCTATTAGCTAGCTAGAGAGAAGAAAGCAAGATGTGATGCGTGAGAGCGGGGAGTCACCGGGCTTGTCGGCGCCTCCCCAACCTTGTACCTCTACGGATATTCTACTCGGCTCCCTAACGGGATCTTGGCTAAGTGAGTATTCGTGTTTCTTATAATCTTTTGTGTCTTTTGTTTAGTTGAGCTTTACCAAGCTTGTTCATAGATTCGTTGTTCGTCCTCGTGGCGGATGCTCTAGTAGAGGGCCCCTGATAAAGATGGGTCACCCTGTACGACGCTAGAGTAGTAGTCGCTAGCGTAGACATGGTGTCTAGGCTAGAGGCTACCTTCGTTTGCCTCGCACTCCACGGTTGAGGGGTAGGCGGCAGGTGGTGACAGCCCTGTCCGTCCTCTGTATAAACCCCACGTCCGGGTGCGGCGTTAGAGCCAAAGGCCGGCATCACCTGGCAGACCAGGTGCGATCCGGTGCTCGAAGTGAGCAAGTGGAAGTATTGCAACGCTATGCTTAGGACCCTAAAGCTATAGGAATCCATCTCTACCACCCTTTTTATCTCTACCCTTGTGTTGTCCTTGGACGAACTAGCTAGGAGAAATACCTCCGTTCCCTGTGGAAAATACGATACCCTGAAAACTTCCAGGTGAAGGCTACAACGGTACTTCCGTACGCTTGCGGATTCTCTGCATACGTTAAGAAATACCAACAAGCTTTCTGGCACCGTTGCCGGGGAACGGTTGCTATTTTCTTCGAACCTAGTTCGCTCTCGTATCTTTTTATAAAAAGAAAATATTTTAAATTTATTTTTATAAACAAATACTCTTTCTATCTGATCTTGTTACCTTGAAACCAATCATAATTTCAAATCTTTTTGCTTCAAAGAAGGGGGAGTTCTTTGAGCCAAAATTTTTGTTTTCAAAACCAAAATTTTCATTCGGCTATGAACTCCACCTAGGATTCAGAACCCTGGTTCGGGCATAGCCCTTCTCAGTCTTGATGATGAAAATCATTTTAGACATCTGCACGATTCCGAGGAAGTGTGTTCATGCCTAGCATTCCTGGCATGACACAACAAAATTCTTATGTGGAAGTTGCTTTCGTTCTCCCTCAAATAGAGAGGCGAAGCAATGGTACACTAATGCCATAGGAAGTTTGAATGGAGACTAGGGAGAACTTAAAGGAAAGTTTTATCTTGCATTCTTCCCCATGTCTCGTATCACTTCTCTACCAAAGGCAATCCTCGATTTCAAGTAGAACGAGAAGGAACCCATAGGTGCAGCCTAGGCAAGGTTTACAATGTTAACACATGCTGGCCTAGACTTGTTTTTACCTGATGATGTGCATTTGCATCTCTTTTGGGTCTAGACATAGATGCTGCCCTATGCCTTGACATGACCGTTGGAGGGTCGTTTTACATAAAACCATGACGGAATAGAGGAAAATCATTGTTCATGTCCTTGAGAAGCATGCTTCTCCCGTCATAGAGCCTTAACCCCTCCATAAAAAGGGCATGTCAAGCTTTGAGGAGCCCTCATCAGTCGAATCTTTACCCTCGCTACCCTTAGATTCGTTTGTTGAGCCCTCACCCGAACCACGAACACCAAAGGACGGAATGTTTTATCCTTTGGAAGTTCACTATAAAAATTCGAGGATTATGGTAGAACCTCAAGCATTTCTTGGCACGTAAATGAAACATTTATTTCTAAGGAAGTCTCCTCTAACAAGGAACACTTCTAAGAATGGTTGTCGGAAGTGAAACGATCTTCTAAAGCAATGTAGATTCTTTCATCTTCCACTGAATACTTCTGGGTGAAGGCTACAACGGTACTTCCGTACGCTTGCGGATTCTCTGCATACGTTAAAAAATACCAACATGCTCCCTCATATCCGGACATCATGTCCGCATACTAGAGAACTACCTATGTCCCCCAGGACTCCCACCCTATGGATGGACGAGCTAGAACATAGGTAAACCCGAAAGAACATCGAACCGTTACTCCATTATCATCGTCGGCTCTAATTCTTTAGAACATATGAACGATGAAGAACAGGGATGAACATGCTATGAACTGATCATATGAACTTTGCTCTAGTTCATATATATCAAGAAGAACATGACCAAGACTATACTCTAGTTCATATGCTGCGCTATATATAAAGAGTAAGAACTTGACTAAGGAAGAAGACTTCATAGATAATTACCAAGGGGTAGCTCTTCTTCCTAGGAGACAAGCTCTCCTTGGTAGCTCTCCTTGCTCCAGATACTACTAAGTGACTAAGCTAATGAACAAGTGTGAGAATGAGTGAGGCTCCAAAATGGTGTGTGGTGAAGGGTGTTCCTCTTCTCTTCTTATAGCATGGTGGAGGTCGGTTCAGGCGCCAAAATGGAAGGTACACTAGCGCACCGCCCTCCCCAGCATTGATTGTACCGACCTGAGGAAGCCAGGCCCGTGCGGCAGGGGGCTGGCGCACGCGCGCCCCTGGCGCGGCCGCGCCCAGGCGACGCCGTCCCCTGACCGACTTCGCCAGGTCAGTTGTCCTCTGGTCCTGGGTCGTGGTTGTGAGGTGTTTTGGCCCATTCTGGTCCCGAGGTGGCCTTTCTCCACTTGGGATGGTTCGGCGTTTTCCAGAAAGCGCCTTTTATTTATAAAATTCCTGCACTTTATATATTTCTGTACAAATAATATTTTTTCTAGTCCATGTGGAATTAGGTTAGAAATAAATGTATATGTGTATAAGAATAATTAATTCACCCTTTTTCAACTCTAATTGGCGGTATAAAATCATCGATAAGGACCGCCAACAAGATCCCCCCAAGCTTACCCTTTGCTCGTTCCGAGCAAAGCTTAGCTTCAGGTTGTTGATCAGTAGTTGCTACAATGCCGATCATGATTCAAATGTACCAGAAGGATAAGCAAGCTTTCTACTGCAATTTGAATAAATCGGCATGACTATCCACCCTGTTATTATCTTAAGACAAGATGGGTCTTTCCAGCCTTTTCAAGTCTTGGGTGATTGCAAGGTAGAACAGATTCACAAGCATTGCTTATCATCTGTCTAAGATCAACCAACTTTCCGGAGGTTTTGAAATTTTTTTGCAAAAGAAACTCAAGTTCCTCGAATGATTCTCTCAATCACTCAATGTGTATGTTTACCTCACCAAAGGCATTGTGATTTTGCCTCTCTTTCAAACCTACTACTAAGGCTGAAGGTGGAGCTCTTGGGTAGGTATGGAAGGTGGGCATGCTTGAATCACATAAGTTGTAAAGTCAAAAACCGAACCATCCGGAGATACAAGCCATACACTTTGGTTGAGATTGTGCAAGTGTGTGAAAGGATGAATGATTCCTAATTCTAAATGTTTTTGGTACTCCATGCATCATGACTCTCTTTATTGGTGGATGGGATTTTCTAGGAGAGTATGGGTTATAAAGGAAAAACTATGATCTTTCTCTCTTTTTTTCAAACGGGGACTAGCTGGATTTCCAGTTGCCTAATTTGGACACTTGTCCTCTTTCTTTCCTCATGCCCCTTGGCATTTTTTTACTAAGAGAAGTGACATAGCCCATAACTCTTTTTCTGGTACGACGAAGATTTTTTATGGAAAGGAGTCATGATGGAATGCAGGGAGTAGTATTTGGTGGATAGTGGATGCACGATTCTCAGGGTAAGAATCGACATGCTTTATTTGACGGGAAAGTCACGCAACCCTAGGGTCAAGAGTTGGCATTTTTGGGTGGACTGGATGGTGATGCATGATTTGCACGACTCGTAGTGTACGAGTCAGCAAGTTTATGTGGTGGGTGCAAGTGAATCTCAATCGTGAGTGTAAGACCATAATCTCACAGCGGTCACAACAGTTTGACTAAACTCAATGATCAAACAAGCAACATATGACAACGGGTTTTGTAATAGATCTGAATCATGTCATATGGCCTTGGTAGGTATTTCAAAATCATTGAGGAACTTTTGTTTTGATCATTTTGAAAATAAGACTCCGAAAGTCAGGTTTTCACTCAGGACAGAGTCATAGCTTAGCTCACGTCACTATATCAAAACGACTTAGACAAGAGCCAGCATATGCATTTCCACTAACTCAAGTTTTCCAGGATGAGACACTTTTAAACGATAAACTCAAATTTTAGAGAAAACTCGATTATAAATCAGGTACAAGCAAATCATGAGACAGAGCAACTATTCATCATATCAACAAGGGTAGAATCAAATATTTTTATAACACATATATATAGACAATGACAAATCATAATGACTTAAATAATTGTTTTGAATGTGTAAGTGTTAGTAAAGTGCGTACCTCTTATTGGGGGTCCTCCCCCAAGCTTGCTTGTAAATGGGGCCCTTGATTTATTTTGAGGTAACATTTTATTTTATTTTTTCCTAAGTCTGTCGTCAGGACTTCCTTATGATTGAGGACCATCCTGCAAGGGTTAGCTCATAGCAAACTACCAAAATTTCTGCTAGCAATCTGTTTCAATGATCAACATAGTCGACCAAGGTAAACTAGCAACCTAAGCACCATGCTCAAGCTACCGATCTATGGAATATGCTAAGCTTAAACATATTCCAAAACATCATACTAGAACAGGAACGAAGATAGCATGATAGAACTTTATTTGACAGACTAATTTTTTTTTCGAAAGGAAATGCAAAAAGATAACTTACCGATTAGTCTATCAGTCAGGGCTCACCATTTATAGTCCGTGGAGTAGGACTTTTCTCCTGTTCAGGTCGTGCTTGGCGTTGGAGCATCCGTCTCAGGAGAAGTAGACGGGTGTGCTTGCTTGGGCCTCCATACCATCTTTTTTTTCTTCAGAGGTGTGGTGGCGCTTGGTGGTTGTTCGACCTCTTTTGGAGGCGTGGAGACTTTTCTATTTTCAACACCTTTTCTTCCTCCTTGGGGACCGTTTTGATCTTTGGTTCCCCAGAGGCTGCGGGTGGAACCGGTTTCTTCTCAGGTTCCACCTTATCTTGGGCCATAGCTTTGCCTTCTTTTTCTTTTCTTTTGGTTGTGCAGGAACAACTTTTGGCTCTTTGTTTACTGCAGGAGCTTTCTTCTTTTCTTTCTTTTGGGTATGAGTTGGTTCTTTCTTTTCTTTAGAAGCTTTTTGCTTTTGCTCCTTCTCCTTCTCCGATTTCTGCTCCTGCTCTTTCTTTTTCTTTTGTTTTTTTGTTCCTGAGCACTTTTTGTTTCCTTCTTTTGTTCTAGGGCCTTGGTTCCCAGATGATATTGGGAACCTTGTTCGCACCATGAGGTTGGATTTCAACTTCCGTGAGCTCCTTCGTGGTTGGTTCATACCTGATGCGAATCAAATTGCACTCCTCCGCCTTCCTTGGCCAGAACTGGAACTTCTCCTCATTTCCATTGATGTTGAACTGGATTTCCTCAGCCCCAACATCAATTTGTGCCCCAACGGTACTGAGGAACGGTCGTCCCAAGATGAGCGGTGTTTCTTTGGTGGCCTCCATGTCGAGCACCACAAAGTCCACCGGGACGAAGTATCCTCGGATTTTCACAGGAATATCTTCAGCTATTCCCGCTGTGTAGCGTAAGGAGGAGTCGGCCAATTGGAGTGTGATCGTTGTTGGTGACAGCCGTATATAGCTCAGCTTGTCGAACACCGTCTTCGGCATGACACTGACGCTGGCACCAAGATCACAGAGTGCGTGGTCAAACTATTTCCCACCAATGGAGCAAGTGATAGTGGGGCATCCGGGATCCTTCTTATTCTCTAGTAAGTGGTTCAGGATTGCCGCACTACACTCTTCGGTCAGTTTGACCACGGTCGTGGATGATAGTGGTCGCTTGTTGTTGATAATGTCTTTATGTACTTGGCATAGGAAGGTACATGTAAAACGTCCATGAGTGGAATGCTTACATGTACTTTCTCGATCATCTCAACAAACCGAGCGAATTGGTCATCCACGGCTAGCTTTCTTGTCCTCGTGGTGAATGACAGATGCGTAGTGTCTGGATAGTCCAGGGTTGTCCCTGCTTCTGCGTCGTCTTGAGGTTCAGATGATGAAGGTTCTTCTTGTTGTGGTGTTGCTTGTTTCCTGGCTGCATGGTTAGGATATGGTGGATCACGAGTAGCCTTACCGCCCCTCGTGGTCACCGACTTAACATTCTCAAAAGTATTTGCAGCTTGATCCAATGTTTTACCATTGGGATCAACAGGAATATCAGAAGCAATTTGAGCTAACTGCCTTTCTTTCATTTTGTTAAAGCTCAATTGATTCTTGACAGCGGAAGTTAAACCTTCTATCTTAGTATTGATGCTCTCAAAGATTTTGTCATTGGCCAACATCTTTTTGGTAAGATTTTCATTGATCTTTGCTTGGCCAAGGACTAAATTTTTTGAGAGAAAGCTGATTCAAATTGTAATTGGAAGAGTAATTCGAATTACCTTGGTATTGTGGACGGGACTGATTGTTCCATCCATTATTACCTCCTTGTTGTTGACGAAACCTGTTGTTGATGTACGAAGCTTCTTCAGGGTTTCGGGGGCAATTGTTCCCCGAATGTCCGGCATTGCCACAGACTTCACACGTTGTGCGAGATTCTATGGCTTTAACGGTGCCGGATGCGTCTCCGACGGCTCTTGCGTCAAAATTTTGCAAGAGTAGGTCTATTTTTGCGGCCAGCGCCTCCGTCTCCTTCACAGGGTGTGTGCCTTTTTGTTGCTTGGACGATGCCCTTTATTCCCACCAAGCTTGGTTTTCTACCATTTTGTTAATTAACGTCATAGCATTACCAACTGTAAGTGATAGAAATGCGCCTCCAGCAGCAGCGTCAAGGTGCCCCTTTGACATGGGCGTAAGCCCATTGTAGAAGTTTTGGAGCACCAACCACTCCTCCATCCCATGATGAGGACAGTCTTGGATGTAACCTTGAAGCCTCTCCCAGGCTTCAGGAATGGGTTTCATCTGCGTTTGCTGGAAATTGGCAATCCTTCCCCTCAGGGCGTTTGTTTTGCCCATGGGAAAGAACTTCGCGAGGAATGTCATGGAACATTTGCTCCACGTGCTCACAACTTTCTTGTCCTTGTAGAACCACTGTTTTGTCTTCCCCACTAGGGAGAAGGGAAACAGACGAAGCCTGATGACATTGGCTTCGATGTCCTTGATGACAATAGTGTTGCACAGCTCTAGAAAATGCTGCAAGTGAGCGTTGGCATCCTCATTGGGGAGTCCGCAGAACAGGATCTCCTGCACCAGGGTGATCAGACCAGTCCTGAGCTCAAAGTTCTTGTCCTTCACGTTGACAATGGGCCCAGTGGGCACGTTGGCAACAAGAGGACAGAGAACTCGCGGAGGGTCTTCTGAGCCATTTGGATGGTCTCGGTTGTGCGACGACGACCGGTTTGGTTGTCTGCGGAGTAGCAGAAGAAGAAGAGGTGCGAGACCTTTTCTTCCTTAGGAGTGCCTCCGGATCTGGAAGGAAGTTGTCTGGCAGGGAGAAACCAAACATGCACTATCCTGTTTTCATCCACAACATGAGAAAACATAAAAGTTAGCCTGCATAGACTAGGACCATTTCTAATGAAGTTGTATATCCATGTCATGCTAGGTTATTTTAACCAATGCCTTCCCTGACAATGGTGCTAGAAATGCTTGTTGGTATTTTTTAGTGCAATCATCAGAGATAGGATAAAAAGTCTATCCCTGATGACAACGCCAGAAATGCCTGTCACTAGAATTGTTACATCCCGGTGATCACACCAAGAAATGCCAAGACACCAAGAAATGCCAAGTGATAGATCACCACCTTTTAGATAATATCCGCAAGCGCACAGATCTATCGTTGTAGCATTTCACCCAGAAGTATATCAGGGTATCGTTATTTATATTTTCCCAAAGGAAGACATGGTGTAAAATACCTCTAGCATGGATATAGAACTTCACATCATTAAAATAAGTCTTAGTGCTATGCAGGGGTAAGAATATCGGGTTTTTAGATAGTGAACACACATTTGGGCCATACTCAAGGATAAAGAGAAATAAGGAATAAAAGTAACAAAAAGAATAAAGAATAAATCTACATGGAGCAGATAGGTCGTATACAGCTATGCATAGAACAGGTAAGTCACATGTTATACAAATCTAGAGACGAGTTAGAGCCTAAAGTAACAGGGAGACCCCCGCAGCTGGTCTGCCAGCCGATAGAGGCATTTACGAACTCCTACACGACATACGGACGTGGGGGATTACGAGGGACGGATAGGGATGTCACCACCTGCCGCCTACCCCTCAACCGTGGCATGCCATCATATTCGAAGGCTCCCTCGTATCCGGACACCATGTCCGCATACTAGAGAACTACCTATGTCCCCCCAAGACTCCCACCCTACGGATGGATGAGCTAGAACATAGGCAGACCCGAAAGAACATCGAACCGTTACTCCATTCTCATCGTGGGCTCTAATTCTATAGAACATATGAAGGATGAAGAACAAGGATGAACATGCTATGAACTGATCATATGAACTTTGCTCTAGTTCATATATATCAAGAAGAACATGACCAAGACTATACTCTAGTTCATATGCTAAGGTATATATAAAGAGTAAGAACCTGACTAAGGAAGAAGACTTCATAGATAATTACCAAGGGGTAGCCCTTCTTCCTAGGAGACAAGCTCTCCTTGGTAGCTCTCCTTGCTCCAAATACTACTAAGTGACTAAGCTAATGAACAAGTGTGAGAATGAGTGAGTCAGGCTCCAAAATGGTGTGTGTGGTGAAGGGTGCTCCTCCTCTACTCTTATAGCGTGGTGGAGGTCGATTCAGGCGCCAAAATGGAAGGTACACCAGCGCACCGCCCTCCCCAGCATTGATTGTACCGACCTGAGGAAGCCTGGCCCATGGGGCAGGGGGGCTGGTGCGCGCGCCCCTGGCGCGGCCGCCCCCAAGCGACGCCACCCCTGACCGATTTCGCCAGGTCTGTTGTCCTCTGGGCCTGGGCCGTGGTTGTGAGGTGTTTTGGCCCATTCTAGTCCCGAGGTGGCCTTTCTCCACTTGGAATGGTTCGGCGCTTTCCAGAAAGCGCCTCTTATTTATAAAATTCCTACACTTTATATATATTCCTGTACAAATAATATTTTTCCTAGTGCATGTGGAATTAGGTTAGAAATAAATTTATATGCATATAAGAATAATTAATTCACCCTTTTTCAACTCTAATTGGTGGTATAAAATCGTCGATAAGGACCGCCAACACCAAGAACACTCTGCAGAGGTTTCACATACCCACCAGATCACCATCATCGGCGTGGGCTCGCCTAGGCGGATTCCAGCTGCTTGCTATAATAGAACGATACCATCCTGCCACTCAGCCATGGGAAAAATCCGGAAAACATCTCGGGCAATGCTGAGACTGGGAAAGCATAGTACCGGGCCCCATGAAGTGGTACTAGCATCTAGGATAGTAAGGGCAACTCATCCCACCACCCACCCTATAATCTCACAACCAAGCAGTAATGGCATCATTCTACCAAGTTGTCTAGCCGTCTCCTGTTGATACTTCTTAACGTCATTACCAAAAGTAGAATAAATTCTATTTCTGATAACGATGCCAAAAAGGGTTAACCACCTCTCATGCCACTTAAGCCAGGTTGTCATCCCCAATATGACAGAGAGATGCGGTATTGAAATATGCAATTGCTCTACGTGAATATAAATGGAAATGTGCTTCTGCAAGCGCACATATAATACCGAAGTAGCATTTTAACCAGAAGTATTACAGGTATCATTATTTATATTTTTACCACTGGGAAGGGATACTAAGGAATAAATAAGGAATGAGTATTATGATCAATGAGTATCACTGCATGTGTAATGGAGAGTTTTCATCTATCTCACTGAGTACAAGATAAGTGTCACATAAGATATAGATAATGAATGAATAGTGACAAAAGATAAATACTGATCAGCATATATATATATATATATATATATATATATATATATATATATATATATATATATATATATATATATATATAGCCACATAAGATAATGATAAGCACCTCAACAGATATTCTAGCAAGTCATTAGCATGGAATTAGGATGAACTACAAAGATATCTCCTAAGTCATTCTTAACTATACAGTCTAGTATACTATGATTAGTGCAATTACACTTGGCAATCATGGCGAGAAAAGAGATATTCATGTCTAGTGAGTATTACTAAGGAAATGAAGAACACAGCAATCATTCCCCCGTAATAGAACTGCTCTGCCTGCCCTACAAACGGGAGGAGGACTACAAAGGACTCAACAGGACTGTCACTCCCGCGAACTACCTCACGATCCGGAATGTAGGGTACAATCGCAGATAAATACGGTCTAGGCACCACGCCTACACAATATCTATCAGTTACCCATAGTACTGGTGGATAAACGCTATACGATCCTAAACATGCATATGATTCAGATCTAACTATGCCAAGTATATAATCATAATAGACTAAGAACAATATAACTAAGAACATAAACGAATAGAGTAAAGTTCATAGACAATATAATGAAGTAGAGCAAAGTCATATTCATAATATTGAAGAACAAATGATAAACAAGGAAGAACTAGATAGAGAATTACCAATAATCCTCCTGACAGATCCAAAAACCAATCAAAGATTGACTCCTTCTAGTTCTAATCCTATGTAGCTATGCTAAACTAGAGATCTAGTTGATGTGGTGGCTCTAGGGCTTGATCAGGGGCTTCTCCTCTTGAGATGGATGATGAATAATGAATTAGGTCAGAGAGGCTCTCCTCCTCAGGGTCAGGGGGCCTTCCTTATATAGCCTCCTCAAATGAACGTCGGCCGTTGGATCAAACCGACCTTGATGGAGGGCTTAGATGTAACCTCAATGGCGGTGGAGAGGTGGTCCCACAGGCAGAGGCCCATTGGGCTCAACCCTAGGGCGGCCGCCCCAAGGGGTAGGGCGGGCGCCCTGCCCCTGGGCCCGCTCGGCCTCTCGCTTCTTCCCGCGCCTTCTTGAGTCTTCTAGAGTATTATTCATTGTATGAATGATGTTTATCTCTATGTAATCATGACATGTGGGCCTTTCCTCCATATTTCTTGATATCCCCCTGAAGAATCATGGACCCTTGTGTTTAGGCGATTAACGACAATGCTAGGTCACTATGACTAACGTGTGTTTTGCAGAGGCAAAGTCATTTGTGTTAGGTCATTAGTGATGAAATTTGAATGGGCTTAATGGATATTCATGCCCCCAAGATGGAAATCATTTCGGTTGCAAAGGATGATGATACAAGTTGAAGACTAGGCTAGTTCTTAGTGCCATAAGGTTGAGAAGGGCACTAAGTATAGCTAGGGTTTTTTTTCCTTTGACCGTACTAGAAAGGGGGGTATGAGATTAGTAGCTTGACCTAGGAAAGTTTAGGAAAGTGAGTATATGCACACTTGTCACAACTAGTCCTAGAGACCTTGCTTTCAGCCCATGGTTAACCCTAGAAATGGTAGGAGCAAAAACCCTTGAGAAATCTCAGCGAAATCAGTTGAAATAGGGGGAGAAAGAAGCTCCGGACCAGTCTGCCAAGTAGGCGTCGGACCAAGGAGAGTGGTCCGACGGTCCCTGACTTAAGCAAAAGTTCAGCTCAAGAAGCTCCGGACCACCTGTCTGGAGAGCGTCGGACCATAGGAGAGTGGTCTGATGGCTCGCATCAGAGAGAGAAAGCCTTAGAGAAGGCTCCGGACTAGTCCGACGGTGAGTCCGACGGCTAGTCCGACGCTTCAAGACAGGAGGATGTTTTCACTCAGTGAGCACCCTGGCTCCGGACCAGTGCGTCGGACCAGGGCATCGGACCAAGCAGAGTAGTCCGACGGTGCCTGAGATGGTATTCAGAGTGAGCTCTGGACCAGTGTGCTTGGTCCGGTGGTGTAAGCTCCGGACTAGTTTGGTGGCTTCGCAGAGAGAGGAAAAAGCAAAAAACGGCTAGTTTTGGAGGTGGGGACTATTTATAGTTGCCCCCTTCGTCCTTAGGACGTCTCTTGGCCATTGTTTCAGCTGGTGACACCTTGAGAGAACCTTTGGAGAGTCAACTGCATAGTGAGGGATAGATTAGAGAGAGTTCATCTTGTTCTTCCCTCCTAGAGTGTTTAGGAGTGACTTGTGTGCATCCATCCACCTTCCTAGCCTTGAGATGGTCAAGTGAAGGTCTTGTGCTTGTTACTCTTGGTGTTCGACAGCACCTAGACGGTTTGGTGGTGTTCGGAGGAAGTGATCGCCGGAAGATTGTTGGCGGCTCTTCTCCAAGCTTCTTTGATCGGTTGTGGGCGATTCACCGAGCCGGAGTGGCGAAGAATCAGCCCGTAGAGAGCACTCTACCCTTGTGCGGGTAGAGGGGGAGCGATACCTTGCGAGGTGCTCCAACAAGGACTAAGGGGGTGTGTCGACACCTCGATACCTCGGGAAAACATCGCTGCGTCACTGAGAATCTCTTTTCCCTAGCTCTTTATATTTCCGCATTACATTCCGTCTTGTTTTCATCTTACCTACTAGAATTGCTTAGGTTGCTCTTAATTTCCATGAACTGCTACCGCTTTCTAGCTAGGACACACGGACGGTAGGCACTAGGGGGTGATTGACATTTGATAGGTTTTCATATTTGCTTTAGAAATTTAAAACAAGCCCAATTCACCCCCCTCTTGGGCATCTTGATCCTTTCACCCCCTGCAGAAACAGACATTCACCAAAACTCATGGAATTTTGTTAGTTTAAACCTTATTTCTAGTTGTTAGTTTCATTTAGATCCTTATCCTTGTTTAGTTGACGGTAAATTTTAGTACTTAAGGACCGTCAACATCTCCCCATCACAGAGAGCTCATGGAATGCAAAGGAGTCCTGAAGAAACTGAGTACTAGTAAGTCCTTAGGGATGACCAAGCCAGAATGTCTCCATCAGGGTTCACTGTTCGGGTGCCATTACAACACCACGTGCCACCACAACACCTCCTTCCCGGGGCTCTACCCCTCTGAGCCTCACACCCCAGGACCACCTCATATCACATCACAGTTTATCCTCCACAGGTATTTCAATCAGGGGTGCCCAGGTTGCACCCCATGGCAAGACTCGCTCCAAAAGCTCATCATATATCCCAACTCGTTCGACTCGACCCTCACCCTCTACGCACCCAAGTCACATCCGCAAAACCACCAGATCCTCACCAAGTCCACCAAGTCTGGCATCCTAAGCCAAACCATTCCCGGCGTTCACCACCCGCATCACATAATAGATACAATGCGGAGTGGAGTTATAGTAGTATGGTGATATAAAATGCAAGCAAGCAGAAAGGCGGTAATAATGTATATAAGTGCGAGCGCAAAACTGGGTGACATGTTGAAGGGGTTCTCAATCAGGGTAATAAAAGCTCAAGCAATAGCATGCATCATATACTAGCAAAGGAATAAATACAAAGCACTAGCAATTCTATATAATTATGCAATGTCTAAATAGGATTCTCTAAAAGAAGGTGCTGCCATGACACCTGCGATGTCGAGGTAGTAGTGGTACAAAATCCGATAGTAGTGGTACAAGTCCTCCACCGTCGGATGTAGTCAATCAACGAAATCTGCTCCTCGTGTTCGTATCCTCCTTCCTCAGATCGTTCCTCTCTCGATTCGACTCTGAAAACAAGACATAATAGTCGTGTTAGAGACTCCTATAAAATCCACAAAAAACCAAATGAATAACAAAAAGATCTAAATGCACTCAAACATAGGCTCATGACATAGAGTTTGATTTTAGATGAATTTCCATATAAAGATCGTTATTTTTGGAGCTCGTATGAATAAGTTATGAATTTCTGAAGTTTAATCAATATTCTAAAAAAGAAAAATAGCCATTTATCCTAGGCGTGACACGTGTCGATACCGGAGTGGGCCACGTGGCGGCTAAGTCTGCAGATGTGGCAACAGTAGCTGACGTGGACGATGATGTCAGCATGATCTCACCATTGACTGGGTCAACCCAAATGGGCTCGGTATGGGCCGCGCAAGGCCGGGTCAGGGCCTGGACATGGGGCCGGATGGGCCGGGCTCAGCCCACCACGTTTCGTCAATCAAACGCGCCACGCAGGCAATTGGGCTTCCAAACGGGCTTGGCTCACCGCACCGATCCATCGTAGACTATTGCCTTGTGGTGCACAGACTGTTGTCTCAGCTCATGTGGACCGAGTCCACCTGGTCTCCTTCTCCTCTTGGTCCATGATGGACAATGTCTATAGCATGGGTCGTCCGGTCCATCTGTTCACAGCGGTTGGCACATGGTGGACATGTGCGCTTGGGTCCCACTGCCAGTCTCTCGGTGCACAAAGGCCAGGTCTATTCCTTCCGTGCCATCTCCTTCCCCAACTCGTCTCCATCCTCTCTCTGCCCGTGGCAGAGCTGCTCGCCGGCGGCGAGGTTGCTCGCGCAGGCGCGTCCATAAGTCTCGGGTGGTCGTGGCAATCCCTACGGCTTCATATCATCACGACGAGGCGAGTGGTGGCTCCACGGTGAGCTTTCATGGTTCACAGCCACCGACGCATGTACCGCGACGATGCAAGAGGCACGGTGGCCTTTGACGTCGGTACCAAAGAGCAACGATGGCTCCAGAAAGGGCGCAACGCCTCCACGGGGCTCTAGCAAGCACGTCCAGGGTCACAAGGTTGTCTCTGGGGCTTTCTACGCTGCTAAGAATGACGACAGTGGCATGGTGGCGCTGGCATCCGCCGACAAGAGGCACGGCTCCATCCTTTCTCAAATTGACTCTGTGGTCAGTCGATTGAGGCCATAGGACGATGTATAGGCTCGACGGCAACGACCATCCAACGCGGCGGCGTCCGCGCGGGCAGCAACTCCCACGGCGGAGCTCGGCGGCACAACGTCACCGCGGCGATGTCGTTTCAGGTCTCCTCGAGTTCTATTCTCCACATGGCTTGGTCAGGGGAAACACGGCGACGCTCGACGGCCAACCAGCGTGGATCGAGGCGGTCGGAGCGGCGTGCCAGGGCGGCGACACGGCGGCGCACCGCGGCGTATCGGCGGCGACATGGTCTCGAGTTGGAGGGGTCCTGACGGTCATCTTCCAAAGCTAGGGTGCGCATGGCATGCGCAGAGTTGAGGCGGGGACGGATCTCTAACCGATGGTGTCCAGAGGCCATCCACGGGGCTAGCAAGGCGGCTCGCCACGGCAGGACGTGGCCGTGGCGGCAGCATGGCGGGTTCGCTCCACCGGCGCGGTCGGTCGCCGGGGAGTCCATGTGGCTTGGACAGTCTGTGTAAGTGTGCAGGTACGTGTCCAAGGAGCCGGCAAGGCTCGGCCTACGCGCTCTAGGGCGCCATGGCCGGAAAAGCAGGTCAGGGGAGGAGAAAGAGCGGCAGCGGCGGTTCTCACCTACGCGGGAGAGGTAGGAGGTGCGGTACTAGCTTCGCTTGCGGTCGAGGCGAAGTCGAGGGTGCAACTGCGGCGGCTCACGGTTCGGTCTTGACAGCAGCGGCTTCTCCTCCTTCTCCGATGAGTCCTCTTCTCCAAGTCCGGCTGCGTTCTACCGTCCTCGTCCTTCTTCTCCCCGCCTCCCTTCTTCTCCTTTCCCTTCTACTCCTATGAATTGAGATGACTGGTGGGGAATATGCAAAACCGCAAGCGGCGGCGGGGCACTGAGGAAAACCTAGGGTCCGGGCGCTGCTACTTATAGGCGGCAGCGTCCACTGTTGGCAAGCGGACGACGATCGTTGGTGCGGGCGCAATCAAGCGGTTTGGGGGCGCTCGATGGGTCGTTGTCAAGGCGCTGTGGGCTCCATAGGTCAGTGGGGTGCGCCAAATCGGCTTTGCGGCCAAGGAAAATGGGGCAAGGGCGTGGCAGCAGCACATGCTCTGCCACGTCCGTTGGCGCGCGGCTGGCAGGGGTCACGCAATTCGCGTGATCCGTGGGTCCCACGGGCTCGAGGAAGATGACATGGAGGTCGTTCGATAGCCACTTGCGAGGATCGGGTGGTGGGGAGAGATTGCATGGGGAATCTGCTCGATCCCGAGCGTGCGCGTCCGTGCTGGAAAAGGCAGGGGAGGGAGCAGGTGGAGGTTATGACAGTTGGGGCCCAGGTGGTGGTGAGAGTGGGGTTCTTGTCGTCGAGTGGGGATGGTGGCGTCCGGGCGTGGATCGTGGGCCGGTTGGGCCGTTGCGTTTCGCAGTTGGGTTGGGCCGGCTCGGGTGGAAATGAAAGAGGAGGGGGAGGGAAGGTAGCAGGCCGGGCCGGCTGGCTGCTAGTTACGAGCTGAATTGGCTTTGGGGCCGGGGAAAAGAAAAGGGGAATGGGGAGGTAGTGGGCTGGACCGGCTGGTAGGCCTACTTTCCCTTTTCTTTTTCCATACCATTCGTTATTCCTTGTCCTATTTTTCTTTTGTATATATGTTTGTTTTACTTTTTGTCCCTCATATGGGTTCTCATGGTGGTCATGTTAGGTCATAGGGTTTATTGGGATATCATCATTCCCATAATGTATATATTTATATATTTATTTATTATGTAAATAAATATGTGTTTGTTGATTAGATATTCAATACAAGGGAAAATCCAATAAAATCCAAATCACTCATAATACTTAGGGTGCAAGAAAATGATGCATGAGTTCCTATAATTAAACATGTGATAATAACTATGGATCAAGTAGGTCCCACTAGTGCTTAAGCTATGGTGCTTCTCTACATATCACATAGGTAGGTTATGCTCTATGTCCTAGTAGTTTATTTGTTGGGGAGACTAGTACTTGCATGATTCCTAGTGTTAGTTCTAGATGCACTAGTTAGGTTCATTAGGTTATGAGTTGTTACTAGGCTCCTTAAACATTGACTTAATCTACTAGGCATGTTTACATCTTAAGTGTCGATGTGATGGTCCTCTAGGGTTATTCTAGGATTGGGCACATACTCATGATAGGGCATATGTGGTAGGTTAATCTCTGGTATGGATTAGTTAGGGTTCGTCTAATAGAGTAGCCAAGTATCTGGCTACTTAAGTGTGCAGGTGGTCTCTATTATCAGGGCATAGGGTTTAGTGTAGGTGTGTGTGTGTGTGTGTGTGTATATATATATATATATATAAAATATGTATTACTTCTAGGTTTTATTCCTATCAAACCTAGTAAGAGTTCATTAGGTTTTAGAGTCGTGACCTAGGGATTTCACTAGGGCATATTATATGAATTTATTATAAGAGCTTATCCATATATATTATAAAGGAATGCATTGCTATGCGAGGTCATGGCATTAGGGTGTTCTATACAAGGACCTAATCACATGTGGCTTAAGGGGATTATTAAAACACATGTGATGATGGTATAATACATCATCATATTAACTAATCATGGGTTCTATTAGTGCAACTAGGTAGGGTTTCCTACATGACAAGCAACAAACATGGGTTTGTTTAGAAAAAATTTTGTAGTTGAAATTTTTGTGTTTGGTGAATTTTCCGGGTTGTTACGGTAGGAGCCTCTTATTCCTCAAAAAATGGGCAATCTTATCGCTTAGCAACTGTTATTTCAGTGTTTGACCTTTGACGGTTGGATGACATTTAGTTTTTTCTTGTTTGGTTGTCAGGTTCTTGTCTTGCCTGTTGTCAAATAAAAAAATCTCATATTGCCTTTTTTTGGTGTACCAATATAAAGATATAGTTTGTCGTTCATCCCAAAAAATAAAACAGAAGCAAAGCATTAAAATGTTGATGCAGCCGATAAAAACACACTAGTGAATTGAGCAAATTTGGTTCGTTTCAAAAAAAATTGAGCAAATTTGGCTCTGGAATTCTTTAGCATTTTTCAGAGGAGAATATTATTGATGAAACGCTGATGCAGCCGGTAAAAACACGCCAGTGAATTGAGCAAATTTGGCTCTGGAAGTTGGGAGCATTTTTAAGTGGAGAATATTATTGACGCAACCAGTTCATTCATTCAGTTACTCCCCCGGTATGAAAAACACGGAGACGGCACTGGCAGTCGCCGTTCGGCAACCGGTTCAAAATTCGAATTCTGCCCCCCATTTGCCGTGCTGGAATTCCTTCTCCAGTCTCCACTACCGCCATCCCCACACCTAGCCTCCCTTCTCGCTCGAAATCGCCACTCAATTTGATCGGAAGCTGCCGAATCCCAAACCCCATGAAGATCTCCGAGCTCTCCCCGGAGTACCGGATCTCCCAGCTCTCCCCCGAGTACCGTCCGCCGCTGGCGCTCGCCGCCCTCCTCACCGACCTCAACAAGGTCGTCGCTGATGTCGAGGCGCTCGAGGCCTCCGATTCCTCTTCCCTGGTGAAGCTCGCCGCCGATCTCCGCTGCGTCCTCACCAACCTCGCATCTGCCGCTTCCTCCTCCTCCTCCCCCTCCTCGGGCCTCAACGGGGCGTTCAGGCTCAAGGTATGGAACCTCGCCTTCCGCCTCTGGAACGCGTGCGTCGACCGCGCCAACCGCTTCACTGCGAGGGCCCCCGAGGCCGCGGCCGCGGAGACGGAGATCCGGCAGGCGGCGCCGGAGCTCCTCCTCGTCGCCGGCCTCCCGGACGGCGTCCCCAATGCCACTGCGAAGGTGACCTCCCTCTTCCACCGCACCGGCCATTGACTCACTCAAGCTTCACAACTAGAGCGGATGCACACTTGAACTCTTGGATGAACTAGAGGAGAGAAAGATGGATGAATTCGCAAATCACTCTCTCTCTAGGGCTCTTGCTCTCTTCCCAACCTTCTCAAAGAACTCAACAACTCAAATGAGCAAAGGCAAGGTGGGAGAGAAAGGGGTAAGCTATATATAGCCCCCACACACTCAGCCCTCGGGCTGAGAAAAACAAGCAATTTAAGTTGGCGATGGACGCTCCGTCGCTAGGCGACGATGCTCTGTCGCTAGCCCCAACGGCTAGTTCCCGTTCACATCAGCAGGCGACGGACGCTGAGCCCCAGCGTCCGGCGCCAACTGGCTGCTCTCGGGTTTTTGGGAAAATATTCCCGGACGCTCGCGAGCGTCCGACGCCCATGCGACAGACGCGTCCGTCACAAACTGGCCATCTCTGGAGCTCTCTGCTGGCTCGACGGACGCTGTGTCATTCTGATGCCAGCGTCTGACGCCTCTGGCCTTAGCGTCCGACGCCCAGAAACTGGCTCTCTCAACTTCGGTTTTCGTCGTGATAAATATGGAAGTTGTTTTAGGCTATCTTATGGTCACCATAGGCTTGCTTAGAGCTAAGAAAGTCAAGTGTGCATCACACCTAAGTCATGAAGCTCTCCTAAGTCAAGCTACTAGTCTAGACCCCCTTAATAGTACGGTCAAAGATCAAATAAGGCCCTATCTAATGCTAAATGTCCTTCGTCACCTTATGACACTTAGCCTATCACTCTAGGGTCTTCATCATGTCGTCTTTGAAATCCGAAACGATATCCATCTTGGGGGCTAAGAGATAACAATTGATGCCCATTCATGTTGATCACTATGGCTAAGCTACGCATAGCCTCTGCAAAACACACATTAGCCATAATAATCTTTTACTTGTCGTTAATCACCGAAACCAATAGGGCCATGATTCTTCAAAGTCAAAGGTCATTATCCTTCCAAGCACATCACTTGGTGTGAAGTATGTTGGTATTTCTTATGACTATTGGATAAATCCGCAAGCGCACAGATTATACCGCTATAGCACTTCACCGGGAGTATTCCAGGTATCGTATTTTCCTCAGGGAACGATAGTGATCTAACTAGGAATAAAGATATGTCCTATGATGGATCAAGGGAGACTATGATAACTAGGTTGAGAGGTTTTATATAGCAAAGATATCTAACAGGGTATAGCTGGTTATACTGACTTTATCAGCCCTTCTCTTGCAGGGGGCGATGGGATAGATCAGTAAGAGATATAACTCTGACTGAACCGCGTCATCATGTTGTATTGAAGCCCTACCTTTTAAGAACTTATCTGACACGCGTGGTGGAATACAAAGGCTAGATAGAGCTGTCACTTTCTACTAGCATCCACGAACAATCCACGCGATAAGCGGTTTACAAAGGTAAGATCTAGTCTAGACACCACATCTACACTATTCTTACTACTTTAACCCCACGTTAAGGCTAAAGCACTCTACTTAAAGTAAAGCGATGAACAAGCAGGAAAAGGTGTATAACAGCTAACCCAGACTTAGAATATCAAATACTATAAAGAACTCGGAAGAAGTCACTTACAAGAGTGAACTTACAAGAGACTCGCATCCGCCGAGGTACAGCTCGGAGAAGACGCCAGACAGGCCCGGCTCTCCTCCAGGCTCTCCTCACTCTCCTCCAACTAGCATAGCACTACTAGAGAGCTCTGCTAAGAGACTAAGGAGTAGTTTCTCCAATGAGGCATGAAGAGAGGGTGAAGGCCTAGGGGGCTATTTATAGCTAGAGGTGGAGTATGGGCTACTCCGGTGCCACGTCAGCGATCCACGCCACCTTCATCAGCCACCGTTGGATCCAACCGACTTCAGAACCACCTAAGGATCAAGGGTGTTGATTTCAACCATGTGGGGAGTGAGTGAGGCGGTTGGGCAGGTGGTAACCAACTTATGGGTGGTCAGCCGACCACCCATACTGCCCTGTGGGCCCTCCTGGACCTCCTGGATGGTGGCCCATTGGTCAGGGGCCAAGGGGTGGCCTTGTGGGCCCCACCTATGGGTCGGCCGACCACATAGTGTGGTCCATGGCCCACCTCTGCCTCCTGGACACTAGTCCCACCTGTCATTTGCCTTGGATGTCAGTTCTGAGTTGAGTTGTCACGTTAAACTCCTTGATGTGGGCCCATGGATCCTTGTGATGTGAATTTGGACCATTGAGAGGAGATACACTTGGATCCAAGGGTAGAGAGTGTTCCAAAGGGTGGATCTTGGATCATGGGGGCTTGGGATGCCAAGTGGCCCCACAAGGTGGTCGGACGACCCCCTATGTGGGCCCACTAGCTCCCAAATGTCCCCTTTTGTCATTACCTGCATCAAATATTCATGGGACATGTGGAACTAGTTATTTGGCACAATATGATCAGGTTATGCTTGCTTTCCTTGGAGAATGAGGATGTTGACGGTAATTTGATGGTGACAAAATATCTCTTAATTACCGTCAACAAAGTACTCAACCTTTTTTTTGTCTCTAATCAATGCCACAATGGTCTCATTCCTTGGAGAGTAAGCTTCTAGCATTATCTTGACTACCTTGTGATCATTAACCTCTTCACCACCAAGCCCTCTAATCTTGCCAACTATCACCATCAATCTATCAAACATCTCTTGTGGCCCTTCACCTTCATTGATCACAAACCGGTTGAGCTTAGACATCAAAAGATCTATGTTGGACTGCCTCACAAGGTTCAAAAAAGCGTTCTTAAGCGCCCGCTTCCATGCGCAAAAGCGGTAAGCGGGGGGGGCACCGCTTCGCTTTGGAGCATAAGCGCTCCCTAAGCGGTGCCGGCACTTGGGCGGGCGCGGATGCCTGCAAGCAGCCCCGCGGGTGAGCGCTAGGCGCCGCTAGTGCCTGGTGGGGAGTCGCAAGCGGCCGCCGCCATGGTGGAGCAGCTAGCGGCTGCCGGCTTGCGCTTCTCAGGTCGAGGAGCGGCGCACAGGCAGGGAAGCAGAGGAGCGGTGGCTCACAGGCGGGGGAGCAGAGGAACGACGGCGCAGAGGCAGAGAAGAGCAGAGGAGTAGCGGCATGCATGCGGAGGAGCAGAGCGGGGGCGCGCAAATGGAGAAGAGGAGCGGCACGCGGTGGAGAAGGGGAGGAGCGGAGGCGCGCGGTGGCCTGTGAGGGTTGTCGATGCCTTTTAGGGCATCGGTGGGACTGGGGTGTTTCCTCTCTTGGGCCAAGTGGGCTTCCTCTCTTGATGGGCCGAGTGGGCTGTTTACTGCTCTTCCTTTTCTATTAACTCTCATATTTATGCAACTACATCTCTATTAATTGTCATATTTATGCAACAAAATCTCCTGATTTGTATTTATTGTGTAAACGCTTAAGCAACGCTTAGAATTCTTAAGCCCGCTTAAGCGCTAAGCGGCAGGTCACCACTCGCTTAGCGCTTAGCGCTTTTTTGAACTTTGCTGCCTCACTTTGCTCACACCCTCATGTGCAAGATGCAAGGTGTCCCATATTTCCTTGGCAACCTCCAAACCTATCATCTTGTTGTACTCATCACCATCCAATGCACTTAGCAATAAACTAGTTGCTTGAGCATTGAGTTGTATGCAGCGAAGCTCGGCAGTGGAGGGGATTGTAGGATCCACCGGAGGCTCACATCCCTTGTGAACAATCTCCCAAGCACCTGGGTGAAGACCTACAAGATAAGCCTTCATCAAGTGTTTCCACTTGGCAAAGTTAGTCCCATCAAAATGAGGCAACTTGCCCACGGGTACATGAAAGAGAGGCTTATGTTCATGGTTAGAGATAGATGAATAATTAAAGGCTACAACAGAGTATTTCTTGCTGCCATCATCCTTCTTCTTCTCTTCTTTCTTCTCAATCTTGGAGGGTCGGTATGATACATCATCATCACTGTCGTTGCTACTAGAATCAACCTCCACATGAGAGGCTTGCTCTTTGCTTTTCTTCAGCTCCTCCGCCTTTTCCTTGAGCTCTTCTTTCAGCTTCCTCACTTCTCTTCTATGAAGCTTCTTGGTAAGCTTCAAACTCTTTGCTTCATCGATTGCATCATCTTCCTTTTTCTTTTTCTTGACTTCTCTTCTTAGCCTTCTTTCTTCTTTTCTTCTTGCCTTCTCTCCTTTGGACACACCAGTAGTGGTCAAGTAGTTATCCGTGGCCACACTATCACTACTGCTGTCCGTGGAGTGCACATCCATCTCTTTGGGGTCCACGTGTTGGACTCCACCCTCATGTGAAGCCATTACCTCACACGGTTAAGTGCAACTGAGGTAACTTTGCTCTGATACCACTTGTAAGGACCTGCTAAGCCTAGAGGGGGGTGAATAGGTCTGCTTAAAATTTATCTCAAGCACACTATCAGCAACAGGCGCGACACTACCGCTTTACAGCTCGGCACTGCTGCGCTCTGGAGTGGCAGTGCTGGTCAACAAGACAGAACTAAGTGTAGTTCAAAAACTAAGATGCAAATGTAAAAACTATATGAATGGAAACCTTCCTAGAAGTGTGGAGAACCTGCAGCACCACTTGAAAGTGGTGAGAACACTCCCAACACGTAGATCGGGACCAAACCCTAGAAAACAACTTGAGAGCAACATAAATCAAAGTGAGTGAACAAGAACAAGTTGACACAAGGATTTATCCCATGGTTCAGCTCGCCACCAAGGGTTGCCTACGTCCACGTTGTTGAGGTGTGCCACACAAGGCTCAAGCTCACCACAAAGGCTTGCTCTTTCCTCGGTCTCAAGTCAAGAGAGTGAACTCTTGAGATAAAGGGTAATATATTAGCAATGTGGTGGTGTTACAAACCTCCCTAGGCTGCCACATGAAGTAGGCAAGCTCAAGGGCGATGTCTAGCTGGCTAGGAGCAAAGCTCCAAGAGTAACAAACTCAAACAGCCGGCCACCACGCATACCAAATGCTTGTAGGAATTGAAGATCCGAGGGAGAAGCTTCCGCTGAAGCTTGGAGGCTTAAACTCTCAAAGATTTGAGTGGAAATCAATGGAGGAGAGTGTGGGAGCTTCCAAGAGAGAAAAGGGCGGGGGTAAGGAAGAGCTTCTCTGATCTGTTTCTGCGAGTGAATCAGAGTGAATGGCAGAGATGACCGTTGGGGGTGAGAGGGGATAAGGATATACCCCTCACTGCCAACGGGCAGAAATCAAGTCGCGGTAAGTACCGGCCATAGGCGCGGCAGTGCCGGACTATGTGGCACTGCCGGCCCTAGGTGCGGCACTGCCGGCCTGGCAAAGACAACAAGGATAACAGAAAGAAATTGTTGGTTGTTTTGCCTAAGGTGTATGTTGGATGTAAAGATACGACATTTGGTTCACTGGTTGGCATGCGTGTTGAATCCCTCTTAATAGTACGACATTCCTAACTCAATTTCAAAATATAAATGAAATAAAGTCCCAATGAGCTTGTTGTCATATACTTTTATAGTTTGAGGGGTCCACCAACCTGTTCATCAACCTCCTTAATTTTTAACCTACTTGTCATACTTGAAGAGTCTCATTAGTTCTCTAATTATGTTGTCATGTCACCAAAACCCACTTTAGGGCTTGATTGCACTTTCACTCCCCATGACGGTCCCTGTTAGACTTTGCGGGACGATGTCCATGCTGCCTACTCTTCGATTGAGACTCGCCATACCCAAGCATGGCTCGCACAGTCAACACGACTAGGGGCGTGCGCGTACCTGACACTATATGAAGGGATGCGGGGGTTCTTGGCCCTGTTTTGTCAACCTTTGCCCATCCCCAAATCGGAAAATAGGAAGCACCATTCCTAAATGTACCGGGAAGGACGCCAAAGTACAGGAAGCCCACGACCAGAAGACGCATGGCCACAATACACCTAAAGGACGACGATCCCACGGCGTATCATCAACGCTAACTCTAGGAAGCTTGCCCAAGAAGGAAGACGGACCGAGGCTCACCGCGCTCCTATAGTTGTCACATTGAACCACGTCCTCTCCCTTTCTCTGACAATGTACCCCACCTCTTTTCCCTACAAGATATAAAGGGAAAGGAGGGGCCCTCCGGACTCTTTCTCTCGAGCTCTCCAACATTCAAACTCTCGGATGCTCGAACACTCACCAGAACCAACTCACGCACATTCATCTACGCACGAGACCTGGGAATCGCTCTCCCTCTCTTACCGCTTGTAGCTCCCCTCTACAGGCACCCTTGTGCTTGGTAACACGATCGAGAACCGAACTGGACGTAGGGCGTTCGTGTTTGAACCAGTATACATCGTTGTGTCCTCCTCGCACACTATCCAAGCTCTAACATGCTTAGACATTTACTAGTTGGACGTCCAGACCTCGCCACTTTAGACACCGACAATATGGGCCTCCGAGACAGGCCTTTGAAGGTGTCATTTGGATGGACCCAAAAGATCGACTAAGGAAAGATGAGATCATAGAAGGATTTTTTGGCCAACTGCAATAGAGCGTGCGCAACAGTTTTGGCACGGGGAAAGATTGAAGCCAAGTCACATTTATTTCCTTATTTTTAGGACTTGTGCTACGGCCGGTTAGGTTATGTGCTATGGTCTATAAATAGAAAGGCATAGAGAATGGGAGAGGACATCCAATCAATCAAATACACAACTTTATTTTTGGCCACCGGTCAACCCTAGGAGTAGGAGTAGAGTAGATTTTGGTGAACCTTCGACGGACCGGGCTGCATCGAGTAGATCGACCTCCGATTTGCTTGTAAGTCTAGCCTTGGTTCATGTCTCATTTGTACGGTTGTATTGTGTAACTCGTACAAGCTCGATCTAAGCTAGTTATCGGTTTGAATCTATATTCATGGGGCTGCATTGCTTCAATCTCACATGACTCAGTGCTTCAAGCTAGTTATCAGCTCTATTAGATTGGCGATCTAATAGATTCATTAAGTTATCGATATTGTCTGTTATGAACTGCTTATCTGTTACAACAATATCTTGCCCAATCCCAACCAACGGATTGGCCCGCGCTTTAATTCCATCTAGATCTATTGTTTTTAATGCTTTCTCTCTTATATGTGTCGAAGCAATAGATCTAAGATTCTATTGGTTACTCCGTTGGTTGTGATTGTTACATGCTACGGGTTCGAGACATACGTTTGGTCATTAGATTGGTTTGAGAATAGATGGATTTGGTCTGACATATGTGGTACAACTGCATCTACCGGACTCTACGGCCATGTGTGTTGGGCTACATCTGTCTAGTCTTAGATCCGTCCGGGGCTGAGCTTATGGATCTTGTTCAAGCTTCATGGATCCTATATCGGCTAACATAGCCGATCTGGTTGTGCTTCATTCATACGATGCATGTACTTTTATTGTCTCGACACGT
The DNA here is from genome assembly GCA_022036555.1 of Microstegium vimineum. Classification (NCBI taxonomy): domain Eukaryota; kingdom Viridiplantae; phylum Streptophyta; class Magnoliopsida; order Poales; family Poaceae; genus Microstegium; species Microstegium vimineum. The sequence continues at coordinate 19,504,177 of CM039126.1, read as the reverse complement.
TAGATCTATTAAATGTACTAGACGTGACTCAGCTTGTAAATGAGTTAAGTTATCGGGTTAATTGTCATCATGGCTGCATGGGAACACACCTCTGTTGATGGTTAATCTTTATCCGATATACTTAGTAGATTTGATAGTTTGGGTCGGTAAATGTCACATGTATCGCATCCTTACTTCATACATCAATATAATCGGCTGATTATATGCTTTATCAATAACATATCTTGAATAGCCATTTATATCCTATTATTATGCTTCATACTGTTAGGAGTTGACTTTTTAGTCAATATCCTTCAACCATCGGCTATGTGAGAGTCGCATATTCATGGAACTGTCTGGCAACAATCGACAGGTTCTATAATTTGACATTTCATCCCCTGGTCAATTGTAGGTCAAATTGACTGCACGCCTAAGATCGATCACCCGAAGTGGCCCAAGCCTCTTAAGAGGTTTAGGAGATCAAGACTCTCCTATTGCACGGTCTCCGTAGGCCTTGCGTGGTGCTAACGTCAGAAACCATTTTTAACGTCAACACTATGATTGTTGTCTATACTCGGGTCTCCTATTGTCCGGGTTGTCCCTAGCAAATTTGTGTTGGGTTCTTTCCTCTAATGAAATTAGCTTTTCAACAACCCTTTTGAAGTCCTCATTCATTCTCGTGTTCTCATTGAAATAGTCCTTGAATTGCCAGTTTGAGAGGATTCCCTCCGTAAAGGTTTTATCACTTCCCTGTCAGTGATATCGTGGATCTGGGCTCTGAATTCCCCGAATCTTCTATAATATTCCCTCAGAGTTTCTCCTATTATTTGCTTCACGCTTTTCAACTCGGCTGCTGTCATTGGGTGAGTTATTATTCCTACGAAATTATTGCAGAAAGCCTCTTGTAGGGCTTCCCAATATTGAATTGATCTTGGCCTCAACTTGTCATACCATTGCAATAGCATTGCTTCGAGCGCCATTGGAAAGTATAAAGCTTTATATCATCGTCTGCTCCTATCAGCTCAATGGATTGAGAATAGACTCTTAGCCATTGTCTAGGTTCAACTTTGCCATCATATTTAGAGTGATTTGCCGGTTCAAACTTGTGTGTTAGCTTTAGTGATTGTAGCCTTCCGGCAAAACAAGGGAATCTGTCATACGATTTCATCCTGTCAAAGTCTGGTGATCTGGCTCTTCTATAATAAGATCTATCCTCTTTGAACTCAGATTCTCCATAATCTTCTCTGTCAAATCTTCTTGATGCTTCTAGGTGGCGTTGGCCCCAATCCTGTCTACTCCTTTCTGGTGGTTTTGGGTAGTGTTCTTGTATTCCATTAATGTTACCACTTTCTTCTTGTCCTAATCTTTGAAAAATTGATTTTTTAGGTGGTTGTTCTTCTTGCGTTTCATGTGAGATTTCTTCGTCGGGTTGTTTCTCCAACCCCGACATCTTTTTCCCGATCTTCTTTTGTTTTCTATTTATTTATGAGGGTGTGCAACTCCTTCATTAGTTCTTCAATTCTTTCTCTTCTTATTGATTGCAGCTTCTTTTTCTGCCTTCCTTTTGTTGTACTCAGTTAACTCTGCTTTGTACTTAATCCAGATTTGTTTTCTTTGCCTGGCTCGGTTCCTTCTTCCAATCTTTGACTTGTTCTTCCTTAATCATGTCGTCTTCTTCTCATCCTTCTCTTCACTGTCACTCTTTTCGTCTGGTGAGACGTCGCCCTCTGACTCGTCCAAGGATTTTATGTCTAGAATCTGTGGTGGTTCCAATGGTTGTTCTAGCAATTCTGTCATGTACACGGCATGTCCCTTCCAGGTTCTTCTTACATGATACTTTTTCCTTTGTTCAGTTGAGCCGTCTGTTGCTTCTGAACTAGACCCAAGTTATTTTCCCTCTTGATAAGGTAGTTCTTGAAAGTACAAGCTAGACCGAGCTCTTCTTGAGGTGAAAGAGTCTGGCCAGTGCACCACACAGTCTTGCGGGGTGATTGTCATGATCATCCCTTCTTGTGCTCCTCCCATAAGTATTTTCCTTGCTGCATTCATCTTGTGTTGGGTGAAGTGTTGGTAGATTGAAGCCACGTTGCATAGTCCGTATGTTCCTGAGTTCTTCAAGAGGTATGGATTGCATCCCTTTATAGTCGTCGTTATCTTTTTGAGTTCAATGAGTTCAATTAGACTCGGCTCTCGTGCTTTGAAAATCATATCCGAGTTGAGGTCGGGTTATGTTTCCTTCTCAGAATTAGTTTGGTATCTGCTTTCCTCCTGCTTCCGAGTCAGATTTGTAGTCAAGAGTTTCATCATTTTTTCGGCGAGTTCTTGCTTGACGGGTTTGATTTCGTCGTCGAATTCTTCTTCTTCTCGGAGACGGGTTCGTAGCTTGCCATCGTCGTCAGCCTGCAGATCCAGGAATCGAAGACGAAAGTTGTCCCCACTGAATAGGTCATCTTGAGGTCGAGGTCCACCGAGCTCTCGAGAAAAAATTTTGTCGAAGGCCCCTACCTGGCGCGCCAGCTGTCGATGTTTTACCATCGATAGCCTGCCACGGGGGTACCCTATACAGTTGTTCGAGCTTCAACAAATAGTGGAACTCAGTGGTTACGCAAAGAGACTCGCGATTTATGCTGGTTAGGCCCTCAACTTAGTCGAGTAATAACCTTACGTTCAGTCGGCGTTAGTCTATTTGCGTTGTATTGCTTGGAGTATCAAGTACACGTATGTGTGTTGCCTTTTGTGTCTTACATGAAACTTTTTTCTTTAGTAGGTACCCACAGCAGCTCTTTATAGTCTAGGTGCCGTAGAGGGTTGTTTGAATCCTACTCGGATACAAGGTTAGAGTCCTAAGCTACTCCTCGGTGTCTTCCCTTGTATAGTCTGAGTAGTTTTCGGTTTTGCACGTTGCTTTGCTCTGTGTCTTCGTTGTGGGCCTTGTTGCCATGGACCACTCTTCTGTAGTACGGCCTATGGGTAGCTCGTAGGGTTCCCCATCGACAACATCCACTCATCGTATTAGGCTTGTGTGAATCCAGTGAGAGTTCTAGCTTGTTACTCTTGGTGATCGACAACACCTAGACTGTTTGGTGGCAATTGGGAGCTTGAAGATAATCCGGTGGTGATTGTGAATGACTCAAGCCATGTTGTGATCGGTTGTGGACGATTCACCGAGCTAGAACGACGAAGAATCAACCCGTAGAGAGCACTTGGTCCTTGTGCGGATCAAGGGGGAGCTATACCCTTACGTGTCTTCTCTAACAAGGACTAGGGGGTGTCGACTCCTCGATACCTTAAGAAAACGTTGAACGCTCAACTTCCCTTCTCCTTCTTTTCTTGCAATTACTTTCAAGCACTATATTCTTTGCGCTTGTTTCATACAGGATGAGCTTGATTAGAATTGCTTCTAGGGTGTTGTTCTACTTGTGCTTTACCTTATTTACATCCCATAGCTTGCTTCACACTAGTAGGCACATATGGGTGATTGGCTTTAGAATAGGTTTTATTTCCGCTTAGAAATTTTAGAAAAGCCTAATACACCTCCTTCTTGGGCATCTTGATGCATTCAAACTCTTGTCTTGGGTACTTCCTTTGTCCATAATAAATCAATTTCTAGTCCTAGAATTACCCAAAGTGAAACTATTAATTAAGCTTGAATTTTATAGAAAAAAACATTTATGACACTAGATAAGTACATTATGAAAATATATTTCATGTTATATTTATTGGTAGAAATTTGATGGCATAAATATTGATGCTATTGTATATAAATTTGGTTAAATTTAAAATAGTTTAACTTAGGACAATCATATAAGTTAATTTATTTTGAGACAGATGGAGTTAGCTAGGTTTAAGTGATGTGGAAACTGATAATGGAAGAAATAAGCTAGAAAAAAATTCTAATAGTAAACCATCCATCAACAAAAGCATTTAGTTAGGCCAAGAATGAACAAAATACAGTAACTACCGTGTTAATATCATCAATAAATAGATATTATGTAACATTTTCATCCAAAGACTATAAACAAGTATTGTAGAATGGAGGCAAGAAACAAGTATGGGTTGGGGCTATAAACGTTTGGATTGGGTGTGCTTATGTACAATTTCTTACTGTCAATGGCTGATTCTCTCTTTCTTCTAATAACCATGGGCAAGTTTATAGCAAGCACGTTGACTCTGCTATTGGAGTTGCCAGAGATGCATTATAAGGTTAAACTAGGCGGGATCGTACAGTTTTATTCACGTCATTTCTGAAACCAGTAGTTGCATGACATGCCGTTATGATGGACTTGGCAAAAGATTCGAATTTTAACTCTTTTTTTCGTCTACGCAAGGAACCCATATGCCATAACGCTTCGGCTATGTCCAGATGGTACACAGTAGACATGTATATATGCATAGCTTCATCTCACTTGTACGAAACATGTTGAGGAAATAAAACAACTATGATACAAGGTTATTATACTATATGAGCAACACTAGCACTTCAACTGTAACAAATTGGGTATACAATAGCACCGGTACCAGAGAATATCCTATGACCTTTGAAATTTTAATCTAAGCAAAGTATGACGAGGAGGAAGATGTATCACGGAGAACCTGCATGTTCAAAGAGCGGAATTATTACAAAGAGCGTAAGCTGTAGAGCAGTAGGAAAGGGAAAGTGAAGGAGAAGATTTCAAGCTTGCCTCCAGTTCGTCTTCAGTAAATGCGTCCTTCTGGATGCTCCATGTGTCAGCATGGGTGCGCTTGAATTCTGCAACAGCTTTCGTGACGGTTGATCTTATGGGGGAAGGCTCTCGGATGAAGCGAGCAAGTAGCGTGACATGAGAAGGAAGCCAGCTGCAACAGACCACAAAGCCACATGCTCAGTCAAGAGAATTGAAGTTGAACTCAAAATTATGTGGTGCCTCTAATGCAAAAGCCTGCAATATCAATCACGCATACAAGATGCTTTCCTTGTACAAAGTGAAACATCTACATCCACATGCACAGAAAAACACAAAGGGTACCTAGGCATGTCGTATGGAACAGAAAGGACTGAAGCTGTCAAAGCAAGGACTGCACCATGGATGGTAGCAACAGAGGACTTCAAATTTCTGTAACCAGTAACAGAGGTATTAGCTGACGTCTGATAAACAAATCAACAAGACGAGAAAAGGTGACATTAGTCCATGGCAACATCAGAATCAGGAGAAAGTTTACCTTCTCCATGGAACAAAAATACGCTGAGCTTGTGCATATGACCGTTCACGGAAATCCTTTGATAGATCTTCATCTATACCCTTCATTAAGCTTGCAAGAACACCAGCAGCATGCTCCCTAACCTGAATGTATTAAGAACAAAGTTCAAAGCTTTAACAGAAGAAACCTACACTGCACAGCACTAACATGTACACTGATAGTACACATCTTCGTGATAGTGCAGTGATGTTACACATTTTGAGCAAGACACAGAATGGGAAAACAAATGTCACTGTATAGGGTCAAATGAACATGTACTTGCCTCAACTTGGTTGTCCACAAGTAAATTTTCTATTGTTTGCCAGATTTGTGATTTCTCAGACCCAGAAAGTATGAATGTGTGCCTGTGGCAAAGGTAATGTAGTGGATTCATTTTCCATTAGCTCTAACCACTGAAAAAAAATCAGAGACACATAATACTAAAATGACATTATTGCTGAAGACGGTCATAGAAATACAACAAATCTGTTAAGTACAAGCTATGTTTCTATTGGTTTTGCATCTCTGAAGTTCATCACTCACTCACTTCATGTAGCTCTATTGCTATTTTCTAACTATTAGGATATGTATATATCACCATCAATTAGAGATATTCCTAGATTGGCTAGTTTCTATGTATACCCTAGCCTTCTGTATTTGTACCTTCCATGTGTGCCTAATTGGCAATATATATGAAAGTGTGTGGTGATTCACCCCACTCTACACGGTAACAGAGCATTAGAACCTCCCTCCTTCCCTCCCACCGCACCCTCCCTACGCCTCCCTCCCCAGGCCCGAACATGTCGGCCTCCTCTACCACCAGCGCCTCCTCCTCCTCTGGAACCTTGGCGGCTGCGGGCTCCCACTCTGCCCCAGCCATATTCGTCGCACCCAACACGACCATCTCCGTCAAATCCCACGTCCTGGTGACCCAGGAGCTGAAGCAACCCAACTTCAACCAGTGGTCGCCATTCTTCACCTCTCTTTGTGGGAAATCCGGCCTCCTGCACATCAACGGCACAGCGGCAGCCAGACCCACTGACCCTGTCTGCGCCATTGCGGACTCCTGTGTTCGCAGCTGGCTCCTTGGCACCGTCGGGACAGACGTCATCGGCCTTGCTGCGGCGCCAGACCAGACTGCGCGCGAGCTGTGGGTGGTCATCGAGCGGCTCTTCGAAACCAACAAGGCCCCGCGCGCCATCTTCCTGAGTCACCAGTTCCATTCTATGACCCAAGGTGACTCCTCCATCGACGAGTACTACCAGCAGATGAAGGCCACCGCTGACGCACTGCGCACTATCACTGACTTGGAGCTCGTCCTCAACCTCCTGCGTGGCCTCAATCATCGCTTCGCCAGCACTGCTGACAACATCGCCGACTCGCACCCGCTGCCAGACTTCGCCACCGCTCACGAGGAGCTCGTCCTCAAGGAGCTTCGGCTTGCCAACAAGAGCACTATCGCCGCCCAAACGGCATTCACGCCACGTGTGGCTCACCATGCCGCCCCTCCTCCGGCACCACAGGCAGCGGCTCCTCTGCAGGTCGCCAGGGCGGCGGCGGCTACGGTGGCAGCAGCAGCGGCAGCGGCAGCCACTACCGGAAGAAGGGCCGGGGCGGCCACCAGGGCAGGCAGCAGGCTCCTACACCGCCAGCCGGCCCATGGTACTGCTATCCCCCCTGGATAGGCGGCGCACAGCAGCAGCAGTGGCACCCGCTGGCAACAAATCCGGCCTGACGCGGCCCCGGTGTCCTCGGCGCCTTCCCGCAGGCCCACGCCGCCTTCGTCCCCGCTCAATTCTCTGCCAGTACGACCTCTCCTCTGCAGCAGAACAGCGGCTGGGATCAGGCCGGCCTTGTTGCTGCCCTGAACCAGCTGTCGCTCCAGGGGTCCAACCCTTGGGGCACAGCAGCAGCAGTGGCACCCGCTGGCAACAAATCCGGCCTGACGCGGCCCCGGTGTCCTCGGCGCCTTCCCGCAGGCCCACACCGCCTTCGTCCCCGCTCAATTCTCTGCCAGTACGACCTCTCCTCTGCAGCAGAACAGCGGCTGGGATCAGGCCGGCCTTGTTGCTGCCCTGAACCAGCTGTCGCTCCAGGGGTCCAACCCTTGGGTACTGGACACCGGTGCCACCACCCACATGACGCCGTCCGATGGTAAAATCCTGTCCCGTCTTCCCCCTCCTGCCTCTGGCAATACATTAGACAACGACAGCACCATTCACATCACCTGCCGTGGCACCTCCACTCTATCTTCTCCTCAGTCCACCTTTCGTCTCAATGTTCTGGTTGCCTCGGCTCTTGTGCGCAACCTTCTTTCAGTTCTTCAATTTACTCGTAACAATGCTTGTTCTATTGAATTTGACGCTTTGGGTTTTTCTGTCAAGGACCAACAGACAGGGCGCGTGATTCTTCGCTGCAATAGTGGTGGCGACCTCCACACCTTCCCCTCTGCACTAGCGCACCACTGCAGCCTCGCCACCACCTCGTCTCTATGGCACCACCGCCTCGGTCACCCCGGCTCTTCCAGCCTCGCCACTCTACAGAGCACGTCGGTCATCTCCTGTAATAAGAGCCCACCATCCTTATGCCATGCATGTCAACTTGGCAAGCACGTGCGGCTCCCATTTCGTCATTCTACATCTGTGACCACTGCTCCATTTGATTTATTTCATTGTGATGTGTGGACGTCCCCAGTACTTAGCACCTCCGGTTTTAAATATTATCTTATTCTACTGAATGATTTTTCCCATTATTGCTGGTCGTTTCCTTTGCGTCACAAATTAGAGGTGCACCATCACATAGTCGAGTTTACTGCCTCTGCTCAAACACAATTTAGCACCACCCCCAAATCTTTCCAAGCTGATAATGGGACCGAGTTCGTGCACCATGCCACCACCCCCTTTCTTACTAGCCATGAAATTACACTCCGCCTCTCGTGTCCCTATACTTCTCCACAAAATGGCAAGGCTGAAAGCATGCTTTGTACCACAAACAACACCATCCGCACCATGCTTCTTCATGCGTCCATGCCACCCCCATACTGGGCTGAGGCCCTTGCCACTGCCACTTTCCTACTCAACGAGGCGACCCTCCTCCATCCAACACCAAATACCCTATCAGCTACTCCACCAAACCCTCCCTGACTACTCTTCGCTTAGAGTTTTCGGATGCCTCTGCTATCCAAACCTCACTGCAACTTCCCCCCACAAACTGGCCCCTCGTTCTGCGCCCTGTGTCTTCCTAGGATACCCATCTTCTCACAAGGGATATCGCTGCCTTGACATGTCCACTCTGCGCATCATCATCTCCCGCCATGTTATCTTCGATGCGTTGCTGTTCCCATTCTCAGCAGCATCATCGGCGGCCTCCACGTTGTCTTCATTCGACTTTCTGATGAAGGGTCTATCTTTCTCGACAGCACCTGCGACCACCGCTCCACCGCTGGCTAGCCCCCAGCTCCCAACCCCAGCGTGGACAAGTCCCCGGCGTTCCAGGACCCGGCTATCCTCCGGCCGAGCCCCCTGGTTGCTCCTGCGGGCGAGCACCCTGCCGCTACCCCTCCTGCAGGCGAGTCCCAGCTAGGCGGCCAGCGCTTCGGCGCCGTCTACACTCGCCGGGCGCGGCCTCCTGCGGCACCCACAGCCCAGGCAGCGGGTTCTGTGGCACCAGCAGCACCTCCAGCAGCGTCCGTGGCCCCCACTGCCCCACCAGCAGCCCCAGTGCCCACTGCTGCACCTTCACCAGCACCAGCAGCTGGCTCTCAGGCTGCTTCGCGACCTGTGACGCACTCACAAACCGGCAGCCTCCGCACCGTCGAGCGCTTCGGCTTCTCTGCCTCCACTGCCTCGCCCTCCCGGCGAACTATCGCAGCGCGCTCGCCGATCCCAATTGGCGCGCTGCGATGGCGGAAGAGCACAAGGCGCTGATAGACAACGGCACTTGGCGCCTTGTTCCCCACTCACCTTGTTCCCCAACAAGGCACTCTGACGGCTCCCTCGCCCGGCACAAGGCGCGCTGGGTCGTCCGCGGCTTCTCCCAGCAGGCCGGCATCGACTATGACGAGACATTCAGTCCGGCGGTCAAGCCGGCCACGATCCGCACTGTCCTCAACATTGCTGTCTCCCGGGAGTGGCTTATCCGCTAGCTCAACGTGAAGAACGCCTTCCTCCACGGTCACCTCAAGGAGACGGTCTACTGCGAGCAGCCGTCAGGCTTTGTCAACCCCGCTGCCCTGACTGTCTGCTTGTTGCAAAAGTCCTTGTATGGACTCAAGCAGGCGCCTCGCGCCCGGAACTAGCGCTTCACCACGTTCATCCGCAACATTGGCTTCACCGCCTCCAAGTCAAATGCCTCCCTGTTCATCTACAAGGTTGGCGACGCGCTGGCCTACCTCCTCCTCTACGTTGATGACATCATAGTCACCGCGTCGTCACAGAGGGCGCCTCGGTCACCAACCCCTTGGAGTACAGGAGCCTTGCTAGTGCGCTCCAGTACCTCACCCTGACGAGGCCGGACCTAGATTATGCGGTCCAGCAAGTCTGCCTCTTCATGCACGACCCCCGTGAACTGCACCTTGCACTCGCCAAGTGCATCCTGCGGTACATCAAGGGCTCTCTGTCGTCTGGCCTGCACTTGGGCACCGACATCATCGACCAGCTCACTGCCTACTCCGACGCTGACTAGGCTGGCTGCCCTGACACACGCCGCTCCACCTCTGGCTTCTGTGTCTACCAGTCGACGGTATCCCGTTCCAGTGCCGAAGTGGAGTGTGCCGAAGTGGAGTACCGTGCAGTGGATCATGTTGTGGCCGAGTGCTGCTGGTTGTGCCAATTGCTCCAGGAACTCCACATCTCGATCCCACGTGCGATGGTTGTCTACTGCGACAATATGAGGACCGTCTACATGACTGCAAACCCCATCAATCACCGACGCACGAAGCACATCGAGATTGACACTCACTTCGTCCGTGAGAAGGTAGCTCTAGGATAGTTCCGGGTGCTTCATGTCCCCTCTGCGCACCAATTCACCGACATCATGACCAAGGGTCTACCTGTTCAGCTATTCACTGATTTCCAGATTTCCAGGCCAGATTTCCGGGCCAGTCTGTGCGTCTGTGACTCTCCCCCTGGGACTGCGGTCAATTAGAGATATTCCTAGATTGGCTAGTTACTATGTATAGCCTAGCCTTCTGTATTTGTACCTTCCATGTGTGCCTAATTGGCGATATATATGAAAGGCTCCCCACCCACATTGGGTGTGTGGTGATTCTCCCCATTCTACACTAACTCCAGCACAATTTTTCGTTATGGAGTAATGGAAAAAGGTTACCCTTGTCAAAAAATATATGTTGGTCTAATGGGATTACAAGTAACAGTAACAACTCACAAGTAATGCCACTTGCTATATAATAAATGAATGAAAAATAGTGTGTGCTTTGTAGCAAGGACTAAAATCTTGGCATTCACAATGTACTATTAAGCTACAACCCTTTCATACTAAGCATCAAGGAAAGAAACATTAATTGTCGACCAAAACCATTGTCACAAATATAGTACATTGGAAAGGAAGTGACTTATCAAACCTGTAGGTAAAGGTCCTGAGATATGATAACAGTGCAGATCTGGTCCGCCAGTTAGGATCACTAACTGAAGAAAGAATAGATGTAATAGCAGTTTCAAGAAAAGGCCGATGTAAAATCCTCCATTTCAGCAATTCGAAAGCTGACTTAGCGAGCAATGATAAATCTTTATTTGATGTTTCCTGCAAAGACAAGGAATTTCATCACCTTCATCATTTTTCATTGTCGACCCATATGACCCATGAAGAGTCCTCTATATATATTACTACCATCCCTAAGGGATAACTCTTCTCAAATCCCTAAGGTTAGTAACAACAAAAAGAGAACAAATTGAAGATGATATGAAAAGGCAAGAGAAAGCCAAAAAAAAAAGGGCCTTTCACCACAAAATTACCCTTTTCACAGCAAAATTACCAAATTGGTTTACCTGTAGTGAAAGAATTGGGTACACGAGCCCAATAATAATGTCCAGTAGAACAGAAGATCTCCCAGACTTCAAAGATGCGATCATAAAATGAAAAATCTGCGAAGGAACAGAAAAGGGGAATATGTAAGCCAGAAATGAAGCATATGGAAATGGCACCTTAAATTTTGGAGAAAGCCATAAAATAAGCACCGTTTCCATCCTTTTAGCGTCAGCCTGCTCTCTATCATCCATGCTATCTTCAGCCGAATCTGATGTTGACTCCAGTTGCTTAGATTGAGTACTGTTTTGTATACTTACAGCTAATTCATTAGCTCCATCTGTCAAACGTTCAGACCAATATTCATTTCCTGTTTGTTCGAACATGCTTACATCCCCACAAAGATCTTGTGGTGAACATCCAGTGCCAAATGACCCAGAAAGTCTCATATTTGATGTTGTAACACACATGGCAATACCAATTGCTTCTCTTACCTGAACTCAAAACGTAAAAAAGCAAAAAGAATCAGAAAAATATTGTTGCAGAGACAGTAACTATTTCCTTGCAGATAATAGGTTCCATTTAACATTGCTACCTTTCAAAAGCTTCCTAAATGTATGAATGGTACTTGAACTATAAACAAGTTCTAAGCTTAGATGTGTTGATGGCGAACAGGCCTCTAGATGGGTTGGTTAGATGGCTTAGATGGCTGTAGTAGCACTCCTCAGGCCCTAGGTTCGATTCCCTGTGGGAGCAAAATTTAGGCTAGGGTTGAAAAAAAATACCCTCATCTGTCCCACGCCAAAGCAGAAGTCTAAGGTCTGGCTCAGGTCGTGGTGGTTGTTCTCATGTGGGATACGGTGTATGGGTGGGGCAAGGGTTTGGGGGTTTGCTAGACCTGCATCAGGTCTTCTTAGCAAAATGCCCAGGGGCTATCTTACCCCCGTGGGTCGAGTTGGAACGCAGCGGGTACCGAGGAACCTCAGCGGTGGGAGCTTCTCCGGTGACGGCGGCTGAATCGCCCGACGCCACCGTCAAAAGGTAAAACCCCACCCCGATACACAGAGAGGTTTATTCCTTCTTCGATGATAGTTCACAATCCTAAAGTACCCCTTTATATATCAGGAGCACTTGCCAACAATAATCAAAACCAATCTACTAAATATCCTCCCTAATTCCTCTTTCCCCAAAGACTAGACGTCAGCCACTGCTTGGGCTGTTGGGCTGTTTGGGGCCTCCCTAATTCCTCTTTCCCTAAAGACTACACGTCAACCACTGCTTTGGCTGTTGGGCTGTTTGGGGCACTGCCTGTATTGGCGGCCCACAAACCGGTCGACAACAAAGATGGACAGCAAAAGTTGGTTGACGATCTAGGTAGAGTAGACAGGTCTGGGCCCTGATCTTCCAGCACCTGGGGCTGCTTCACTTAACACCAGAATCCCCCGAAACCCGTTTCTTTGGCTGGTGGAGGAGAACACCTTTGGCTGTCCCAAAAGAATTGGGTAGAGGTCTTAACTCCCTGATAATCTTAGTAGCCTGGGAGCTCTGGAAACACAGGAATGGTTGTGTGTTTGAAAAGAATAGGCCAAAAACTCAGGAAGTCCTATGGGCTGTGTGCACTGAGGGTGGTCTCTGGTGCATGGCAGGGGCTTCTAAGCTTCAAGAATTGGTGTTCAGGTCGTTTCCCCAGGGAATTTAGTCCCTGATATCCTGGGTCGGCTGTACTCAGTTGTGTCATGACCTTTTGAATTTTTTGTGTGGGGTGTGGGGTGTGTGTGTTTGTTTGTTTAGGGGCAGGTTTTACCCGGCCTCGTGTACTCTTTTCTACCTTAATGAAATGACGCGCAGCTCTCCTGCGTAGTTTGAGAAAAAAAAAAGTAGACAGGGAAGGCTGGCAGGTATACAACTGCCCTATGGCATGGCGTCTACTCTTCTTGGTGAGGTGAGACACTACCGTTCGTTCCCCTTCAATCCACCAGTGGAGACGATGACCAGTGCATCAGCAGCAACACCAACCACGAGGGCTGGAGCCTCTTCATGAAGGTGAAGCTCAAGGCTTGCAGTCTATCAGAGGCAGTGGAGTTCGGCTATGTTCATGCTCAGGTGGGCAAAGGGTGGTCAAGCAAAAGGCAAGATTGGTGACCCACGGCTTCGTCCAGCAGCCTGTCATTGCCTGTGAAGAAGTCATTGCGCTTGTCACCCGCATGGAATCGGTGCAGCTGCTGCTAGCATTGGATGCTCAGGAGGGGTGTCCCATCCATCACATGGACGTAAAATTCATTTCTTCAATATCTACATGAGGTGTCCGTGCAGCAGCACCCGGGTTCATTGTCGCTAGAGAAGAATGGAAAGTGCTGCGGCTGCACAAAGCACTCTATAGGCTGCCTCAAGCACTGAAGTTCATTTGTCCCATTCTTCTTTTTTTTTGGATAGGAAATCGGTCTCAGATTCAATAGAAAGGAGACAGACATTGGGAAAAAAATTTCTGTAACCAGCTAAAAGGTTTCGATTTTTTTTTTTTTTTGTGTTCCAGATTTGAGTGTTGTAGTTATTCATCTTATTTAATACATGGGAAGAATAGTTGTTGTACTAATCAAATATAGTCGAAACTGATTTATCATTTTTTTTAAACAGAAACTGTTTTATCAATTTGAGATGTAAAGGAGTGTTGTCCTGTACATGGGAAGAATAGATGTACTCTGCGGTAACCTGCATCAGAGTACCGACACAAGTAACAAGTATTAACAGTCACCCACCAGAAATGACATATGCTAACATATAATACAAGACAGATTCAGTTTATAGGTAATAAGCAAGGATGGCATGAGCTTGATCCAGTTTATAGGAACTAGGAATCCAACAGATCATCTACACGGTCAAGCATCAGAACCTACAGGTGGCTAAACTGTGATGACAATACTTTATAATAGTCAGTCAAAAAATAAGAGCAGTTTTTCTAGATAAATCTAGGAAATGCTCTTCAGATGTGACTGCATTGCTTTGCTTTAGGGAGACTAACTTCATTATTAAACTAGGGGAGGGGGGGGGGGGGGGGGGGGGGTATGGTATGTGTGTGAACTTTAGAGTTTCTACCCCTTTCTCCCTTCTTTAATACATACGAAGATACACTCTTGTTCGAGGAAATAAGAAGACTGAAATAAAAGGAATGGCAATTCATAAACACAATTGTGGAATCATTTAATTTACCTGAGCAGATGAATGGTTCATGCTGTCAAGTAGTTCATCAAGAATTTGAACATGGTATTGCTTTTCTGCTGGGGACATTTTTGGTGGAGAAATTTCTATTAGAGCAACAGAAAGAAAAGAATATCTCTTCGCAAGTACACTAGTTGCCATGGAATGAGGAAGAGGACTACATAAGCATTCTAATACTTTTTGCCTGAGAACAGGAGCACGAGTTCCAGCTCTTTCTTTTCCTGTAACAGCATAACGAATGCAAGCTGCCCATTCAGGAGCTGACTCCACAGATGGCGCTAACATAATCTTATGCAGCTGGACCATCAACCAGTTGTTCTCACACTCGAGATTCCCAATGATATCAGAGTGCAGCATCCCAGCCATCGCTTCAGCAGCAACACATTGCCTTGATCTCTCTTTTGAAATTAAAAAATCTTCTAGTGTAGCCTGAAGAGAAGAGATTACTGGCATTCCACATTGCTGTATAAGCCTTTTGAATATCCTAGCAAAACTGGAATAGAATGTGTGACCACTCACTAAAGAAATCCAACTAGGAGTACGTGGCCATGAGGCAGAGAAATCAAAATAGAAGTAAGTTATTGCTTTGTCAGATCCACTTTGAAAAGATGACGCCCCATAACTCGCTTTTGACGAACCATCATTATCAGAAATAATATGGACATGAGATAAACTGTTCAGCGTCTCATTCATGAATCCTTCCTCTCGGATTATCTCATTCAAAATCTCTTCTGTTGATGAAATATTGCAATCTTCAGGGTGATCTACTGATTGCTTTGTATCTTGTGCAAATGCCTTTTGAGGTGATCCTTGCAATAATGTGTTCAAAGCAGATATAGCAAGCATTCTTGAGTGGGGCAGTTGACTCTTTAAATTTCTTAAGAAATGACCTAGCATAAGGCATTTATTTTGAACATTGAAGCTTGTTAAAAAAAAGGCTGTCAAAGATGGCTTTCAAAAACATGAATAGGCATGATAAACAGTATTAACAAGAAGCTACAAAGAGGAAGGCATAAAGTCCATACCAGCAATTTTTGCAAGCATTTGCGAATATATGCCAGATTCACTTCTGGATGCCAAAATTAGTAATAAGAGTACTCTGTTGGCCATCAAATTGTACCTGAAATTACATGGCTCTGAGTGTTAAGCACATATGTATGTTTATGACTACAAGATAGTAAAAAACATAACTTTCAAAAAAAAAAGATAGTAAAAATCAATTCAAGCAGCTATCAATCTATGATTGGCAGGGTATTTTGCATCGATTTGCCCCACTAGGGATTGTACGAGTCATCTCGTCTCTTATATTCTTAATATATCTCTCCAGCACATTCAAGAGAGATTACATTATTAAAGAAAAAAGTATCCCTCTATTCCAAAATTCGAAGTCATTTTAGATTTGTCCTATGTCAAACTTTTCTAACTTTGACCAAATCAATTAGTCAATGGACCAGATCGGCTTGCTAAGAGAGGCCTCCCTCATCCGAGCCATTTCCCGCTTTGTGACCAGGAGGAAGAAACTATCCAGCACCTCCTCACTTCGTGTGTGTTTGCACGGGTACTATGGTTCAAAATCTTATCTCCCTTGGGTCTGCAAGCAGCCATACCAAAGAGAAGGGAAATGTCCTTTGCGGAAAGGTGGTGCAAGATAATGAAGCTAGTACCGAAGGAGAAAAAGAAAGGCACAAATACAGTTATCATCCTAACTGCTTGGGTGCTATGGAAGCATAGGAATTCTTGTGTTTTTGATAGCGCAAGACCAAGCATTGCAGCAGCCCTTCATGCTTTTACCAAGGAGCATCAGCTCTGGTGCCTCGCAGGAGCTCGTGGATTGCGTGCACTTGGTTTAGGTCATGTTGGTGGACTAGGTTAGTCTAGTCGAGTTTGTGGCGTGTCAGGTCTGGTCTCATCCCCTAGGTGTTTTTTCTTTAGTTACAAAACTTTGTTTTGTTTACAACCCCTCACGGCTTGGCTCGGAGTGAGGTGGTGGTGTTTTGTAAGGGGCCATTTCTCTATCTCTTAATGCAATGATAGGCAGCTCTCCTGCGTATTCGAGGAAAAAAAATTAATCAATGGACAAACTATATATACTGAAAAGAGAGCTCGGTACGGAATCTGAAAGAAAGAGAACAGTAGAAAAGTGAAATAGAAAAACTGGTTCAGCGTATATAAATTTATTAATAAATAACACAACCTGACTGAGATGGATTGATGCTAGAAGTCTGTCATTGGATAGATGGGCCAACCCTAGAAGGGTGGCAATGTAATAGAGGCATACAAGGCCTCATGGGCCTTTACACACACATTCCAACCCCCCCCACAGTCTCAACTACCGGCGCAGCGGAGTTGCAGACTGGACAAGAAAGAAACAAGAGCCCACACACGAGCCCCCCACAGACGCAACTAGCCACTAGTGATGTTGAGGCTAGAGCAAAACTCGGAGAAGGTAGAGGACGGGAGACCCTTGATGAAGATGTCGGCAAACTGTGAGGTGG
>CM039126.1:19402700-19487188 GCA_022036555.1 Microstegium vimineum | reverse complement strand
TTGAGGCCGTAGAGGGACTTGTTGAGCCGGTAAACCATATCAGGAAACCATATCAAGACGACAAGAGTCAACGAAGCCCGCTGGCTGACTGCAGTAGACCGTCTCAGTCAGAGTGTCATGCAGAAAGGCATTCTTGACATCCAGCTGATGCACGGGCCAGGAGCGAGAGAGAGCCAGTGAGAGAACCGTGCGGACAATAGCCGACTTCACCACTGGACTGAACGTCTCGTCGTAGTCGACTCCAGGGCGCTGAGTGAAACCCCGGAGAACCCATCGAGCCTTGTACCGCTCGAGGGAACCATTAGCCCGCCGCTTGTGTGTCCAGATCCACTTGCCTGTGACCACATTGGAGCCCGGTGGACGAGGCACCAGGTCCCACGTCCGGTTGGCGAGGAGGGTCGCGTACTCCTCTTCCATCGCGTGACGCCAGTGAGGATCCGACAAGGCGTCACGAACGGAAGAGGGTACCGTAGAGATCCGCGGCTCACCGGGCATCGCCGCAAGAGCCCGAGGCGGCAAGGTACCAGCCGTGTGCCGCGTCAGCAAGGGGTGAACATGACGTGGGTGACGGTGCAGAAGAGGCGGGTGGTACACAGACGGCACGTCGGGTGCAGTCGGAGGCGGCGGAGGTGGCGGTGTAGGCGTCGCCAGCGGAGAAGAGGCCACCGGTGGAGACCGAGGCGGCGACGACGGCGGGGCGGCCGACTCCGGGTGCAACGGAGACGGCCGCGGTCGACGCTAGTAGACATGCCCGAACCGCACAGCAGGAACGGGCGGTGGCGGAACCGCAGAAGCAGCAGGTCTCGGAGCCGACGGCCCCACATCGGGCGCAGGGCGAGCACCAGAGGGCGGCGAGCCGGTGTCCGAACCCGGCGGGGGGCCGGAGGGCAACGAGCCGGTGTCCGGGCCTGGCGAGGGGCACGGAGGAGCAGTACCTGCAGGAAACAACGGCAAAGGTGGTTGGTCCACCGTGTCAGGGGGAAACAAGGAGAAGAGATCGTCAGGGCCTGAGGTGGTAGTGGGTGGTGAGGTGGTGGAGAAAGGGAAGACGGACTCGTCGAACACCACGTGACGAGAGATGAGGACCCAACGAGAGGTGAGGTCAAAGCAACGGTACCCCTTGTGATCTGGGGAGTACCCGAGGAAGACGCACTGAGTCGAACGGGGGGCCAGCTTGTGGGGACCAGTGGCAGTGGTGTTAGGGTAGCACGCACACCCAGAGACACGAAGGTGGTCGTAGCGAGGAGGGGTACCGAAGAAAGCGTGGTGTGGAGTGGGAGCTGGACAGGCAACGGAAGGTAGGCGGTTAAGGAGGTAGGTGGAGGTGTGGAGACTCTCAGCCCAGAAGCGAGCAGGAAGAAAAGCCTGGAACAGAAGGGTGCGCATGGTGTCGTTCGTGGTACAAATCATGCGCTCAGCCTTACCGTTCTGGGAGGAGGTATAGGGACACGACATGCGTATTTGCATACCGTGAGAGAGGAAGAAGGCCCGAGAAGTGTGGTTATCGAACTCACGCCCATTGTCACACTGGACGGCCTGGATGGTGAGACCGAACTGAGTAGACACCCAGGCGAAAAAGTGGAGAAGCGTGGAGAAAGCATCAGACTTGGCACGCAAAGGAAAAGTCCAAGAATAATGAGAGAAATCGTCAAGCACGACAAGATAGTACTTGTAACCAGAAATGCTCACGACAGGAGACGTCCATAGGTCGCAATGAACAAGATCAAAAATATGGGTCGCATGTGAAGTGGAGGTAGGAAACGGAAGACGAACATGACTACCCAACTGGCACGCATGACACAAGTGCTCATCATGAGATCGGGTACAAGGAACGACGGAGCTCCGACTAAGCTGTGTCAGAGCGGCACGGCCAGGATGCCCGAGACGTCGGTGCCAAGTAGTGGAGGAAGTAGTGGGGGTGAAAGCAGCTGACGAAGCGGAGGACGAAGCGGAAGAAGTGGACGCAGGAAACCGAAGGGTGTAAAGGGGCCCCGTGCTATCACATCGAAGAAGAGGACGCCGGGAAGCCAAATCCTTCACCGTAAGACCAGAGGAGTCAAACTCAACAGAACAAGAATTGTCAGTTATAAACCGACGAATGGAAAGGAGGTTGTGAACCATAGAGGGAGCCACTAGGACATCAGGAAGACAAAAAGGACCATGAGTGTGAGCGGCACCCACAGAAGTGACAGGAAGACACGAACCATTTGCGACCATGATGGACGACGGATGAGAGGGAGAAGGAGGATGAACAGAGGAGAGGAGACTAGGGTCGGGAGTGGTGTGGAAAGTGGCACCCGAGTCAGCGATCCAGTCTCGGCCGGCTGGAGGAGTGACGGCATGGTACCGAAAGAGTGAGCCACGACCGTCGGGTCCCAACCGACAGGCCCGGGCGTGGTCGCGGGAGGTGGAGCCCACGGTGACGAGAGCGGGGCGAACGGGACGGCGGCGGCGAGCATGGCCGCCGGTGGACGAGGCTCGCCACCGGAAGCCTGGAAGGACCACATGGGTGCACCACATGGTGGCATCGGTGCTCCACCACGCCCCCCGCGGTGTCGACGGCGGCCGCCACGCCCCGCCCCCCCCCCCCAACCCCCGCTCGGCCCGGGAGGAGGACCCAGACGGGACGACGCTGGAGGAGCGGTCGGACCCCGGAGCGGTGGCCAGGGTAGACGAGGAAGACGAGGACCCCGGAGCGGGAGGGGACCCAGGCTGGAGGCCCAGAGTGAGCTCCTCCATGACAGGGTCGAGCAGTTGCTCCGCCACGACGAGCTAACGAGCGAGGACGTCGGCCGCAGCATGCTCCCGCTCCTAGGCTTGGGCCGCCGCGTGCAGGCGAGCCGGGCCCTCCGCAGCAGCGACCCGGGCGGCGATGAGAGCCGCGGCGAGGGCGGAGTCAGGTGGTGACGCAAGGTGCGGTAGAGAAGGTGGGGTGGGGAAGGAGGTGCCACCCATGCCGGCGCTGGGCAGGGGAACACCTGCGCCAGGCGCGGGCCAGAAGCTTGCTGCGGCACTGGCGGCGGCGGCAGCGGCAGCAGGTGCGGCGGGAAAAGAGATGCCACCGGTGCCGGCGCTGGGCAGGGGAACGCCTGCGCCAAGCGCGTGCCATAAGCGCGCAGCAGCAGTGGCGGCGGCTGCAGTAGCGGGGGCGACGGCGGCGCCCGAGCCAACCGCGCCCGCGCTCGCACCAGCCCGCGGCAGCAGCAGCATGGGCTGCGGCCATGGCAGCGGCAGCTGCAGCAGCAGCGGCTGCTGCTTCGGTCCCCCCGGCGACCATAGCAGCAGCAGCAGGGTGGGGGGCGCCCACACCGGCCAGGCCCCCCCGGCGACCATGGCAGCAGCAGCAGGGTGGGGGGCGCCCGCACCGGCCAGGGCAGCAGCGGCCCCAGGCAGGGCAGCGGCCTCGGGCGGGAGGACGGGGGCGCCCGCACCCGCAAGGGCCTTCGCGGCGCCCTCCTCGGCAACGCCTGCGCCCGCGGCAAGTAGAGCCGCGCCGGCAGCGCGCGAGCCCGCAGGGGCGTCCGCAGCAAGTAGAGCCGCGCCGGCGGCGGCGCACGAGCCCGCAGGGGCGTCGGCCCGACCGGCGACCTGAGCCCAGGTCGTGGGGAGGGAGGGGAAGATGCGGAAAGAGGAAGGAGGAGGGCCGGCGACGGCGGCGCCGGCCCCTGGCGGCTGGCTGGAGGGAGGGGAGAGACAGAGAGAGGAACCCTAGCTTGATACCATGCTAGAAGTCTGTCATTGGATAGATGGGCCAACCCTAGAAGGGTGGCAATGTAATAGAGGCATACATGGGCCTCATGGGCCTTTACACACACACTCCAACAATTAAGTTCAAGATAAATTTGAAAAGAGATCTAATTTGATGGCATGGACCATGGAGAAGGAATTGGGATATGATCAGATAGTCAATAACCAAACTATATACTGAAAAGAGAGCATATATAAATGGGATGAAAAACATTAAATTTTCAGATAGCAAAAAAAATGTAATTGCAATATCTCTAGCTGTGTCTCAGTTTATGTCAGAATATACAAATTTCTTACCTCCAATGTAGTCCATTAGTCTCAAAGCCCAAAGCATTAATTTGAGAAAGTAGACTGAGAAATCCTGTCTTGTCAGCTTGATTTTCAGGATTTTTAAAGAAGCTCCTTGATATTCCAGAGAAACGTATATTATACATTACAAAGAGCTGTAAAGATCATATTAAGAAAACTTAGTGGCACACCTTAATTTAGAATTTTATTTATTTTCTCTTTTTCCTTTAGAGATTGAGTTTTCTATTACACATCACCTCAGTAATAGCTTTCTGACACTTCAATGATTCATGATGAGAGCTACAGAAGAAAGGAATGGAGTTAGTCAGTTTGTGACATACTGATCAACTGCCCTGTTTCAAAAAAACAACTAGCACACTTTTCTATTCCATGTTTATCAAATTCTGATTATTCATATTACTGGAAGTAAGATGTGCAATAAAACATCCTGAATAGTAAAAAATGAACAAATTATGCATAGTAGAATTCTAGAGTATACCTTTCTAGAATTCCCATGATAAAGGAAGAGAGGGAAACAGAATCCTATATGGAACAATGATGTTAATACTATCCACATTATTGATTTAGCTTAGAGCTAAAGCATGTAAATTGTGAAATAGACATACAGTGGTCAAGTGTCTTAAAACGGTCTGTGAGATCAGAATGCTGCAAGAGCCAAGAACCACATGTTCAGGAGCTTTTGGGTCACGCAAATTTCCCGTAAGTGTGAGAACACAGTTAGAAATTAGAGAAGGCCAGCGCTTCAACAATTTCGTAAGCGATCTTGCAGCATACCTGCATAAGAATGTACAGAAACAGAAACAAGATGGTCATGTTATAAGGGAATCCTTTATGCAAACATAATATAAGAGAATTTAGGTACACTGATCTTCTTCTCAAGAAAAGGTACAATGATCAGCAAACACGTATAGTTTGTCAAGTGTTTAAAATGTTGATGGCAACACCCCAAGTAAAATCTATACTAAATCTTAACCCCAATTTTCAATTATAACCAGAGAGAGAGAGAGAGAGCTTACGATCGAACAGTTTCATAGTTGTGCAGTGAGAGATCCAAGAGATCATTCATCAAATTAATCATGAGGACAGATGGCGAAACATCTGCATTCATTCTGTATCTGTGATATGATGATTGTGAACACCTCCACGTACTATGCAAGTTTGCTTTATCAACAAGTGCCCATCTAGGTCTAATGGAAACAAAATAGAGAGAGTTCAACAATGACCCATATAGGAGAATCAGAATCCACAAATGCAGATGTGCATACCTCTTTTTTCCTTGAGCATGAAATGGAACAATGAAGTTGCATGGAGGCTCAATTATGGAAGCAGATTCTAGTTTCCAAGCTTGAACATGGCTTGACCATTCTTGATATTCCAAGCTTCCTACACAGCAAACTGTCACATAAACAGAAAAAATTACTCAGCTCGAGTCTATGAGCCTTGTTAACATACCATAGTTTACCAAAGCATCAATGACACGCACAACAAGAGCTAGAAGAATACTGTCATCAGTTCTTTCCTTTAATAAGTACCTGTTGACAGTTCAATTGGTGAGACCATATAGTAAATCTTAAGTGAAACTCTATTAAGAACAAACATTCACCTGCAAGCTATGTGCACAAATTCTGCAGCCTTTTCACGCATTTCTGAGCTTCCAACAGTGCTACCAGCAGATCCTGCTATGAAGAATGCAGAATCCACTTCCAGGGACCTCCCATCTTTATATGATGGGCGAATTTCTGGCAAGCAAGACATAACACCATGCAATGCAGAATGAATGCGTAATAGGGTTATTTTTAGGTGCTCTTTCTCATCTCCTGCTAAAAGAAAAACAAAACAATTATCAAATAGGAAAATACAGAAAATAGAGCACAAATGCAAAAAAAGATAATACATGGACTTCAATGTACTTGAATAGGCATGTACTGTTTTTATTTCTTTTGCACATATCACATTACAGTTGAGTAATCAAAAAAATAGATGGCAAGGTTGTTTCCATGGACAAAACTAGCATATGTACCTGTCTCAGAATGAACTTTTGTCTGGCAAATATTCAAAAGATCTTCTAAAGCTGATTGAAAATGAAACCGTAGTAATTCATTTGCAAAAGAGAGTTCATCATGACTGGGATCATGCCATTTTGGAGGGAAATTAAGCATTTCAGCCTCCCTATCCTGATGAGCTTTCGAACATCCCCATGGTTCAATAATACTTCCAATAGGCTGACAAGTGAATGGCCTATACAAACAGGATAATATACTGATTGGTGAATAAACATGTTATAGATCAATTAAAGAAAACATCAAGTGTATGTGTTTGAGGAACAAAAAAGTGTACATGACGTAAACATACCTGTACTGATCAATTGGGTAGTAAGAAACCAGATTTCCTAGCAGAGAACGAAGGAGATGATCCCCAGCTCCATTAACCTAGACATTCCAAGAGAAAAGAAAATTTGTCATCTAACCTAGTACAATATATGATGGGGACATGGGGATACAAGCTGTTCGAATGTATGAAAAGATAAATGAAAAATATAACCTTCCATGAAGGGGCCTGGAACGCAGATGTTATTATGTGGTTTAGTTCTTCCCTATAATTGAGTAACACGGGACCTGCATAACTGATGGATATGGCCAAAACCCTCAAATAGTAATCTATTGCTGTTTCCAGGGCAGGAGAAAGTTCAGCCTGCATTTCATTAGATGCAAGTGGTTGTACGTATGGAATAGCTCAAGTAATACCGTAACAGACATTTTACATCTGAGCAAACCTTTGTAGATGCTTTGTCTGCAACTGCCCTTCCTACATAACCAGTGCTTGGAATTCCCTCAAAGGATGACATGATAGTCTCTAATATTGGTTTTACAAGGTAGACTGAAGCCTCCTCAGGATATGAATGAACACAGGCACAACAAAGAAGCCCAACTTCTGAAGTAGCACCAGGGAGAATATTTGCATTGACGAACTTGGCAATTCTCTTCAGAGACTGTCAATTGCAAAAACAAAAAAGGAAACACATTTGTCGTCGGAAATTCAAGTCCGTGGACAAGGAAGAGTACCACATGCTAACAAGAATGTAAATACCTGATTAAATAAAGGTTTTGATAACTTCCCTAGAAGAATTTCAAGCATGCAAAAGTAATATGGGCTGTCCTCAACAAGAAAAGTCCCTGACATGAATGAGCTTTGGTAACCCTCATTACTGCATATCCAAATGGGATGTCATTACAATGTTGTGACAAGTATTTGAAAAAGTAGGAGAAAAAAATCTCAGATATGAGACTCTAGTGATCATTGCTTACATGGGACTAGTTGATTCCAGATTCTGGAGCACAGAAAATAGCCGGGAAAAGAATTCATCTAGCCAGTTCGATAGACTAGTAGATTGGAGGAATATAGGCACTTCATCACTAACACCAACTGCAGCTAGCTATATACACCTCAGGAGAGTTAGCAAAGTACTCTTTACAGGAAACTAGAATTGCAGAAGGTAAAAGAAAAAGTTACATTTGAAAATATAGAACCAATTAACTGCATTGTAGCAATAGTTTTAGGTGGATCATTGGCATCCATGCCAAGCAATGCATTTGAAAGGCAAGCGACAACAAGATCACTGAGTGAATCAACAACGCTGCTATCATCAGACTGAGATGAACATAAAGAACATAGAAGAAGAGCACGTCCAGAAAATGCAACAGATGTGACAGCGTTCTTTAACTGATGGGTAGCTGTAGTCTGTTAGAAAACAATTCAAATGATTAGCTTGTTTCTGAATATCTTAAGTATGCTAGCATACCAAATGAAAACTAAACAGATTGCAAGGCTCACATAGACTACAAAACTATCTATACAAAATGAAGATCAGTGTATATTTCTAGTTAAACTTACTGTCTCTAAGGCTAGATGGAAGTTTTTTGCAACAAACGGAAGCACGAGGGTTGGTTCAACATAAGACAGGATCGAAGTTGCAACGGAAACTGTTTCAGCAAGAGAACTGTCCTTGCTGTACTGACCACGATCCAGTAATTTCAAGATAACTTTGACAAAAACAGACCTTTCTTCCTTTCCCAGATAAGATTGATCATGATCCTCAACTGTCATACAACTACAGTGTTTATGTTGAAACAGATGAGCTGCAGTCAATAAGATGATTTGTTTCAAGCTGCATGTGCAAGTGAAGATTGAACTCTTACAATTGTTCATGTTGAAGGCGTTTCTCAAAGTACACAACAAGAAACTGCAGGAAACGTTCCAATGAGTAGGTCCAACGACCCCCATTTGACGGATGATAGAACCTAAAAAACAAAATTCCTCATGTCAAAACAAATAAAAAGGCCTCTGCAGCAAGCTCAAAGAAGGCCAATGGTCAGAAGGCATACTGTTCCAAAAAATTAATGAGCTTCTCAAAATACTCAAATGCTAAACTTTTGGGCTTCAAAAGGTATACCTGCAAAAAGTAGAAATAAAAATGGGTGTGACTCTTTCTTGCTTTTAGTTGAACAAGTACAGCAAGGTGTAACATCTTTATAAATATAAAGTAACATAAATATATTATCTCCATTTTTTATTTGCAAAGCATGTTTCTGTGAAGGTAAAAACTAGAGCTCTCCATTTAACCTTATCATGAAACCCTTCCGTTTCCTCTGTAATAAAATCCAATGATCCTAAGCTAGCAAGCCTGGACCAGACATGCATCACTTTATTATATCTCTCTCTGAGGTTATTCTTCACAAGCAGCACAAACAACACCACAATCTTATCCCCTTCCTCATGTTCATGCACAAAAGTTTCAGACTGTGCATAGGAGCCATGACTGACCTTTTAGGGAGAGGGGGTTTGGATTTTCCAGGTCAGCTCCTCTCCCTGCGATTGTAGAAGCTGAAAGCAGGCCAGCTTGGAGGCAGGTGAGAGGCAAGGTGGCACTGCACCACGGACCGCGGTGGTGTCGGCAGTCAGGGTGCAAAAATCTTGCAGAGTGGTTGAAAGGTCCTTGTGTGATTTTGGTAATTGAGTGACAACTTAGGTGAACTAATATGTGTTCAAGTGATATATACACAGGAGATTAGTTCACAGGTGATTGTGTGATGAACGAGCTTAATGCACATGAAACATGACATGGAGTCATGTGACCAAGGTGGAGAAGATCAAAATGAGGCTTGGCTTGATGGACCGGTTGCAAGTGTGAAGGGCAAGTGGGTGATGCTTGGCGCCGATGGACCAACACAACGGTGAAGATCAATGAACCAATACGGTCACGTGATGATATGAAGTGGATCATATCATTTGGTGATAGGTTGGTGCATGTGTTGCATCAACATTGGAGAAGGAGATGGAATGGAATGCGCAAGGCAAAGGTATAATTGTAGGGCATTTCATTTCACCGGTCATAGGTGTGTAGAGAAGTTTATGACCGGGATTAGGATAGATGGCCGTACTATCAAGAGGGGCAAACTTGTTTGCATATCGGTCATCTAGTGCCACTTGAGCGATCTAACATTGCGATGCATTAGGATCGAGTGGCGTGGTGAGAGCAAGTGAAAATCCTTTGAAAATGATTGTGAAAATGCTAACACACATGAACATGGTGATGTACACTTGGTGGTGTTGGCACATTTGCAAAGGAGGAGGTGTTGGAGTTGAATTGAATCAACTCGGCGAAGAGAAAAACGTTTTTCGGTATGCTCCTAACACTAACATGGATCTTGGAATGAAATACTGCTTTGATTCATTGTGATATGGATCAAATGGAGTTGAGGGGTGTATAGGCCTCTGAGTTAGCTTTCCAAAAAGTCCAAGATCATCGAAAACGGAGTTCGGAGCTAAGAGATACGGACGTTTTAGTGCGGACTGCGCAGGTCCGGACGCAGCAGTCCGGACGCACTATGCACTCCGGACGCAGCGTCTCTGTAGGTCCGGAGGTGTCTGTAGCACTCCGGACGCAGCGTCTCTGTAGGTCCGGACGCGTCTGTATTGGTCCGGACCCTCAGAAAAACAGCGTCCGGAGGCGCGCAGAGAGTGGGAAACGGCTAGTTTTTCCCCTCCCTCTATAAGTAGAAGTGTGGCCGGCCCTTGGGGGTTGTTGAGCACCTTGGGGATGTGTTTCCCTTGGTTGTGCTTGGCATAGGATCTCTCTAACTCATATACACTTGATAGTGATCATCCGATTGTGTGAGAGAGTGATTTCTAGTGCGTTGCATTGCGAGTTTGCATCGAGTGGCACTAGGTGATCGTGTTGCAAGCCTGTGGTGCTTGTTACTCTTGGAGGTTGCCACCTCCTAGACGGCTTAGTGATCGTGGCTCCGTCGAAGCACGCAAGAAGCTTGTGCGTGGCTCCGGAGAAGGCTTTGTGAGGGGTATTGTGCTCGCCCCGCGGGGATCGCGAAGAGCAACTCTAGTTGAGCGTGTCATTGAGCTACCCTCACTTGTGAATGGATTCTTGCGGCGCCCGAGTTAGTGGGCTAGGCTTGTGAACGCCTATTAGTCGCCGAATCACCAAGTGTGTGGTCGACACAACAGGGACTAGCTTGGTGGCAATCAAGTGAACCTCGGGAGAAAAATCATCGTGTCAACCTTGTACATCTTCTCGGTGGTTTGTATTCTCCAAATCACTAGCTTGTATTTACTTTCATATACTTGTGCTAGTGAGTAGTTGTTGCTCTTGTAACTAGTTTAGCTTGTGTGGCTTGCTTAGTTACCTTCTAGCTTGTGTAGCTTAGAAGTAGCGTTTGCGTGGCTAATTGGCTTGAGTAGCCTTGTTAGTCACATTGCTTAGTTTGTGTAGCTAAGTAATTTGAGCTCTCTAGTTGACTTGTGTAGTCTTGCAAGAGAGCATTGCTAGTGAGCTTAGGTGCTTTGTGCTTTGCTTACTAGTATGTGTAGGAGCTCCCTTTGTGCTTAGAGTACTAGTTGCTTAGGTTTGTGTGACCTTGCAACCTAGACTTGTTTAGGTGAGCTTCCTAGCTTGGCACCTTAGTGAGCCCAATTAGTATACTTTGCTAGGTGCTAAAGTTAGAGATAGAGGGGTGTAGTCTTGGCTAGACCGGTAGTTTTAATTCCGCATTTATTTCGGTTAGCCGTTGCGCTTAAGTTTTAGAAAAGACTATTCACCCCCCCCCCCCTCTAGTCCGTCATCTCGACCCTACAGTAGTACAGGTAAAGCGGGATCAAGGGGTAGTGGTGGGGGTGGTGGGTGGCACAGCACAGAGGCACCTCACCACCGGCCTTGGACAGTGCCGCATCAGTGGGGTAGGCAGTGCTGGTGTCGGGGAGTAACCGGAAGCCACAAGGGCACTGGGGCATTGGGCAGTAGGTGGTGGTCGATGGGGATCCAAGGAGGAATGAAGATGATGCCACTAAAGTTCAATGTACCTAGAGAGGCATTTGTGATTAACTTAAACAGATAGGTGTCTGGTTTTAGTCATGTCCTCATATTAATATATATGACAGTATAAAAGTTTTATTTTATCGTTAGAGTGTACATTATACAAAGCCTTTCAAGATACAGACTGAATAAGTGATCCTAATTAAATGCCATTACTTATATTCACCCCATAGCAAGGCATCAGAGATTGAGAGGAGAAAGTACACAAGTACTCCCTCCATTCCAAATTATAAGTTGTTCTGAAACTTTTTTAAAAGTACATAGCTTTTGTTATGAACCTAGATAATGTCTAGATACATAGTACTCATCGGATCCAAATTATAAGAAGTTGCTTTTACTATAAACTATGTATCTAGAAAAGCCAAAATGTTTTATAATTTGGAACGGAGGGAGTAAAAGCTATGTATCTAGAAAAGCCAGAGCGACTTATAATTTGGAATGGGCGGTGTATCCTTCATAAGCCAGTCAGATTGAATACAAATAAAAGCTGAAAGGATGTAAATAACTTACAACAGACTTTGCAATTGCCTTGGAAAGTGTTCTGGTCTTACTGGAAAATAAAAATCTTGTGTTCCCAGGAACCTCCACTGGAAAGGGGTATGAACCATTCCCACTTGATATAGGAACCTAGAAATAGCCAAAATATATATGCAAGTAAATTGGCAAAAAAAAACAATTGTATACGTAACTTCTATTATGTATCTAGACATAGCTTATATCTAGGTGCATAGCAAAAACTATGTACTTAGAAGAGCCGGAATGGCTTATAATTTGGAACAGGGTGTACCAAATAACTGTATTTCAAATACGCTAAATGAATATCATTATAACATGAAGTTTTCTTGTTTAAATACAGATCATTCACCAAGAACAAGAAATGCACATGCAAATATCCTTTATGAATTATGATTAGTTTAACAGAGTCAGAAACAGTGACAAATATTTTGGAAAATTTGATAGCTCCAAGAAAGCATTTTATAAACCATGATTGTTTCAAGTAACAAATTATAGTACTGACATTAGCTAAACGATGCAGTTGGACATTGCAGTTATCTTAGCTCTCTCTCACAAATACTTTATTCTATAGTGGTCCTGTTATGACCGGCATAGCATACAGGCGTCAAAGGGCCACTAGTGGCTAGCAGGGGCGCCCTGTGCGTGGGCTGTAGGCCCAAGTTATCATCTTATCTTTATTATTCGAAATATTGGAATTATTAGGGAGTTATTTCTAAATTAGGAGGAGAGGGGTTTCCCCTGCTGTATTTTACGCTAAAAAAAAGACATAGAAATACTTTGTAAGACTTCTTTGATAATTAAGCAGAAACAGATTGTTTCTCGGCTTCCCAAGGAAGTCGGGAGTCTCCCTTGTCGCCCAGCCCTAGCTCTCGCGCGCTGCCGCCGCCACGGAGCCGCCGCGCCATCCCCCGGCGCCCTCCCACTCCTACAACCTCCGTCCTCTCTCTCAGCGATCTAGGGGTCCTAACAGGTCCACCACATGAACCAGTAGCATCAGTGCAGCAGAAACGTTCAAGATTCTTAAAGCATGTTTTATAGGGAATGGTCCTAACATATCCTTAATAACTTATAACATTTTTTTAAAATCCTCTTAAGGCGTCTTTGAAACAAATTCCAAAATGCAGTATGAAAAAAACACAGATTTTGGCTGCAACGCGTCAAATGCAAAGTACATGAAAACTGCAGGAATGGCCATTCTGATACACAAAGGAATTATTCTATGAGATTTGACCTCATGCTACAAGGCCTCCGAAATTCATATGAAACTATCCACTCGTTTTCAGGGGATATAATCTTAATTTCAAAATAATGATTGATATTAACATGCATTGTTCTGATGTCATCTTGGATCTTTGAGCATTAAATTGATAACTTTATAGTATGGGCTTTGATTCAAGTTAATGTCAACAATCAATAATAGAAACACCCTGTCATTGCAATTCCACTACCCTTTATCTAAACCCTTAGCACTGTGTGAGATGGAAAAAAAACAAACAAATTTTTAAAATATCAAACTAATAACTTCCTTTTTATAGAATAAAACAAATAATATTATCCTCAAGAAAATTTAGCAATCCAAAAAGAAAACAGTTGTGTAGCAAGACATGTAAGGTTTGATGCAAATTATTGTCCACACTTTGATCAAGCAGCCAAGATGACTACCAATTACTAGTATGTAGGCATAAAACTGAAAGTGCTTACATACCTCAAACATGTTCAAGTATCTTGTGAATAACAAGGGCAGAAAAGCATCCCAGTTCACTGATCTGGAATTTTTTATACAACGTGCTATGATGGAAGCCCATTGGATGTCCCAGAAGTTGCAATTTGTAACAGAAGCCCATATGTCAAGACAATTTTTAATCCAATCACTGCAACAGGGTAAAATCAGTTGAAAAGAAAGTAAGACGATGTTAAGCTACAGAAGAGAGAAGGGAGCTTATCAATCTAACGTGTGATTACGTTGTAAAGTGATCCTGATTCCTCGAGTTCGCTGGAAGAAACAGCCTGAGAAATCCAACACCTTCAAACGCTGAGTTATGCCATGGATTTTCCAGCAAGGGCCTGTAGTTCCAGTACAGTAAAAGGTAAGGTACTTCAAATGTTGGCAGTATATTGTCAAGCAATTTTCAATTATAATCTGTTCTGATTTTCTGTGCTATTTTTCCAAATGATCAAATGTTAACAATAATAATGATGTGGAAAGAACAATAATGATATTATTAATGCAACTACTAGCTGTTATGTTATGAACTTATGATCTTCCGTATGAGGTTGTGTGTGGGTGGGTAGTTGGGTAGTGGTGGGGAGGACCAAGAACGCAAACTTTAGAGGTACCAAGACCTGCGCAAGTTTTCTGGTCGAGTTTCTACTTGACACATGTTAGCACTTGAAAATCCATAATTTTGAAAATTATCCTGTGGGTACCACAAACTTGCATGGATACGACCATCTAGAAGGTCCTAAACATGCATACAATTGCCAGTGAAGCCCCTAAACTGGTCAACATTAAGCTAGTCTGTCACCTTGATTAAGTGAACTAATGCTCCAGAAGATAAGAAAAGAGACATTGAAAAGGTGGAATTTGCACATAAGACATGCATGTCCCATCTTCACATTTTTTCACGGTTGTTATGTTTCATTGTAAACCTAAACCAATAATGTTATTCCATGTACCTTAGGGGCCATTTGGGAGCACTTCCAGGCTTCCAGCTCTAGATTCTCCGAGAGAATCACTCATAGATTGCCAAACAGGTAAAACACAACTAGATTCTGGCGGAGATCTGAGAATGCTCGCTTCTCCATTTACACTGCGAACTAGGAGCTAAAAAATGCACCCCACTGCTCCGCTCCTCATTCAATCCCCACCAGAATCACTTCCCACATGCTCCGTACCAAACATCTACCTCCCTTCTCTGATGTTCAAATTGTATCACCAAACAACCAACTAACCATATGTAGCATTTCATTTCACCATTTACACTACCAAATGGCCAAACTGCTCCTCATTGCACTGCACTATATGCTTATAATGAAGAATAAAATACTGATTCAGGTTCCACAATTTGAAGGATTTCTATATTCATTCACATGTTTATTGCTTCTATATGCCTAAAATACATGTGAAAACCAACATGTGCTACATCATCACTCATAAGATCCATGTCAGCTAAAGCCATGAGTCAATGAATTAAATGGTTAATTTTCCTAATGTAGAAAAGTAGAGGAACACAAGTGTCACGCCTAGGCAAGTTCAAGGACCCGCGAGAATTTAGATACAAATGCAAATTTTCATTCTGTCTAGAGTGCAGCTCACACTAAAAGGAGAATAACACTCTTTTATGATTGGTAAACTATAGCCAAATCTTTCTGGTGGATCCTTTTTATTTGATACTCCCTACACCCAAGAAAGAATTCAATTATAGCTACAATGATAAAGTAAAACCATCTTCAACTTGACCATTTTTTTTACGAAATCACATTAATATTTATGATATCAAGTAGTTATTATATTATTAGATTGTCATGGAATATATTTCATAGTATACCTCTTTGGAATCATAACTGATGATATTATTTTCTATAAACAAAGTCAAACTTTAAACAGTTTTAACTGGCTTAGAGCAGATCTAAATTGCATTCTTTTTGAGACAGATGTATTACATGATTAGCACCAGAAGGAAAAACTTGGACTTGTGGGGTTTAACACCAATGCTAAGTACTGATGAGAATACTAAAAGATGATTGTTACAGGCTTTTACATATTGCACTACAGGTAATTAGATACTTATGTTATCACAAACCTTGCTTGTCTTGGCTATGTACTAAAATAGAATCAAATGAATACATGTGAAGCATATCCTTTGTGATTCTATCTAGCCAAACAGGTAAACACTACAAGGGTTATGGGGGCGGAGCGGACAACACAGGTTATTAAAACTTAAAAGAAATAATAAACCAGCAAAGCAGTTAGAGAAGCATGAATGAGATGGAATGTAAGTAAAGACTCATGCTGAATAGGCCAAACCTGAATTCTGACCAAATTTCAGCAGCCACACCTTCAGGAAAGAAATTCCTGGATGCACGCACTAAAGAAGTGACAGTCTCAAAGTGTTGCTTCCTTACTTTCCAGCCCTCAGGCCCCATGTTTCTGAAAGCAACATGACATTCACTTAGTTATTTCTGCCATTTTCTTCATTGTCGGAAAAGGGTATAACATCACATTTTACCTCTTGAAATGAGTCCTTATCAACGTAACATAAAGTGGTCTCCATTGCACATCAAGTGAAAGCCTCTTCCCATGCTTTCTTAAAAGCCTGATGAGCAGACCTCCCCACTTAATCTGATTATCATTCATTTACCAAGAAAACAATATATCACCAAAGACCAAACAGATCTGAACTACCCATGTACAAATCATTGACTACTGAGCATTACCTGGACAACAAACTTGTTATGTGATGCATGAAATATCTCCAGTCCAAGCTTTACAAGAGCCTGTACATCCTCAGGAGCAATGTCACTCTTCGCTTTAATAAAACTAAATACATTGAAAAGAACAACGACATTAATAATCTCAAACTCTAGAAACCACATTATTTACAAAGTACTTTAAGTCTACATATGTAAATGTTTGCAAACAATCACCTAAATGGTCTAGAAATCACTTAGTTATGGTTTCAGTTGTCTGAATCCCTTTGAATCAGATCCATCAATCGCTCAAGTGAATCTGAATTCTTTTTGTTAGAACACAAAGAGGGGTTCGCATAAGATACTCAGTACTTCAAAAAAAAAACCAATCAATTATCAGAAATTCAAGAGCGTTTTTTTCAAAAAAACACACTCAAAGTATTGTTGCAAAATGCAGTAAACAAATCAGAAACCGCAACTGAAAATGTGGAAAGTCATAATGTGCTATTTTGGGTGTATTTCCATCTTTAAATCCAATGTTTTTTTTTCAGTTTTTCTTAATGCTGAATATTCAGAACGCCCTTAGGCACCTTCTCTAATTCCAGCAACCAATGCCACAGGAAGAAGCAATCAACGCTCTGTGTGACATGCATGATGTACCTACTGACTTCATCTCCATGCAACCAATTTCTGACTGTATGCAGTGCCGTGACAAATATGCCTGCTGCCAAGTCACCTGAATTGTGCCACTGCAACTCTGACAAATATGCACAAGTTTTCCCACTCTGAAGCATCACCACCAACATTGCTTTCACTAGGAATGGAGGTCTGTGCTCAGTTGCTCAAAAAGCAGATAGCAGAAGAGGTAGCCAAATCAGAAGTACAAGTAATTTTCTATTTGGATAACATGCCATAGACTTCTGGGTCTGTGTTAACATGTTTCAGCTTAATTCTGAATTGTGACCATTTTCAGCTATAGATGGAGTCACTGGCTACAGATATAAGCTTTTGCAATAGAACCATAGAGCTGAATCATGTTCAGTAGGATTGGAAAAGAAACTAGGATGTTCTGATCAGTTCAAGTTTCGTCAGCGGAAAGTTGGGTGAAATAGTAAAAATACAGCAAAAGAGGCATTATCATTTTTGTAATGGCATTTTATTGATGAAATTCTTCAGAGTAGCATCTTATACAAAAGCACAACCGATCGCATGTCATTTGCATCCAGCAAACACAGAATTGTGCATTTGACAGTACTAACATTTTATGAAAAATAATTTCCCAAAATCTAACTGTATTCAGCAAACATACAGCTCTGCATTTGACGGTATAGTAAATATATGGGCATTTAGACATACTTCTGACAATTGTAATAATCTGAATTTCTAATTCTGATTAAAAAAATCACACATCAAAAGACGCGGTTCTTCTGAATTACTCATTTGCTGTTCTAATTTTCAATGTGATCCGTAGTTCAGAAAATTCGGCAGAGAACTGGAGTACAAAACAGAGCGAAAAAGTGCTTGCAGAAAACCTAAATTTGAAGTTGCACAACAAACAGAACATGGACACTAGGAAGTTGAGATAGTGATTGCCGCAACTCAAAATCCCCCTACTCAAACGCGATCGCATCAAGCAAAAACCAGCACTCAGACTGACATTTTGACAACACTAAAAGCGAAATCTGCTACTCGATAAACCGGACTGCTAAGTCAAGTTAGGCAACAGCAGTCGAGGTAGCATCAATCGAGCAGCAGGCGGTCGCCCACACGAACCAGTAGACCGAAAGCATAAACGAGACCTCAAAGCAATCGAACCGCAGCCGCGGAAGGGGCGAGAGTTGGAGGGAGAAATTACAGGTCGAACACGGAGATCCACTTGAGTGTGGCGTAGGCGGAGTCGGGGTCCCCGGGCAGCCACGCGTCCGCGGCGGTCCGCACAGCGCCCGCAAACGCAGCTGCCTCCCCACGCGCCGCGGTCGCCACCGGTGGCGGCAGCCACGCGTTGTAGAGGTGCATCCTCCAGTCCTCCCTAGGACCCCCGCTCTCGCACTGCCGCCGCCGTGGATGCCCTCTCTGAGTTTGAGCTCCGCGGGTCGATCGAGCCAAGGCGAAAATAGATGGGCGGTGGTAGGTTTGGGGGATTTAGTTGGGGAGGCTTGGGCGGCGCGGGGTACTTATAGGTGGCCGCTTTCTTTCTTCGCCTCCAAGATGAGGGGTGCCGCCGTGGAGACGACGACGACGACCCGAGGCCGAGGAATGAGACCTGGGGCTGGGGGGAGGCGGCCGGTGCTCCACACGACCACGCCGGTGCTGTTATCGCTGATGCACGGCCTCGTATGGGGCGGGGGGAAAGGGGCCGGGGGAGGTGGTCTCGGTGCACGGTGGACTGGAGAGTGTGAGGCTGACATAACGGTTACTCTTGAGCCTGCAGCCGTACGGATCACGAGGTTCTCTGATTCTTTGGAACTGACGACGGTGCATGTGCCCGAGCTGATTCAGGCCATGTGCCGCTGCGGGTCCAGGCCGTGGAAGATAGGCGTCGGCATGCCGTTAAGGCACTCGCAAGTCGCAATGCTAGCTGAGCATCTCCAATAATTTATTATTTCTCATTTGTCAAATCTTATATTTTAACAAGTTACTATAATAATTTACCAAGTTGAAAAGAGATCATTTCCAATAATTTGTTATTTCTCACTTGTCCAATCAAAAAAAAGAAGATTAAAAAGGAAGGAAACTTCCACGCTCGCGCGGAAAATTGAGCGGAGCACTCGCGGGCGAGGGGATGGCAAGTCGATGCGCGCTCGCAAAAATAGGCGCGCAGCTCCGTCTTTTGGCAAGCGTGTAGAATTGGCAAGTCCAATTGGTAAACTGTTGGAGATTGTTTTTTAAATGATTTGCTAAATTTTAAAGAATGGTAAGCGATTTAGCAAACTGTTGGAGATGTTATACTTCTCTCGTATTTTAATAGGGAGCACAAAAGAGAGAAAAGAGAAGAAAAAAAAGTTACCTACAAGAAGATTATGTGAGTTTAATCATAGTATGAGTTATTGTTAGAAGTTAGCACCCTTAAAAAGATTGATTAAAACCAGTAACTAACTTATATCATTATGGGTGTTTTATAGTGGGTTAAATCACATAAGTCAAGTTGGTTATAAATAATTTTGGTTTGGACCGAATTTGAACCAGATTTTTGTCAATAATTAATTTAATGTCT
Source organism: Microstegium vimineum (assembly GCA_022036555.1). NCBI lineage: Eukaryota > Viridiplantae > Streptophyta > Magnoliopsida > Poales > Poaceae > Microstegium > Microstegium vimineum. The sequence continues at coordinate 19,467,608 of CM039126.1, read as the reverse complement.
ACTATAATCAATTAATGGCAAATATAATTTCTACTGGGAAATAACGGAGTAACACACAATAAACAAGAAATATGTCAACAGATAAAATAAAAAATAAAAATAATCAATAATGCTTCTAACAAAAACAAACTCGATGTGGGGATTAGACAACCTTGAGCTTTTGTAATTTAATGTATCTTTGTCGAGAAAACATCTGAACCTCATATCTTGCCCACACACACGGGCTCGTAATCCGGTGAGATGACCAGTACCACAAGCATGTGCTTTGAGAACACGAGACCGGTGAGAAGGCTTTTTTTCACACCAACAATTAGAAATTCGCTCTCTTAAGCCTTTGAATCCTAATAACCGGAGAAGCAATCCATAGACTTAACCAACTGATCTAGCAACTAATAGCAATGCTTCTAATAAATAAGAGCTCATATCTAGGAAAACACCAAATAAGGAATGTATTAGCAAATAAAAAAAGAAACCCCCCAATAGAATTTCATACAATACATTTGAATAGGTAAATGTTGACATTAGATAGCGTCGCACCAAAAATAGAGATTACTCACTATCCTCAGAACGGCGTCATGAATGCATGGTATGTAATTAACTTGTCTTTACCAACTAGCCACTATATTTTACTTTATACTCCTAAGCATAAAACTAGGTTGTCATCCCCAATTATAGAGCTAGGAACAATTAATGGTACTTATGAAATATCATATTATAACTCCGCTTAGGTTGGAGTGCCTTTGGTGTTCCAACATAGCAGGTCCCAAGCCCTAATAAAGAAGGAGGGTTGTGTTAGGCTTGGCGAGCCAACGTCAAAACTTAGCCACTTTCATGGAGATGAGACCCAAATTTGACATAAAGTCCCAACAAAGTACGTGACCCTCATCAAGAACATATATAACAATGTTGTGACTAGCGTTCGAACCAACAATGGTAAAACTGATTACTTCCTGAATAGAATTGGGCTTCATCAAGGGTCAGCCTTGAGCCCGTATCTCTTTGCCTTGGTAATGGACGAGATTACCAGGGACATTCAAGGGGATATCCCTTGGTGCATGGTTTTCACCAATGATGTAGTGTTAGTTGAGGAAAGCCTAGCGGGAGTAAATAGGAAACTTGAGTTGTGGCGGCAGACCCTTGAGTCTAAAGGTTTTAGATTAAGTCGGACTAAAACCGTATATGAAATGCGACTTTGGCACAACAGCACAAGATGAGGGAGATGTGAGTTCGGAAGGTCAAGTCGTGCCTAAAAAGGACACCTTCCGATATCTGGGATCGATGCTACAGAGGGATGGGGATATTGATGCAAACGGTAGCCATAGAATCAAAGCAGGGTGAATCAAGTGGCGTCAAGCTTCTGGCATTCTATGTGACAAGAGAGTACCCCAAAAGCTAAAAGGCAAGTTTTATAGGATGTCAATTAGACCTGCAATGTTGTATGGAGCCGAATGTTGGCCTACTAAGGCTCGGCATGTTCAACAAATGAGTGTTGCAGAAATGTGCATGTTGCGTTGGATTTGTGGTGACACAAGAATGGACCGAGTTCGGAATGATGATATACGTGATCACCTAGGGGTAGCACAAATTGAAGAAAAACTTGTCCAACATCGGTTGAGATTGTTTGGCCATGTCCAGAGGAGACCGTCACATGCACCAATGCGTTGTGGAGTTCCAAGCCAAGCTAATAATATTAGGAGAGGCAGAGAAAAGCCGAAGTTGACATGGACGGAGGCGGTGAATAGGGATTTAAAATCTTGGGATATATTTAGAGATTTATGTTTGGATAGGATTGCCTGGAAAGTAGCTATTGAAGTGCCGGAACCATGACTTGGGTATCTTGTTGGGTTTCAACTCTAGCCTACCCCCAACTTACTTGGGACTACAGGCTTTGTTGATGTTGATGTTGATGTATGAAATATCATATTATATTATGTGACTAGGCAGAAAATGAATAATGAAGATATGAAATTATAAAGAACAAATGATTCTGCAAACGGATAGATTAATACACCATTGTATCATTTTACCAGAGTATTATCAGGTTGTTGATTTATATTTATACCACTAGGAAGGTCTAGTTAAACTGATAATTTATAGTATTGATAACACTCATATGAAATGAATGAAGGGATTAACCAAGTCAAGTACTCTACTTATAACAGGGGTAAGTCACATAATTAATAGATATGATAATATGTATTGATCAGTCATCATAATAATAAAGATAAAGTTTTTAGAGCTCTCTAGTCACTACACAAGCGCCATCCAATACAAGTAATAAAGAAATAACTCCTAAGTATTCTAGCTACCGTCAAAGCTACGTCATTTAGTGCAAATACATCTAGCAATTATCGTTAAGTAATACTACCAATGTTCTCAACCACAATGAGGCCATGAACAGAATGAGTTGAGTTCAGAAGCCTCAGGTATATAAATATATCCTCAACCTGACAATCCCTCCATACCAAACCACTGCAGGGGGAGGCCTACAAAGGACTTAATGGACCTGTCACGTCCACGATCTACCCCATTACCCGGCACAGATGGGGACATCCACAGATAAGCAATGTATATAAACACCATGCCTATATACTATCTACCACTTGTCATACGATCGAGTAGACGAGCGCTATACGAACATGTGTATAAAATCAATAGCAAACTAACAGTACTAGACATATTGAAGTACACGATGAACAATGTAACAACTCTTCTTTGGCATCGGACTTTTTGCCCTTTTTTAATTCCCTCTTTTCCCATGTATCTTTTGCCATGGATTATTTTCTCATACTTTTTCATAGCCCATACAACTCTTCTGAAGAGAAAGATTAGAACATATTAAGCAAAATTATTTCTTTATTATTTAGATTAATGCACATGTTGACATCGTTTTTCGGCATGTGTCAAAGAAGCTAAGACTTGCATTGATCGGTAGCCGTTTTCTATCGGCATCAGGAAGGTCATCGGTTGAGATTACCGATGAGAGTGAATGCTACAAATGAAATAAAGTTGTTGCCGATGGAAGCAGGACGATTCTTGTCGATAAGAGCTGATTGGTGAAAGCAGGTTACTAGTGGGAGTAAAAAGTTGCCGATTGGGGGGTATTACCGATAAGAAGATACTGCCGATGGGTGTAGGGTGACAAGATAGCTGAAGTCAGCAGAAGACTGCCGATGGCAGTAGAAGAAAGTTGCGGATGAAAGGAGTCTGCCGATGGAAGGTTTCATCGCGAAGGAGATGGATATGGAAGCTGGTGATTTTATACCAGTATAATTATAGTAGTTTGAGTCCGACTCTTGCACGAGTCATTTGTTTCCTTAAAAATAAAGTTTAGGAAAGAATTATTATTGTCCGGCTCCTGCGCGAGTCAGTTGTTTCCTTAAAAATAGTAGTTTTTGTTTAGGAAAGATACGAGTCGTGTCTGTTTACAACTCCTTTTGCCAGAGTATAAATATGTACCTAGAGGTCGTGAGAAAGACAACAATCATACATCAAGCAAACCTATTACTTTTTATCTACTTTTCCAGCATCTACTTTTATCGCATTAGATCTAGTTTATTTACTTCAAGCTTCGACGGGTTGCATCTCTTTGATCTCCGTCAATCCTTGCAAGTTCCGCGTGGGAGTAACCTGAGCCTTGACGTCCGGGCGCATCGCTGTCGTCTCGTTCAGCTCTACTCTAGTTATCCTGATCAAGGTTGAGCCTAGTTCAATCTTGTTCTAGTTATCGTCCTTGTCGATTAACTGGTCAAATCGACTGGCACACCTTTGGATATCGAATTCGGATATAAGCCCGAGGTGTTCGCAAATCCTGACGCTTTTTGTGTCAACACCTCTTTTGGCACACCCGGTGGGACCAATTATACATCTGCTATAGGTGATAATACCGAAGTCAATCCAAGCAACGTTATAGAAGTCTTTGAAGCTAATCTGAGAGATGATCAGAGGCAGGCTATGGAGTGGGCTATAGAGGAGTACAAGCAATTATATCTCAAGTCCTTCAGCCTAAACCGGAGTGGCGAAGCTATCCAGAAGCAAGATCCGTCGTTGCCACGGCAGGTCACGTTCGACGCCAATCCTGATAAATTGCAAGAGATGGTTAATTCTGCTCTAAATCAAGCATTAATTAGCCATTCTAGTGTGCTGTCCAATACCGTATACAATGCTGTCATGCAATCTTTTAAGGAAGGACATGCACCTCATTATGTTGGTCCAGCATATCATCAACCTGGATCGGCATCTATTATTAACCCATCGGCGGCTCCAACAGTATCTTCTCAACCTCAACTCGTGGATCCATCTGCCGATGCGGTTACGCCGCCAAGGTCGAGCCCTGCAAGCGTCACTCGATTGAGTACAGATCTGGCGGCATCGGCGTTGTCAGGATCAATGGCTCCCCCTAACTGGTGGGGATATGGTATGCCTCCAAATCCATCTACTGATTCTAATCGGATCCAAGGTGACAACATAGCGTGGAAGGCTCCTATGGCATCGGCAATGCAATCACATCCGGTGATCCCTATGATGCATTACTCCACGTCTTCTCCAACTGTGCAAATGCCATCAGAAGATCTCCCGGTGGTGATTCCTAAAGTACCTCTAATGCCACCATCGGCAAATTCTGTGCCGATGCAACACAGTATAGCAACTGGGAGTCAACCTATGGTGATAAATCCTCAAGCTGGAATGATAGCACATCAAGGTAACCAATTTGTTGATTACTCCAAGGTACAGGAGCAGCAGGCGCCAGTTAGCTATCAGCCATCGGTAAGTCACATGCCGATGATTTATAATCCTAGATGGACCAATCAGCCACCGGTTCAACAGCCTGGCGTGCCAATGTATCATTATGGAGGTCCAACAAACACTCGAGTGGAGCATCGGTACAGCAACCGATGAGTATGATGCCACAGGCCACAGTATAACCCAGTAAGTGTGCAAAATTATCCATTGGTAAGTCAGCCGATGTATAATGTTCAGATGACTGGTGCTGCGCCCATGCTAATTATTCCGAATCATCTACCACAAAGACCTGAAGGGGCACATCAGCCGGCTCCACCAGTCAACAATCAGCCAATGAGTCGGTAAGAACAGGATGCGTATTGGGCCGATAAGATTGCCGAAGTGATGAAAGAACAATTCGGCATTAAACCCAAGGTTAATACATATTCTTATCGGACGTCGTATCCTCCGGCATACGACTTAATTCCTCTCCCAAATCGGTACAAGGTGTCTGATTTCACAAAGTTTTCTGGCCAAGATGACACTTCAACGATGGAGCATATCAATCGCTTCATCATCCAATGTGGAGAAGCGGCCAGCAGAGATGAACTGAGGGTGAGATTGTTCTCATCGTCATTGTCTAGATCGGCATTCACATGGTTTATTTCATTGCCTCCAAACTCTGTGATTACTTGGGCCGATCTAGAAAAGCAATTTCATAAGTATTTCTTCACGGGCGTGCATGAAAAGAAGCTTACCGATTTGGTCAAGTTGAGGCAGCGTAATGACGAATCGGTGGAAAGCTTTGTCCAGAGCTGCGAGATGTGAAGAACAAGTGCTACAGCTTGGTTCTTGATGATCGGCAAATAGCAGATTTGGCTTTCCAAGGGTTGCTGCCGCATATCAAAGATAAGTATGCATCTCAAGAGTTTGAAAGTCTAAGCCACCTTGTGCAGAGAATTGCCGATCAGGACGTTAAACCTTTCGAGCCCAGGAAGACTTGAAACAAGAAGGTGTCCTTCATTGGACAAGAAGAGGATTCTGAGTCAAATGAAGAGCTAAGCATTGGTGTTGTTGAATGGGTCAAGGATAAGAAGTCAGTGTCCTGTCCATTTGGCCAGAAAGAAGCTGAAAGGTTCACCTTTGATATCACCAAAGCCGATAAGATGTTTGACTTATTACTTCAAGAAGGACGAATCAAGTTGGCGCCTAACCAAGTAATTCCATCGGCTGAAGAGCTCAGAAAGATTAGGTATTGCAAGTGGCACAATGCAACTTCGCACAATACCAATGATTGCAAAGTTTTTAGGCAACAGTTGCAATCAGAAATTGAATCTGGGCGATCAATAGTTGAACATCGGTTACCTATTAAGTCTGGTTTCCAACCACATCGGTAGCCAGCACGCCGATGTAATCCTATTGTATTACATGACATTAAGGCTGAGATTACAAAGTTAATTGAAGCTGGATTTATTCGGCAATGTCGATATGCCGAATGGATTTCTAATGTGGTTCCTGTATATAAGAAAAATGGAAAACTTCATGTTTGTATTGATTTCAGGAATCTCAACAAGGCTACGCCGATGGATGGTTATCCGATGCCCGTTGCCAATCTGCTGGTTGATGCCGCTGCTGGACATCAAATCATTAGTTTCATGGATGATAATGCTGGATATAATCAAATATTCATGGCTGAAGAGGATATATCCAAGACTGCTTTCAGATGTTCAGGTCATGTCGGTTTATTTGAATGAGTCGTAATGACTTTTGGCTTGAAAAATGTCGGTGCTAGTTATCAAAGAGCAATGAATTTTATTTTTCATAAGTACATCGGCACGATAGTCGAAATCTATATTGATGATGTGGTGGTTAAATCCAGAAATTTTGAGAAGCATCTTACCGATTTACGAAAGATTCTAGAGTTTACAAGAGAACATGGGTTGAAGATGAATCCTAATAAGTGTGCATTTGGGGTATCGGTAGGCCAGTTTCTAGGTTTCATGGTACATTAGAGGGGCATCGAGATCAGCAGAAAATCTATTGATGCAATTAACAAGGTTGTTGCTCCCACAAACAAGACGGAGTTGCAATCCTTGATCGGCAAGATTAATTTTATTAGAAGATTTATATCCAACTTATCTGGTAAGATTAAATCTTTTAGTCCGTTGTTAAAGCTGAAAGCCAATCAAGAGTTTACGTAGAAGGAAGAACAACAGCTAGCCTTGGAAGAGATCAAGAAATATTTGGTGAATCCTCCAGTCTTAGTTCCACCTCAACATGGGAAGCCTTTCAGGTTATATTTGTCTGCCGATGACAGCGTTATCGGATCAGCCCTAATCCAAGAATTTGAAGGAAAGGAACGTGTGATTTATTATTTAAGTAGAAGATTGGTGGATGCTGAAACCAGATATTTGGCCATCGAGAAATTGTGTTTATGCTTATACTTCTCTTGCATAAAATTAAGACATTATTTGTTATCGGCCGAATGCACTGTTATCTGCAAAGATGATGTGGTTAAGTACATGCTGTCAATGCTGATATTGAGTGGAAGAATCGGTAAGTAGATTTTGGCACTATCGGAATTTGACTTGAGGTATGAATCGACTAAAGCGGTTAAAGGTCAAGTAATAGTCGATTTTGTTACTCAGCATTGTGGTACAGTGAATTTCGTGCAAATCGCTCCTTGGACTTTGTTCTTTGATGGATCCACATGCAAGGAAGGAGCAGGTATCGGTATTGTTTTAATTTCACCTAAAGGGCAAAAGTATGAAATCTCATTGCCGATTGTTGCTACTTCAACAAACAATCAGGCTGAATATCAGGGAGGTACGTGCCGATGCTGTTGAAATCTTTGGTGATTCCATATTGGTGATCAATCAGTTGATTGGAGTTTATGAATGCCGAAGTGAAGTTTTGATTGCGCATCATGAAAAGTGTTTGTAATTGTTGAGGGAATTTAAAGAATACCGCCTAGAGCATATTCCCAGATTGCATAATGAAGAGGCTAATCGGTTGGCGCAGTATGCTTTAGGGTATCAGCCGATTCATGAAATAATGACATCAGTGATGGTTGCCGATGACTGGAGAAAAGAGATTGCCGATTACTTAAGGGATCCGTCTAGAAAAGTCGAAAGGCGTCTAAGGTTTTAGGCTACCAAGTATGTGCTCCTTGATGATGAATTGTATTATCGAACAATTGATGGAGTTTTGCTCAAATGTCTTAGCAAAGAAGAGTCGAAAGAGTTAATGGGTGAAATCTATGAAGGAGTATGTGGAGCGCATCAATCGACATTCAAGATGAAATGGATGATTAGGCGAAATGGATATTATTGGCCGACAATTCTTGAAGATTGCTTCAACTATTTTAAAGGGTGCCAAGATTGTCAGAAGTTTAGTAATGTCTAAAGGGCACCTGCATCGGCAATGAATCCTATAATTAAGCCTTGACCATTTAGAGGATGGGTTATTGATCTCATCGGTCAGATTTATCCGCCATCAAGCAAGGGCCATAAGTTTATACTTGTCGCTACCGATTACTTTACAAAGTGGGTTGAAGCAATTCCTCTGAAGACGGTTACGTCGGCGAATATGATAAATTTTGTAAAAGAGCATATCATTTACCGATTCGGTATTCCTCAAACTATTACGACTGATCAAGGAACCATGTTTACGTCGGGAGAGTTGAGGATTTTGCGATCGGTATGGGGTTCAAAGTTTTAAATTCTTCTCCTTATTATGCTCAAGCTAATGGTCAAACCGAAGCAACTAATAAGGGAATTATCAAGCTTATCAAGCACAAGATTGAAGAAAACCCTAGGAGGTGGCATATTGTGTTGAATGAGGCTTTGTGGTCATATCGGATGGCTTGTCATGGTGCAACTAAGGTTTCGCCATATCAATTGGTCTATGGGCATGATGTTGTCTTGCCTTGGGAAATTAAAACTGGTTCTAGATGATTATCTTCTCAAGATCAATTGACAACCGATGATTATGGTACTCTTATGAAGGATGAGTTAGAAGATCTAGCGAGTCATCGGTTGAGGGCTTTGATTAGCATAGAAGAAAACAAGAAGAGAGTTGCCAGATGGTATGACAAGAAAGTAAAGGTGAAGGAATTTGCCGATGGTGATCTGGTGTGGAAGCTGATTTTACCGATTGGGACTAAGAGTTCTAAGTTTGGAAAATGGTCTCCTAATTGGGAGGGTCCGTATCGGATAAATTGGTTTGTTCCTGGTAATGCATACATTTTGGAGACCCTCGAAGGGTTTGCGTTTTCCAGAGCAATCAACGGTAAATACTTAAAGAAATACTATCCAAGCATATGGGTAGATGCATGAAAACAGCACAAGTATAAATGCCGATGGGAAAGTTATACAGAACATCGGTAAGAAAGCGTAATAACGTTATATTACAGGCCAAAATCAAGTATCAGGTTTGCATTGCCGACACGGCGAAGTACAACAAATTACAATAGGGTTTGAATACATGAAATCGCGCGCAGGCGAATTTGGTTCACTTCTTCTATTTCCCTGGCGTCGTCATCGGCAGAACCTTCAGTTGGCTTGGTCTTCTTCCTCAGTTTCAGGGCCTCACGAGCAGCAGTGTCCCTCTCTTGTTGCAGGGTTTTTGTGATGGTAGGAAGTTGGAGCTTTTTCTAATTGGCCGAGTTTAAAGCTTCACCAACTTCTTTCAACTCGACTAGCTGTTCCTTTCGTGCCGATAGACGAACGATCTCTTGTTCAAGTTTAGCGCCGGAGGCTTCTAGGCGACCGATGTCCTTGTGCTTTTCATCCGCGACTTGTTTGAACTTGAGTATTCCCTCTTCGAGTTCCGCCTGCGCGGCTCTATCGGCAATGCGGCGTGAAGCCCTTCGGTATTGAAGCTGCCGACTTTCGAGGAATGCTGCTTGAAAGAGTGATTCTTCTACATCGGTAGGCAATTGGTCTTGGATTTCCTTGAAAGCTGCCTTCACTGCACTGGAATCTTGAACTAGCTGAGACATGTCTTGCTGCAGTAAAGATAGCAATTCTTCAAGCTTGAGTTTAACATCTGCCAATAGAGGTGGAGCAGAGCTTTCTTCATCTTCGTCTTCATCGGGGAGGTTAACGGCGAAGGAAAACAAGCTGTTTGGAGAGTCTTGGGCCTGAAAAGAAGGAAATTAAAGTTTGCCGATCGTAAGTTTATATTGCAAGTTTTATGGCAGTCGGCTTACCCTTTTAAAACGAATTTCTTGCCTCGGGCTCGGAAAGGCGGCTGGCGTAGCATCGTTTTGAGGATTAGCAACGGTTGCCGATGAACTTGCCTCTGCAGAAGGAACGGTTGGTGCTGGTGGTGCTGTTGCTGGTGCCGCTTCCGTAGCTGTGGCCAACCCCTATGGTGATGATGTTGCCCCTTGGTTAGGAATTTCATCTGGCGCTGATGCTGGTGCCGATGTCGGTGTTGTTCCTATTGCTGCGGCTGGCTCTTGTGGCAATACTGTTGTTCCTTGATCGGTAATTTCGTCCGATGGCTGATCGGGAATGGTCGCCGATGCTGGATCTGGAGTTGGTATGTTGATGGGGGTTGGCGATGCTGTTAGAGGTGGTGAAACAGATGAGGTAATTTTCCTCAAACGCCTCTTTTTCTTTGGAGCAGCAGTCGGTGATCCAACGCGTTTTTGTTGCGAAGCCTGGGGGGCATCGACAGTATGAGTCGGAGCAGCTTGTACATTTGGAGCAGCTGCCGATGAGCCCGTTGCCTGCAAAGGATTTTTGGTGCAAGTTAAATAAAGTGAACGTTGCCGATGAGGATTTGTAATTGGTATAAATGAAATAAGAACTTACTGCGAAAGCTTGCGCCAAAACAGCGGCAGCAACCGATGGAGTAGCAGTGGTGCTAGTTGTCGGCCTGGACTTGAGAGTGACCTTGGGTACCCTTTGAGGGGTGACAGCAGCCAACGTAGGAGCCTTGTTGCCGATGATTGATACGGGGCTCATCATTCGAAGATTGAAGTGCTTGCCACTTTGGTTCGTTCGAGGGATCGGATCGTCAATCTGTTAGTAAAAGAGGGTCAGATGCTAATAGTATAAGTAAATAATAAGAGATGCATTACAATGAACTTACTGCATCATCGGGAATGATGTGATCGGCGTCGATCAAATGCCGATAGTAATGTGACGACTTGGGGAATAGTTGATTTTTCCATTCTTGCCACCAGGATTTATATGATTCCGTGATGAAGGATGTTGGTGCCCAAGAAGATAAATCAATGTTTGATGTATCAGCATGGGGAGAAAGATTAACGATCCTATTCCAGTCCATGGTGCTAGAAATGACCTCTCTTGGCTTTATCACGTTGGCATAGCTGAATTTGATCAGTAATTGACCGAACGCCAGTTGTCTTGCTGCTGCTGATGGATAGTAGAACTCATAAGATGTAGGAGCATTCTTCTCGGTTCCAAAAATGTTAACTGGAATGGCTCGGGGAATGATGACGGCCTTCATGATCATCTCATTCTGCGGTATGTTCCCATCGGTGAGGTTCGTCAATGTAAGGCCACCAGAGCCGTTCTGCAGCAGAGAGTCCATTGTAAAACCTTTTAAAGAATATGCCAAATTGGTCTGCATTGGCATCGGTTCCTGGTAGCACTATGATAGCCTCCCCAAAATTGAGTGGGGGACGAGTTGCCGATTCGTCATCATCAAACTCGTATTCTTCCGATATGTCTCATGGGAATTGTTGGTTAAACAAGTCAAATCGGAGGACTTTGTGCATATGGGCGTTTAGCCACATGTTTACAAACCACCAAGGACCCCAAGGTTGCCGATGGGCTCGCCTAGCAACAGCTTCCTAGATACTTGGTGTAGGAGATGATATACTGAGCTAAGGAGGTAACGGCCAAGAGGGAATCCTCCGCTGACCAAGAGTTCTGCTGCCGGGAGGTATGTGGTAGTGGGTCCGACTGTCCTGCCGCAGAAGATAAACTTTCCAGCCACATGTTCGGAAAGATGGTGTGTTCCCTCTGATTTACCGATCCAGTCTTCTCGTTCTCTCGGATGTATCCAGTCCAACCGCCGATATTGCGGGTGTTCACCTTGTACTCAGCTTTCCTACCGAAAAGGGTGGATGGATCGGCAGAAGAGACATCAAGGCCTGTGAGGATGTGTACATCGGCAGGAGTGGGGGTGGCTGGTCCATGTCTGAACAAGAATGTGTTCATTGTATCAGACCAAAAGTAGGAGGCAACTATCATCATGTTCTCGTTCTTGGCCATGTCGGCAATTGACAATCTGATGCATTGGTCTATGTTGCGTGCCGACCAGAGAGCATGTTGGGTCCTAGATAGTCTAAGGTACCAATTTTTCCACCCCTTGGTGGGTTTGGGCCATGAACGAAAATCATCTTTCCACAACCCTAGACTGAAGCACTCGGATCTGAAAGAAATGCGATTGGTCTCTGCATTGATCAGATTGGTGGGATCGGCGTTTCCCATTGGACCCAGACAATGGAAATGTGATTGATCGAGGGGGATCACTATCTTGTTGCGCAGTTCCTAGGATTCGAACAGTAAAAGGGGAAAAGAAAAGAAATTACGAGCGGCGCAGAACGAAAAATCGCGGGAAGCAGATTGAGAAGGGAAAATATTTACCGCGGGAACGTCAAAGTTGATCGCCATTGGAGAAGAAAGAGTTCTTGCAGAAACTACGCCTTCCGAAGGGAGAAGAAGTTGCCGTTGATCGCCGGAGTTCTTGAGGACGTCGGAGGACCCTTGGGAGCGCCGGAGAAGGTTTGGAGACGGGGGTAAAAATGACTACGAGCTCGGAGTGAAAGGCAGATTGGATGGTGGTAACTTTTATAAGCCCAGTTAGGGGTATTTTGGAATTTTCTTTGCACAGGGCGAGGATATGGAGATATGATTGGATTTGCAACTGTTTGCGCTGTAGTCGCGGGTTCTGTTGGTAACTTGCAATTTTTGCACGCGGTAATCGAGGAAATCGTGCGGGTATCTTGGAGGGAAAGATTATAGTAGAAAATTTCGGTGCGTAAATATTTTACACTCCGAAATTGGGGGGCGTGTGTTGACACCATTTTTCGACATGTGTCAAAGGAGCTAAGACTTGCATTGATCCGTAGCCGTTTTCTATCGGCATCGGGAAGGTCATCGGTTGAGATTACCGATGAGAGTGAATGCTACAAATGAGATGAAGTTGTTGCCGATGGAAGCAGGACGATTATTGTCGATAAGAGCTGATTGGTGAAAGCAGGTTAATAGTGGGAGTAAAAAGTTGCCGATTGGAGGGTATTACCGATAAGAAGATACTGCCGATGGGTGTAGGGTGACAAGATGGCTGAAGTCAGCAGAAGACTGCCGATGGCGGTAGAAGGAAGTTGCAGATGAAAGGAGTCTGCCGATGGAAGGTTTCATCGCGAAAGAGATGGATATGGAAGCTGGTGATTTTATACCGGTATAATTATAGTAGTTTGAGTCCGACTCTTGCACGGGTCATTTGTTTCCTTAAAAATAAAGTTTAGGAAAGAATTATTATTGTCCGGCTCCTGCGCGAGTCAGTTGTTTCCTTAAAAATAGCAGTTTTTGTTTAGGAAAGATACGAGTCGTGTCTGTTTACAACTCCTTTTGCCGGAGTATAAATATATACCTAGAGGTCGTGAGAAAGACAACAATCATACATCAAGCAAACCTATTACTTTTTATCTACTTTTCCAGCATCTACTTTTATCGCATTAGATCTAGTTTATTTACGAGTTCTTCAAGCTTCGACAGGCTGCATCTCTTTGATCTCCGTCAATGTGATTTATCGAGGGGGATCACTATCTTGTTGCGCAGTTCCTAGGATTCGAACAGTAAAAGGGGAAAAGAAAAGAAATTACGAGCGGCGCAGAATGAAAAATCGCGGGAAGCAGATTGAGAAGGGAAAATATTTACCGCGTGGGAACGTCAAAGTTGATCGCCATTGGAGCAGAAAGAGTTCTTCCAGAAAACTACGCCTTCCGAAGGGAGAAGAAGTTGCCGTTGATCGCCGGAGTTCTTGAGGACACCGGAGGACCCTTGGGAGCGCCGGAGAAGGTTTGGAGACGGGGGTAAAAATGACTACGAGCTCGGAGTGAAAGGCAGATTGGATGGTGGTAACTTTTATAAGCCCAGTTAGGGGTATTTTGGAATTTTCTTTGCACAGGGCGAGGATATGGAGATATGATTGGATTTGCAACTGTTTGCGCTGTAGTCGCGGGTTCTGTTTGTAAATTGCGATTTTTGCACGCGGTAATCGAGGAAATCATGCGGGTATCTTGGAGGGAAAGATTATAGTAGAAAATTTCGGTGCGTAAATATTTTACACTCCGAAATTGGGGGGCGTGTGTTGACACCGTTTTTCGGCATATGTCAAAGGAGCTAAGACTTGCATTGATCGGTAGCCGTTTTCTATCGGCATCGGGAAGGTCATCGGTTGAGATTACCGATGAGAGTGAATGCTACAAATGAGATGAAGTTGTTGCCGATGGAAGCAGGACGATTCTTGCCGATAAGAGCTGATTGGTGAAAGCAGGTTACTAGTGGGAGTAAAAAGTTGCCGATTGGAGGGTATTACCGATAAGAAGATACTGCCGATGGGTGTAGGGTGACAAGATAGCTGAAGTCAGCAGAAGACTGCCGATGGCAGTAGAAGGAAGTTGCGGATGAAAGGAGTCTGCCGATGGAAGGTTTCATTGCGAAGATGGATATGGAAGCTGGTGATTTTATACCGGTATAATTATAGTAGTTTGAGTCCGACTCTTGCACGGGTCATTTGTTTCCTTAAAAATAAAGTTTAGGAAAGAATTATTATTGTCCGGCTCCTGCGCGAGTCAGTTGTTTCTTTAAAAATAGCAGTTTTTGTTTAGAAAAGATATGAGTCGTGTCTGTTTACAACTCTTTTTGCCGGAGTATAAATATGTACCAAGAGGTCGTGAGAAAGACAACAATCATACATCAAGCAAACCTATTACTTTTTATCTACTTTTCCAGCATCTACTTTTATCGTATTAGATCTAGTTTATTTACAAGTTCTTCAAGGTTCAACGGGCTGCATCTCTTTGATCTCCGTCAATCCTTGCAAGTTCCGCGTGGGAGTAACCTGAGCCTTGACGTCCGGACGCATCGCTGTCGTCTCGTTCATCTCTACTCTAGTTATCCTGATCAAGGTTGAGCCTAGTTCAATCTTGTTCTAGTTATCGTCCTTGTCGATTAACTGGTCAAATCAACTGGCACACCTTTGGATATCGAATTTGGGTATAAGCCCGAGGTGTTCGCAAATCCTGACGCTTTTTGTGTCAACAACACATAACAAAATACTCAACTTTAATCTCTTAGAGGTTTTGGAATTTTAAGTACTTAAATAAATTCTCTAGAAATTAAATCTCTCTTAGAACAAGATCATAGCAAATTCTTTTTATTCCCTATCTTATTTAACAGTAACTTAGAGCATCTCCAAGAGCCTTGGTAAAATATACTTTTTAAATCATTGTTTAGAGAGTCATTTAACTAAAAATTATTTTTTATATTTTTATACTCTCCAACAGCTTTTCTATATCTCATGCGCGGTCTAGAGAGTCATTCTCGTCTTCTATATTGGGCTAGCGAAAAACCCAGAATAGAAGATAGCTATATTTGCATAACCATTTTCAAAAGCTGTTGGAGTGTGTTTTTTTCAAAAAAAATCTATATTTCTAGCATTTAGGAATAATATGGAGAGTCTCTTAGAGATGCTCTTAGACAGGAACAAAGTATTTATCCCACTAGATTCAGGTTTTCAAAATGAGATGATATAAATTTAAATTGTGGGGATAACTAAATTGTGAACCATATATACATATGTGAGAAGCACACACACATATATATACATAGTTATTTATTCCTTATTCTAGATAATATTTTTTTATTTGTTTTTCATAATTTTTCTCATTTTTATTTTCTTTCTTAAATAGCAATAATAGCAAACTTTAGAAATAAATGCAGAATTAAAATATGATAGTATACTTACCTTGTGGGGGCTCTCCCCCAAGCTGTTTGATGGCAAGGTCTAAAGCTCTGGTAGTGATGGCAGGTAGCTGAAACTCAAACTACGGATCAGGTACCGTAGATCCTGATGCTCCTCATATTGCTGTTGTTGCATCTCTTGTAGATGATCATTCATATGGTGTTAAGTCTCTGTACTCTGGTCCAAGGTGGACTGGAATCTATCCCGTCTCTGTTCCATATTTGCAAGACCGTGGATAAAATCATTAGCAAAGATACTGGGAGTATCGTCACTTGGCTGTGGAGGCTCCATGTGCTGCTCTGTTGGAGGATAGTAGTCATTTGTTGGAGGCTGATGGTATGGATAGGGTCCTCCAATGCTGAAGTCCATATGCGTCTGGGTAGAGAAAGACATGCGTCCTCTCTGGAATCCTGCTGAAGTCCCTGGATCCCGCGAATAACTAGCAAAATTACCTTGTCCCCAACTATCTCCTACTGCTGATGTTTCCTAATAAGTGGACTGTTCCTCCCATCCTGAGTGATAGCCCCACGGCTATGTGGACTGGTGTGATGGACCTATCTGATCAAAACCAATATGGTGAGTAAAAGCTGGTCCGGCTAGTGTAGCGTCCGTCCCTTCATAGTTTCGTCTCTGTGATCTGGTGAGACGCGCTGAAGTACTTCTCCCAACTGTAGGTCCATATGTCCGCATTTCAAAAACAAAACTCTCTACTGCATAGAGACCAAGTGTCATGTTTGGTAGCTCATATTCATTTGTGTAATTCTTATAAATCATGATTATTTTATTATTCTTTCTCTTGACCAAATGAGCACGGAAAAATAAATCATATCCAATTATTCTTCTAGCAGTAGGAATATAAATGAGAGATGCATTTCCTAATAAATTAAGATTTGTGGCTAAGCATGTAATCCAAGAAGTAAATGGTATGCCACATTTCTTCATTGAAGGAATAAGTATTTAATAATGCAACATTAATTTAACAGGGGATACTTTTCTCTTTTTAATCATGGCATAGAGTAATTTCATTTCCTCAATTCTTATAGTGCCTAATTCTTCTTTAGGAAACAAAGTAACAGCAAGCCATTTGTGCAAAAAGCATAGAGTTGGATGGTGGATTTCCTCAGTGGCTGGTTTGTGACTTGTTTTTAATCAAGAAATACTTTCCCAAACACGTGTTCTATCAAAATCTTTTAAAGCATCATCTATGTCCACTGAGCAACCACTAGCAAAACCTAGCATGACACTAAGATTTTTCAATGAGAGTGATTGATTTATTAAAAATTATAAAACTAACCTCAATCGTTGAGCTCTAAGGTGCATAAAAATTCTATTATGAGTAGTTTGGTACCTTCCTCAGTTAAGTTGCATACATTTTCTCATCCTATATTTCTAAAAACGATTTCGAATTCAGAATCCATACCTGTCTCGAGGAATAATGTGTCATCCAAGATCAGGGTATGCGTGAATTCTTTGTCCTTGATGGCTTCTTGAATGTCTCTTTCCTTTCTTGAATGTAGCTTGAGATGGGCATCTCCCGTGAGCACATTCCTCTCTTGCTCACCATGGTGAGAAGAGGATGAAGCTCTTACGGGTGATGGAGTGTCTACGTCCATCTCAGAGCCAGCTCTTGATGGTGCCCTTGATGAAGTTTGGCTCCGAGTGGTGCGGAAGGAGAGAGCCCTTCCGACGTTCCTCACGGCGCTAATTAATTAATCTCTTGCTCATTTTTCCTGCAAATAATTAAGAACAAGCAAAACTAGTGGAGAGATTAGAGGGGGTTAGAGGTCACTTCTACCGGGAATCCTTGAGCTTAACCCAAACTTCTCTCTCACACTTGATTTTTCTTGATTAATTGAACAGGTTTGGTGTGTCGAGTTTTCTGGGATGAAGAACAAAGAGAGAGTGTGTTCTTCGTGAATGAGAATGTGAGTGGAGAGAGTGAGAGAAAGGAGAGGTGGAGATGTGGTTATGGGTGGCCAACCGACATGGTGTGGGGCCGGCCGGCCCCACCTCATGGCCTCCTGCCTCCTCCTCTTGCTGGTGTTCTCTAGTTGATTAACATGATCAGATGCATGCACCCTTGGATGCTTTTTCGGTGGGAAAGATGTTTTGGCTGGTGGTGAGTGAATGAGTGAATGAGTGAAAGGAGGTTGGATGATAGTGCATGGTGGTAGGTGTGAGGTGAGTTGAAGTGATGGTGAGGTGATATGTGGGTCCCACATGTCTCTCGTATTTATATGGTACAAGTGTAAGAATGAAAAACTAAATTACTTTTTATGAATCTATAAAAAATAAGAATTCTAATGACAGTATTTTTGTATTTTTCTGATACTGCAATAAAAACTACTTACTGTGAGTATTAAATACTGGAAATTAAAACTCTACCATGCAATAAATATTTTTATTTTGTTTTATTAATGCAATGCTTAAAATAATGTTTCGAAAAGTAATATAGAATTTAACTACCTGATAACTTACCGAGTTACTGTTGACGGTCCTTAAATACCAAATCCAACCGTCAACTAAACAAGGATAAGGATCTATATGAAACCAATAACTAGAAATAAGGTTTAAACTAATAGAATTCCACGAGTTTTGCTGAATGTCTATTTCTGGAGGGGGATATCAGGAAATATGGAGGAAAGGCCCACATGTCATGTTTACATAGAGATAAGTATCATCCGCGTGAAAAAGAATACTCTAGAAGGGTCAAGAAGGTGCGGGAAGAAACGAGAGGCCGAGCGGGCCCAGGGGCAGAGTGGCCTCCCTACCCCCTGGGGCGGCCACCCTAGGGCAAAGCCCAATGAGGCTCTGCCTTGTGGACCCTCTCTCCACTGCCTTTTAGGTTGCATCTAAGCCATCCGTTAAGGTCGGTTTGATCCGACGGTCGACGTTCATTTGAGGAGGCTATATAAGGAAGGCCCCGTGACCCTGAGGAGAAGAGCCTTAAGACCTAATTTCATTCCATCTCAAGAGAAGAGGTCCCTGATCAAGCCCTAGAGCCACCACATCAACTAGATCTCTAGTTTAGTATAGCTATATAGGATTAGAACTAGGAGTCAATCTTTGATTGGTTTCCGGATCTATCAAGAGGATTATTGGTAATTCTCTCTCTAGTTCTTCCTTGTTCATCATTTATTCTTCAATATTATGAATATGACTTTGCTCTACTTCATTATATTGTTTATGACTTTACTCTATTTGATTATGTTCTCAATTATATTGTTCTTAGTTTATTATGATTATATGCTTGGCGTAGTTAGATCTGAATCATATGCATGTTTAGGATCGTATAGGGTTTATCCATCAGCACTGTGGGTAAATGATAGATATTGTGTAGGCGTGGTGCCTAAACCATATTTATCTGCGATTGTACCCTACATTCCGGATCGTGAGGTAGTTCGCGGGAGTGACAGTCTTGTTGAGTCCTTTGTAGTCCTCCTCCCATTTGTAGGGCAGGCAGAGCAGTACTATTATGGGGAAGTGATTGCTATGTTTCTCATCTTCCTTAGTAATACTCACTACACATGAATATCTCTTATCTCGTCATGATTGCCAAGTATAATTGCATTAATCATAGTATGCTAGGCTGTATAGTTAAGAATGACTTAGGAAATATTCTTATAGTTTGTCCTAATTCTATGCTAATGAATTGCTAGAATATCTATTGAGGTGCTTATCATTATCTTATGTGGCTACATTTATGCTGATCAATATTTATCTTTTGTCACTATTCATTCATTATCTATATCTTATGTGACACTTATCCTGTATTGAGAGAGATAGATGAAAACTCTCCATTACACATACAGTGATACTCATTACTCATTCTTCATTTATTCCTTAGTATCCCTTTCCAATGGTAAAAATATAAATAACGATACCTGGAATACTCTTGGTTAAAATGGTACATCGATATAATCTATGCGTTTGCAGAAACACATTTATATTTATTATCAGAGCAATTGCATATTTCAATACCGCATCTCTCTGCCATGCTGGGGATGACAACCTGGCTTAAGTGGCATAAGAGATGTCAACAAGCATTTTTTGGCGTCGTTGCCAGGGAAGGTTGATTAGCTATCGAAAGGAATAAATGAGTTATCACTTGCATCACTAATGAGATTGAGGAAACATCAATTCTCTGCTCATACAGCCTTACCCTTGATCTTTGGCTATTTTTCCTATCATTTTTATGCAGAGTAATGTATGAATAGGTTTGATCTTCTAGACAATTTTGTTGAAAATCCTGAAGCATTAATCAGAAGGACAAAAGCCAAGCTCAAGAAAGTAACAGAATCATTATCATTAATATTTCAGCTTGAAGCTTCATCCAATCAAGAAGATCATCAAAACATCGTTCGAGACTTGACACCAGAGTTCGAAGCCATGGCAGACAAGTCAATCCGTGAGTTCTCAGACCCCACCACGGACAACATCCGCACTGGACCTGCTGCGAACATTGATTGGTCATTTGAGCTCAAGCCTGCACTCATCAACATGGTGCAAGCAAGCCAGTTTTGTGGGAAAGCACACGAAGATGCTAGTGCTCATCTCCAACACTTCCTGGAGATTTGCAGCACATTCACTATCAAGGATATTTCCTGTTGACATCGTTTTTCGGCACGTGTCAATTAAGCTAAGACTTGCATTGATCGGTAGCCATTTTTTATCGGCATCAGAAGATCATCGGTTAATGTTACCGATGAGTGAATGCTGTGAAAATGATAAGTTTGTTGCCGATGGAAGCTGGACGATTCTTACCGATAGGAGTGAATTGGTAAAGACAAGTTTCCAATGGAGGTGAAGAGTTGCCGATGCCGATTGGAAGGCATTACCGATGAGGAGATGATGCTGATGGGCACGGGGTGACGTGGCGGTTGATGTCAGCGGGAGATTGCCGATGGCAATAGAAGGAAGTTGCGGATTGAAGAGTCTGCCGATGGAAAGTTTCATCGAAGAGAAGATATAAGGCAACTGGTGATCTCATACCAGTATTATTATAGAAGTTTGAGTCCGACTCTGGCACAAGTCGTTTGTTTCCTTAAAAGTAGAGGTGTCTGTTTAGGAAATAGTATTGTTATTTGGGTCCGACTTCTGCGCGAGTCAGTTATTTCCTTTAAAATAGGAGGTTGTTTTATTTAGGAAAGGTACAAGTCGTGTCTGTCTACAACTCCTATTGATGGAGTATAAATATGTACCTAGGGGTCGTGAAAAACAATGAATCATACATCAAACAAATCAATTACTCTTATTTACTTTTACTACAATTTACCCTTTTATTGCATTAGTCTTAGTTTATCTACGAATTCTTCAAGCTGCGACGGGCTGCATCTCCTTGACCTCTGTCAAACCCTTGCAAGTTCCGCGTGGGAGTAATCTGAGCTTTGACATCCGGGCGCATCGCTATTGTCTCGTTCAGCTCTGCTCTAGTTATCTTGATCAAGTCTGAGTCTCAACATCTGGGCGTATCGCCGTTGTCTTGTTTGGATCTTGTTCTAGTTATCGTCCTTGTCGATTAACTGGTCAAATCGACTGGCACACCTTTGGATATCGAATTCGGGTAATAGCCCGAGGTGTTCGCAGATCCTGACGATTTTTGTGTCAACACCTCTTTTGGCACACCCGGTGGGACAAATTATACATCTATCATGGGTGATAACTCCGACGTTAACCAGAGGAACGTCATTGAAGTCTCCGAGGCCGATCTAAAAGATCATCAGAGGCTGGCTATGGAGCGGGCTATGGAGGAGTACAAGCAATTGTATCTGAAGTCCTTCAGCCTAAGCAGGAGCGGCGAAGCCATCCAGAAGCAAGATCCGCCATTGCCGCGGCAGGTCATGTATGATGTCAATCTTGGTAAGCTGCAAGAGATGGTTAATTCTGCCTTAAATCAAGCATTAATTAGCCACTCCAATGTGCTATCCAATACTGTATACAATGCTATCATGCAATCTTTCAAAGAAGGACAAGCACCTCAGTATGTTGGTCCAGCATATCATCAACCTGGATCGGCATCTATAAACCCATCGGCAACCCCAATGGCGTCTTCCACTCCCGTGGATCCGTCTGCCGATGCGGCTACACCGCCAAGACCAAGTCCTGAAAGCATCACCAAGCTTAGTGCAGATCCAGTGGCGTCGGCAATGTCGGGACCTGCTAACCAGAATCATCCAGCTCCTACCAACTGGTGGGGTTACGGTATGCCTTCAAATTTTCTACGTCTTCTCCGACTGTACAATTGCCATCAGAAGATTTCCAGGTGGTGATTCCTAAAGTACCTCTGATGCCACCATCGGCAAATGTTGTGCCGATGCAACAGAGCATAGCAACTGGGAGTCAGCCTATGCTAGTAAATCCTCAAGCTGGAGTACTAACACATAAAGGTAACCAATTTGTTAACTACTCTAAGGTGCAGGAGCAGCAGGCGCCGGTTAGCTATCAGCCATCGGTAAGTCACATGCCGATGATTTGTAATCCTGGATGGACCAATTAGCCGCCGGCTCAATAGCCTGGCATACAAATGTATCATTATGGAAGTCCAGCAAACACTCGAGCATCGGTACAACAACCGATGAATGTGATACCACAACATGATCCAGTGAGCATGCAAGGTCACCCATCGACCAATCAGCCGATGTATAACGTCCAGATGACTGGTGCTGCGCCCGTGACGACTACTCTGCATCATCTTCTACCAAGACCTGAAGGGGCGCATTAGCCGGTTCCACCAGTCAACAACCAGCCAATGAGTCGGCAAGAGCAGGATACATATTGGACCGATAAGATTGCCGAAGTGATGAAAGAGCAATTCGGCATTAAACCCAAGGTTAACACATATTCTTATCGGACGCCATATCCTCCGTCATATGATTTAATTCCTCTTCCAAATCGGTACAAGGTACCGGATTTTACCAAGTTCTCTGGCCAAGAGGACACGTCGACGATGGAGCATATCAATCGCTTCATTATCCAGTGTGGAGAAGCTGCCAGCAGAGAATAGCTAAGAGTGAGATTGTTCTCATCATCATTGTCTGGATCGGCATTCATATGGTTTATATCATTGCCTCCAAACTCTGTAATCACATGGGCCGATCTAGAGAAGCAGTTTCATAAATACTTCTTCGCTGACATACATGAGAAGAAGATTACCAATTTGGTTAAGCTGAGGCAACGTAACAACGAATCGGTGGAAAACTTTGTTCAAAGGCTGCGAGACGTAAAGAACAAGTGCTACAGCCTGGTACTTGATGATCGGCAACTGGCAGATTTGGCTTTCCAAGAACTACTGCCGCATATCAAAGATAAGTATGCGTCTCAAGAATTTGAAAGCCTAAGTCATCTGGTGCAAAGGATTGCCGATCAAGATGTCAAAACCTTTGAACCCAGGAATACTTGGAATAAGAAGGTGACCTTTATTGGGCAAGAAGAAGATTCCGGGTCATATGAAGAGCTAAGCATCGGTGCGGCCGAATGGGTGAAGGATAAGAAATCTGTGTCTTGTCCATTTGGCTAGAAGGAAGCTAAAAGGTTCACCTTTGACATCACCAAGGCCAATAGGATGTTTGACTTGTTACTTCAAGAAGGGCGAATCAAGTTAGTGCCTAACCAAGTAATTCCATTGGCCGAAGAGCTCAGAAAGATTAGGTATTGCAAGTGGCACAATGCGACTTCGCACAATACCAATGACTGCAAGGTATTCAGGCAGCAGTTGCAGTCAGAAATTGAATCTGGATGAATCAAATTTGAAAATTCTAAAGTCCAGAAACCGATGAAGATTGATCAGCACCCGTTTCCAAATAATATGGTGGAAACTAGTGGAAAAACTAAAGTGCTAACATCGGAAGCTGCCAGGAAGAATGCATCGGTAGATCCTAACCATCAAGTAGCTGAGCATGACGAGAGGAGGTTTGCCGATGACAGAAAGGGCAAGGAAGTTGCCGATGAAAATAGCAGTGCCAAGAGGGCTCCTGGTGTTGTAATCACGCATAGGCGGCCAAAACAAGATTATCGGCAATCACAAGAGGAGCGGTGTCGGCAGGAAGAAGAAGAGTACCAAGAGTGGCTTTGGCATAAGGACCATTGGAAGTGTCCCTTCTTCGTTCACTGCTTGGAGGAAGGCATCAAGCTACCTACTACCGATAATTGTCCCGAATGCAATGGATATTACACTGCTAACCGGTCAGAAAAGAAGCTTTGTTTTGACGATCGAGCATCCAGGTATGCCAGGCCGCTCAGAGGAAAGAAATCGGCACATGACCAACTGGGGGGCAAGCTCAGCGCGCATAACAGGCTTGGCAGACGTGTTGATCAAGAGGAGCTTGAGGAGATGGCCAATGCAAGAGTGCCTGATGAAGAAATATTCTCCAGAGATCCAAACATCAGGAGAAGTGCCGATGCAAGCAGTGAAAGGCAGCATCAGCCCGTTTGGAAAACCAAACTTCCTCAATGGTGCCCTAAGGGTCTGACGAAAACTCAGAAAAGGAGAATCCAGCGCGAACGCCAAAGTGACTTATATGACGGTGAAAATCCTTCAAGGGAAAAGCAATGGACGCCAAAGCGCAAGGATAGGGATCCATCGGCAGAAATCAATATGGTTGTCATATTGCCGATGGAGTTCTTGGCACCCGTCAGCGACGGAGAAGAGGCTGCTGAAATGGCGCAATTGGTGTTGGATCCGATGACAAATGTCTTTGAGAAGCCTACTAATGGCGAAAGGCAGCACCTAAGGGCTCTGTTCGTCAAAGGCAAGGTAGACGGACAACCTATAACAAAGATGCTAGTAGATGGTGGGGCATCAATCAACATAATGCCGTACGTCATGTTCAGGAAGCTTGGGAAAGGCGACCAAGACTTAGTCAAAACGGACATGAAGCTCAAAGACTTTGAAGGCAATGTGTCACCAGCCATGGGAGCCGTATGCGTTGAATTGACCATCGGCAGTAAGACTTTGTCGACGACGTTTTTTGTGATTAGTGGCAAAGGCACCTACAACTTGCTCCTAGGAAGGTATTGGATCCATGCCAATTGCTGTATTCCTTCTACTATGCATCAGAGCCTTGTGCAGTGGGTCGGAGACAAGATTGAAGTCGTCCGAAGTGAAGCCCCATCGATCGTTGCATCGGTAGAATCGGAAACTTATGAGCAGACCAGGTGCATATCCGGTGAAGCTTGGGACATAGAGTTCCTCAAAGTTGCCGATTACCGCATTATACCGATCCAAGCAGTCGATCCCGAAAAAGAGTTTTAATGGATCGATTCGCTGATGATGGAAAGTTAGGACAGGGCTTCACATCCGCCGATGATTTACTCGAGATAGACATCGGCGATGGTAGTAAACATAGGCCCACTTTTATTAGTGCTAAGTTAGATTCCTGATGTAAACAACAGTTAACTAATTTATTAAAGGAATACAAAGATTGTTTTGCTTGGGATTACACAGAGATGCCTGGTTTAGACCGATCAATAGTTGAACATCGGTTGCCTATTAAATCTGGTTTTCAACCGCATCGGCAACCTACGCGTCGATGTAATCCTATGGTGTTGCCTGACATTAAAACTGAAATTACAAAGTTAATTGAAGCTGGGTTTATTCGGCAGTGTCGATATGCCGATTGGATTTCTAATGTGGTTCCTGTATATAAGAAGAATGGAAAACTTCGTGTTTGTATTGATTTCAGGAATCTCAACAAGGCCACACCGATGGATGGTTATCCGATGCCCGTTGCCGATCTACTGATCGATGCTGCTGCTGGACATCAAATCATTAGCTTCATGGATGGTAACACTGGATATAATCAGATATTCATGGCTGAAGAAGACATATCCAAGACTGCTTTCAGATGTCCAGGTCATGTCGGTTTATTTGAGTGGGTTGTAATGACCTTTGGCTTGAAGAATGCCGGTGCTACTTATCAGAGAGCAATGAATTTTATCTTTCATAAGTATATCGGCGCGATAGTCGAAATCTATATTGATGATGTGGTGGTCAAGTCTGGAGATTTTGAAAAGCATCTTGCCGATTTGCGAAAAATCCTGGAATGCACAAGGGAGGATGGATTGAAGATGAATCCTAACAAGTTTGCATTTGGCGTATCGGCAGGTCAGTTTCTGGGTTTTATGGTGCATCAGAGAGGCATTGAGATCGGCAGAAAATCTGTTGATGCAATTAACAAAGTGGTTGCTCCTGCAAACAAAACTGAGCTACAATCCTTAATCGGCAAGATTAATTTCATTAGGAGGTTTATATCTAACTTATCTGGTAAGATTAAATCTTTTAGTCCATTGTTAAAGCTGAGAGCCGATCAAGAGTTTACATGGAAAGAGGAACAACAGTTAGCCTTGGAGGAGATCAAAAGATATTTGGTAAACCCTCCAGTCTTGGTTCCACCTCAACACGGGAAACCTTTCAGATTGTATTTGTCTGCCGATGACAGTGTTATTAGATCAACCTTAATTCCAGAATTTGAGGGAAAGAATGTGTGATATATTATTTGAGCAGAAGGCTGGTAGATGCTGAGACAAGGTATTCAGCTATAGAAAGATTATGCTTGTGTTTATGTTGACACAAAAAGCGTTAGGATCTGCGAACACCTCGAGCTATTACCCGAAAGTCAATATCCAAGGTGTGCCAGTCGATTTGACCAGTTAATCGATAAGGACGATAACTAGAACAAGATCCAAGCAAGACAACGGCGATACGCCCAGATGTCAGGACTCAGACTTGATCAGGATAACTAGAGCAGAGCTGAACGAGACAACAACGATGCGCCCGGATGTCAAGGCTCAGATGACTCCCACGCGGAACTTGCAAGGATTTGACGGAGATCAAGGTGATGCAGCCCGTCGAAGCTTGAAGAACTCGTAGATAAGCTAAGACTAATGGAATAAAGGGTAAATTGCGGTAAAAGTAGAATAAGAGTAAATTGATTTGTTTTTGATAGATTGATATATTTTACACGCAGCCCTTGGGCACATATTTATACTCCCGCATGGAGAGTTGTACAGAGACACGACTCGTACCTTTCCTAAACAAAACTCTATTTTATGGAAATAACTGACCTGCGCAGGAGTCGGACCTAGATAACAGTAATATTTTCCTAAACAGACACCTCTATTTTTAAGGAAAACAAACGACTCGTGCAAGAGTCGGACTCAAACTTCTATAACAATACTGGTATAAAATCACCAGTTTCCTTATGTCTTTCCTTCGATGAAAACTTTCCATCGGCAGACTCCTTCAATCCGCGACTTCCTTCTTTTGCCATCGGCAATCCTTTGCTGATGTCAACCGCCACATCACCCTGTACCCATCGACACTCCATGCCCATCGGCATCATCTCCTCATCGGCAATCGGCATCGGCAACTTTGCAGTTCTGGTGACTTGACTTCACCAATTAACCCTTATCGACAAGAATTATCCAGCTTCCATCGGCAACAAACTTATCCTTTTCACAACTTTTACCTTCATCGGTAATACTGACCTATGACTTCCCGATGCCGATGGAAAACGGCTGTCGATCAATACAAGTCTTAGCTTATTTGACCACGTGCCGAAAAACGGTGTCAACACATGCCCCCCAATTTCGGAGTGTAGAATATTTTACGCGCCGAAATTTCTTCTGCTATAAGTGTTCCCTCCAAGATGACCGCACGACTTCCTTGATTACCGCGCGCAAAACTGCAATCTATTAACAAAATTCCGCGACTGCAGCACGAACAGTTATAAATCCAATCATACCTCCTCGATTGCCGCACATACCTATCGCATACCCTTCCACATTCCTGCTCAGTACGAAGAAAATTCCAAAATACCCCTGACCAGACTTATAAAAATTTCCGTCATCCAACCTGTTCTTTACCCTGAGCCTACTTTCACTTTCACCTGCCTTTGTCTTCAACCTCGGCGGCGACTCCAGCGGCGACTCCGAAGAACAATCCCGCGAACTCAAGCGGTAGCATCTTCTTCCAGCGGAACACAAATAGCACCAATGGCGATCCATTTCGACGTCCCCAAGGTAAATCTGTCCCCTTCTCACTCCATCTTCTGCAAGCTCCTTCTCCATATCAATTTTATAATCCCTTTTTCCCCTTTCTTTCTTTGATTTTCCCGAAACCTAGGGACTGTACAACAAAGTAGTTATCCCAATTGAGCAGTCCAACTTCAATTGCCTAGGTCCAATGGGCAATCCTGATCCCATCAATCTGATTAACGCGGAGGCCAACCGCATCCCTTTCAAATCTGAATGCTTTAGCCTAGGGTTATGGAAAGATGCCTTCCGTTCATGGCCTAGACCCACCAAGGGATGGAAGAACTGGTACCTTTGAGTAATCAGAACATAGCAAGTCTACTGGTCAGAGCGTAACCTAGACCAATGCATCAGGCTCTCCATTGCCGATATGGAGAAGAACGAGAACATGATGATGGCACCCTCTTACTTCTGGTCGGTCACAATGAACGCTTTCTCATTCAGACATGGACCTGCCACCCCCACTCTTGCCGATGTGCATATGCTTACCGGCTTAGATGTCTCCTCTGTCGATACTCCTGCCCTGTTCAACAGGAAGGTTGAGTATAAAGTGAACACACGTAATATCGGCGGTTGGACTGGTTACATTCAGGAATACCAGAAGACTGGATTGGTAGGTCAGAGGGAACACGCCACCTTCTTGAACATGTGGCTAGAAAAATTCATCTTCTGTGGCAAAACTGTCGGACCTACCACAATGTACCTCTCGGCAGCAGAACTCCTAGCCGATGGAACAAGACTCCCTCTCGGCCGATACCTCCTTGGATCGGTATATCGCCTTTTACACCAAGTGTCCAAGAAGCTATTGCTAGGCGAGTCCATCGGCAACCTCGGGGGTCCTTGGTGGTTCATAAACATGTGGTTAAATGCACACATGTACAAGGTTCTTCAATTTGACCTATTCGCTCAGCAATTTCCAAGAGATATATCGGAAGACTTTGCATTTGAGGAAGATGAATCGGCAACTCGTCCCCCACTCAATTTCGGGGAGGCTATCATAGTGCTGCCAGGGACCGACGCCAATGCAGACCAGTTCAGCAGATTCTTCCAAAAACTCTACAACGGAATCCCTGCTACAGAACGGCTTTGGTGGCCTTACATCGACGAGGATAACCGATTCCCCTTGCTATTCAACCTTACCGATGGGAACGTGCCTCAGAATGAAGTAATCATGAAAGCCAGCATTGTTCCCTGAGCTATTCCAGTTAACATTTTCGGGACTGGGAAGAATGCTCCTCCATCCTTCGAATTCTATTACCCATCGGTAGCAGCAAGACAACTGACATTTGGCCAGCTACCGATCAAGCTCTGCTATGCCAAGGTAGTAAAACCAAGACAAACCATCTCCAGCGCCATGGACTGGAACAAGGTCATCAATCTCCCTCCCGATGCCGATACATCGGACATTGACCTATCCTCCTGGGCACCGACTTCTTTCATCATGGAGGAATACAAATTTTGGTGGCAAGAATGGAGAAATCAACTATTCGCCAAGTCATTGCACTACTATCGGCATTTGATTGACGCCGATTACGCCATTCCCGATGATGCAGTAAGTTTTTATTCCAATGCATTTCTTATTATTTACCTCTATCATCGGTATCTGACCTTCTTTTTTTAACAGACTGATGATCCGATCCCCAAAATGAGCAGGAGTGGCAAGCCCTTCCGCGTCCGAGTGATGAGCCCAATATCAGTCATCGGCAATAATGCCCCTACACTGACTGCCTTCACTCCGTAGAGGGTCCCCAAAGTCACTCTGAAGTCAAGGTCGACGCCTACAATGACCACTGCTACTCCATTGGCTGCCACTGCCATTTTGGCACGAGCTTTCCTAGTAAGTTTCAGTTTTATTTGCACCGATCATAAACTACTTCATCGGCAACATTTATTTCATGTAACTTACATTCTTCAGGCAGCGAGGTCATCGGCAGCTGCTCCAAACGTACAAGCTTCCCCGACTTCTGCTGCCGATGCCCCCAGGCTTCACCAAAACGAGCTGGTTCTCCCACTGCTGCACCAAAGAAGAAACGCCTGAGGCGAACCGCTCCAGCTACCGACGCACCAACAGCAGAGCCATCCTCAGCTCCTATCCCTGATCATCCACTGGACGACGTCTCCGACCAGGAGATAACACCACCTGCTACAACAACAGAGGCGACATCGGCATCGGCACCTTTACCAGCTGAGATTCCTGATCAGAGAACGACATCACCGCCACAAGAGCCAGCCGCCACAACAGAAACAATGCCAACAACAGCACCTACAACATCAACCGCTCCTCCTACGGAAGCGTGTTCATCGGCAACCGCTGCCGATCTCCAAGAGGATGAGGCCGTACCATCTGACTTCCCAAGCCCCAGGCAAGAAATCCGCTTTAAGATGGTAAGCCGATTATCTAAAGACTTGCAGTATAAACTTATGATCGGCAAACTCTAACTTTCTCCTTTTCAGGCCCAAGACTCTCCCGATAGCTTGTTCTCTTTCGGCGTCAACCTCCCTGACGAAGATGAAAATCAAGAAGGCTCTGCTCTAGCAGATAGCTTATTCTCCTTCGCCGTCAACCTTCCCGATGAAGAAGAAGACAAAGAAAGCTCTGCTCCAGCCTTATCGGCAGATGTCAAATTCAAGCTTGGAACACTGCTCTCCTTGCTGCAACAAGACACATCTCTTCTCGTCCAAGATTCAACTGCAGCAAAGACAGCTTTCAAGGACATCCAAGGTCATTTATCTGCCGATACAGAAGAAATACTCTTCCAGGCGGCTTTTCTCGAGAGCAAGCAACTCCAATATCAAAGTCTCTCTCGTCGCATAGCCGACAAGACTGCCCGATCGAAGCTTGAAGAAGAGATGCTTAAATTCAAACAAGTTGCCGATGAGAAGCACAAAGACATCGGCCAAGTAGAAGCTTCTGGCACTGATCTTGAGCAAGAGATCGTTCAGCTATTAGCAAGAAAGGAAGAGCTGCTGACTGAACTGAAAAGGGTCGACGAAGCCCTGACTATAGCCAGCCAAAAGAAAGCTCAACTGCCCAATACCATCAAGGCTTTGCGACAAGAAAGAGACGCGAACGCTCAATAAGCTATCGTGCTGAAGAAGAAGATCAAGCCGATCGAAGGGTCTGCCAATGATGATGCCAAGGAGATGGAAGAAATAGAGCAAATTCGCCTGCGTGCGATATCAGCTATCCAATCCTTGTTGTAATTTGCTACAATTCATCATATCGGCAAATGTAATAGTAACACTTGATTTTGCTCTATAACATAATGTCAGTATGCTTTTACCGATGTTTTATAACTTTCTCTTTCATCGGCATTCAAATGAGCACTCTATGCGTCTACCCAAACACTAGGGTAATATTTCTTCAAGTATTTGCCGTTGATTGCTCTGGAGAATGCAATTCCTTCGAGAGTTTCCAAAATATAAGCATTATCAGGAGCAGACTGTTTTATCCGATAAGGACCTTCCCAATTGGGAGATCATTTTCCAAACTTAGAACTCTTAGTCCCAATCGGTAAAATCAACTTCCATACCAGATCACCATCGGCAAATTGCTTCACCTTCACTTTCTTGTCATACCATCTGGCAACCCTTTTCTTATTTTCTTCAATGCTGATCAAAGCCCTCAACCGATGACCTGCTAAGTCTTCTAACTCATCCTCCATAAGAGTACCATAATCATCGGTTGTTAATTGATCTTGAAAAGATAATCGCTTGAAACCAGTTTTAATTTCCCAAGGCAGGACAACATCGTGTCCATAGACTAACTGATACGGCGAAACTTTGGTTGCACCATGGCACGCCATCCGATATGACCATAGAGCTTCATTTAACACCACATGCTACCTTCTAGGGTTCTCCTCAATCTTGCATTTTATAAGCTTGATAACTCCTTTATTAGTTGCTTCAGCCTGACCGTTAGCTTGAGCATAATAAGGAGAAGAATTCAATACCTTGAACCCCATACCAGCAGCAAATTCATCAAACTCTCCCGATGTGAACATGGTTCCTTGATCGGTAGTAATAGTTTGAGGAATACCGAATCGGTAAACAATGTGTTCTTTTACAAAATCCACCATGTTTGCCGATGTCACCTTCTTCAAAGGAATCGCCTCCACCCACTTCGTGAAGTAATCGGTAGCAACAAGTATAAACTTATGCCCCTTGCTTGACGACGGATAAATCTGTCCGATGAGATCAATGGCCCATCCTCTAAACGACCAAGGCTTGATTATAGGATTCATTACCGATGCAGGCACCCTCTGGACATTACTAAACTTCTGACAATCTTGGCACCCTTTAAAATAGCTGAAGCAATCCTCAAGAATTGTTGGCCAATAATATCCATTCCGCCTAATCATCCATTTCATTTTGAATGCCGATTGATGTGCTCCGCACATACCTTCATGGATTTCACCCATCAACTCCTTTGATTCTTCTTTACTAAGGCATCTGAGCAAAACACCATCAATTGTCCGATAATACAATTCATTATCCAGGAGCACATACTTAGTGGCTTGGAACCTTAGACGCCTCTCAACCTTCTTAGTTGGATCCCTTAAGTAATCGGCGATCTCCTTTTTCCAGTCATCGGCAACCATTACCGATGTCATGACTTCTTGAATCGGCTGATATCCCGAAGCATTCTGTGCTAACCGATTGGCCTCTTCATTATGCAACCTAGGAATATGCTCAAGGCGGTACTCTTTGAATTCTTTTAATAACTGCAAGCATCTTTCATGGGTTGCAATTAAAGCTTCACTTCGGCATTCATATGTCCCAATCAATTGGTTGATTACCAACATAGAATCACTGAAGATCTCAACAGCATCGGCACGTACTTCTCTGAGTAATTCCAAACCTTTTAGTAGAGCCTGGTATTAAGCCTGATTGTTTGTTGAAGTAACAACAATCGGCAACGAAATCTCATACTTCCGTCCTCGGGGTGAAATCAAGAGAACACCGATACTTGCTCCTTCTTTGCACGTAGACCCATCAAAGAACAAAGTCCAATGAGCAATCTCTACAGAGCTTACCACATTGCAATGCTGAGTAACAAAATCAGCCATCACCTGACCCTTAACTGCCTTAGCCGATTTGTACTTCAGATCAAACTCTAAAAGTGCCAAGATCCACTTACCGATTCTCCCACTTAACATCGGCATTGACAACATATACTTAACCACATCATCTTTGCAGATAACAGTGCATTCAGCCGACAATAAATAATGCCTCAATTTTATGCAAGAGAAATATAAACATAGACACAATTTCTCTATGGCCGAATATCTGGTCTCAGCATCCACTAACCTTCTGCTCAAATAATATATTACACGTTCTTTCCCTTCAAATTCTTGAATTAAGGCTGATCCGATAACACCGTCATCGGCAGACAAATACAACATGAAAGGCTTCCCGTGTTGAGGTGGAACCAAGACTAGAGGGTTTACCAAATATTTTTTGATCTCCTCCAAGGCTAACCGCTGTTCTTCTTTCCATGTAAACTCTTGATCGGCTTTCAGCTTCAGCAATGGACTAAAAGACTTAATCTTACTAGATAGATTGGATATAAATCTTCTAATAAAATTAATCTTGCCGATCAAGGATTGCAGCTCAGTCTTGTTTGTAGGAGCAACCACTTTGTTAATTGCATCAATAGATCTCCTGCCGATCTCAATACCTCTTTGATGCACCATGAAACCCAGAAATTGACCTGCCGATACACCAAATGCACACTTGTTAGGATTCATCTTCAACCCATGCTCGCTTATGCATTCCAAGATTTTTCGCAAATCGGCAAGATGCTTCTCAAAATTTCCGGACTTAACCATCACATCATCAATGTAGATTTCGACTATCGTGCCGATATATTTATGAAAGATGAAATTCATTGGTCTCTGATAAGTAGCACCGGCATTCTTCAAGCCAAAAGTCATGACAACCCATTCAAATAAACCGACATGACCTGGACATCTGAAAGCAGTTTTGGATATGTCTTCTTCAGCCATAAATATTTGATTATATCTAGCATTACCATCCATGAAGCTAATGACTTGATGTCCAATAGCAGCATCAATCAGCAGATCGGCAACGGGCATTGGGGAGCCATCCATCGGTGTAGCCTTGTTGAGATTCCTGAAATCAATACAAACACAAAGTTTCCCATTTTTCTTATATACAAGAACCACATTAGAAATCCATTCGGCATATCGGCATTGCCGAATAAATCCAGCTTCGATTAACTTTGTAATCTCAGCCTTAATGTCAGGTAGAATGGTAGGATTGCATCGGTGCGCAGGTTGCCGATGTGGTTGGAAACCAGACTTAATAGGTAACCGATGTTCGACTATCGATCGGTCTAAATCAGGCATCTCCGTATAATCCCAAGCAAATAATCTTTGTATTCCTTTAATAAATCAGTCAACTGTTGCTTACATTGGGAATCTAATTTAGCACTAATAAAAGTAGGCCTATGTTTACTACCATCGTCGATGTCTATCTCGAGTAAATCATCGGCAGATGTGAAGCCCTGTCCTAGTTTTCCATCATCAGCGAATTGATCCATTAAAACTCTCCTTCAGGACCGACTGCTTGGATCGGTGTAGTGTGGTAATCGGCAACTTTGAGGAACTCAGTGTGCCAAGCTTCACCTGATATACACCTGGTTTGCTCATAAGTCTCCGATTCTGCCGATGCAACAATGGACGGAGTTTCACTCCGGATGACTTCAATCTTGTCTCCAACCCACTGCACAAGGCTCTGGTGCATGGTAGAAGGAACACAACAATTGGCATGGATCCAATCCCTTCCTAGGAGCAAGTTGTAGGTGCCTTTGCCACTAATCACAAAAACGTCGTCGGCAAAGTCTTACTGCCGATGGTCAATTCAACACATACGGCTCCCATGGCTGGTGACACATTGCCTTCAAAGTCCTTGAGCTTCATGTCCGTTTTGACTAAGTCTTGGTCGCCTTTTCCAAGCTTTCTGAACATGACATGTGGCATTATGTTTATCGACGCCCCGCCATATACCAGCATTTTTGTTACGGGCTGTCCATCCACCTTGCCTTTAACAAACAGGGCCCTCAAGTGCTGCCTTTCATCGTCAGCAGGATTCTCAAAGACAGCTGCCATAGGGTCCAGCACCAATTGCGCCATCTCAGCAGTCTCTTCATCATCACTGACAGGTGCCATGAACTCCATCGGCAATATGACGACCATATTAATTTCTGCCGATGGATCCCGATCCTTGCGTTTTGGCCTCCACTGCTTCTCCTTTGAAGGATATTCGTTGTCATACAAGTCATTTTGGCGTTCGCGTTGGATCCTTCTCTTCTGATCTTGGTCAGACCCTTGGGGCACCATTGGGGAAGCTTGGTTTTCCAAACAAGTTGGTGCTGCCTCTCATTGTTTGCATCAGCACCACTCCTGATGTTTGGATCTCTGGAGAATACTTCTTCATCAGGCACTCTTGCATTGGCCATCTCCTCCAGCTCCTCTTGATCAACACGCCTGCCAAGTCTGCTATGCGCGCTGAGCTTGCCCCCGAGTCGGTCATGTGCCGATTTCTTCTCTCTGAGCGGCCTGGCATACCTGGATGCTCGATCATCAAAACAAGGTTTCTTACCTGACTGATCGGCAGTGTAATACCCATTGCATTCAGGACAATTATCGGCAGTAGGTAATTTGATGCCTTCTTCCCAACAGTGAACGAAGAAGGGACACTTCCAGTGATCCTTATGCTGAAGCCATTCTTGATGCTCTTCTTCTTCCTGCCGATATCGCTCTTCACGTGATTGCCGATACTCTTGCCTTGGCTGCTTATGCGTGATTATAACACCAGGAGCCCTCTTGGCACTGCTACCCTCATCGGCAAGTTTCTTACCTTTTCTGTCATTGGCAAACCTCCCCTCATCACGTTCAACCACTTGATGACCAGGATCTACCGATGCATTTCTCCTGACAGCTTCCGATGTCAGCACTTTAGTTTTTCTGCTAGTTTCCACCATATTATTTGGAAACGGGTGCTGATCAATCTTCATCAGTTTCTGGACTTTAGAATTTTCAAATTTGATTCGTCCAGATTCAATCTCTGACTGCAACTGCTGCCTGAATACTTTGCAGTCATTGGTAGTGTGCGAAGTTGCATTGTGCCACTTGCAATACCTGATTTTTCTGAGCTCTTCGGCCGATGGAATTACTTGGTTAGGCGCTAACTTGATTCACCCTTCTTGAAGTAATAAATCAAACATCCTATCGGCCTTGGTGATGTCAAAGGTAAACCTTTCAACTTCCTTCTGGCCGAATGGACAAGACACAGATTTCTTATCCTTCACCCATTCGGCCGCGCCGATGCTCAACTCTTCATCTGACCCAAAATCTTCTTCTTGCTCAATGAAGGTCACCTTCTTATTCCAAGTCTTCCTGGGTTCAAAGGCTTTGACATCCTGATCGGTAATCCTTTGCACCAGATGACTTAGGCTTTCAAATTCTTGGGACGCATACTTATCTTTGATATGCGGCAGTAGTCCTTGGAAAGCCAGATCCACCAGTTGCCGATCATCGAGTACCAGGCTGTAGCATTTGTTCTTTACGTCTCGCAGCCTCTGAACAAAGTTTTCCACCGATTCATCATTGCGCTACCTCAACTTGACCAAATCGGTAATCTTCTTCTCATGTATGCCAACGAAGAAGTATTTATGAAACTGCCTCTCTAGATCGGCCCATGTGATTACAGAGTTTGGAGGCAATGATATAAACCATGTGAATGCCGATCCAAACAATGATGATGAGAACAATCTCACCCTTAGTTCCTCTCTGCTAGCAGCTTCTCCACACTGGATAATGAAGCGATTGATGTGCTCCATCGTTGATGTGTCATCTTGGCCGGAGAATTTGGTAAAATCAGACACTTTGTACCGATTTGGGAGAGGAATTAAATTGTAAGCTGGAGGATACAACGTCCGATAAGAGTATGTATTAACCTTGGGTTTGATGCCGAATTGTTCTTTCATTACTTCGACAATCTTATCGGTCTAATACGCATCCTGCTCTTGCCGACTCATTGGCTGGTTGTTGACTGGTGGAGTCGGCTGATGCACCCCTTCAGGTTTTTGTAGAAGATGGTTTGGAGTAGTTGGCATGGGCGCAACACCAGTCATCTGGACGTTAGTCATCGACTGACTTACTGATGAATAGGCATGTACACTCACTGGATTCTGTTGAGTCATCATATTCACCGGTTGCTGTACCGATGGTCCACTAGTGTTTGCTGGACTTCCATACTGATACATTAGTACGCCAGACGGCTGAACTGACGGCTGATTGGTCCATCCAGGATTATAAGTCATCGGCATATGACTTACCGATGGCTGATAGCTAACTGACACTTGCTGCTCCTGCACCTTAGAGTAATCAACAAATTGGTTACCTTGATGTGCTTGTACTCCGGTTTGAGGAATTACAACCATAGGCTGACTCCCAGTTGCTATACTGTGTTGCATCGGCACAGAGCTTGCCGATGGTGGCATCAGAGGTATTTTAGGAATCACTTGAAAATCTTCTGATGGCACTTGTGCAGTTGGAGAGGACGTAGAATAATGCATCATAGGGACCACCGGCTGTGATTGCATTGCCGATGTCATAGAGCCCTTCCAAGCTGAACCGTCTCCCTGCACCAGATTAGAACCAGCGGATGGATTTGAAGGCATACCGTAACCCCACCAGTTGGCAGGCGCTGGATGATTCTGGATAGCAGGTCCTGACATTGCCGACGCCACTGAATCTGCGCTAAGCTTGGTGACGCTCTCAGGACTTGGTCTTGGCGGTGTAGCCACATTGGCAGACGGATCCATGGAGTGGAAGACGCCATTGGGGCTGCCGATGGGTTTATAGATGCCGATCCAGGTTGATGATACGCTGGACCAACATATTGAGGTGCATGTCCTTCTTTGAATGATTGCATAACAGCGTTGTAGACAATATTGGACAGCACACCGAAGTGGCTAATTAATGCTTGATTTAAGGCAGAATTAACCATCTCTTGTAACTTACCAGGATTGGCATCATACGTGACCTACCGCGACAACGGCGAATCTTGCTTCTGGATTGCTTCGCCGCTCCTACTTAGGCTGAAGGATTTCATATACAATTGCTTGTACTCCTCCATAGCCCGCTCCATGGCCAGCCTCTGATCATCTTTTAGATCGGCCTTGGAGACTTCGATGACGTTCCTTTGGTTAACGTCGGAGTTATCACCCATGATAGATGTATAATTTATATAATCGGGTCCCACCGGGTGTGCCAAAAGAGGTGTTGACACAAAAAGCGTTAGGATCTGCGAACACCTCGGGCTATTACCCGAAAGTCGATATCCAAGGTGTGCCAGTCGATTTGACCAGTTAATCGACAAGGACGATAACTAGAACAAGATCCAAGCAAGACATCGGCGATACGCCCAGATGTCAGGACTCAGACTTGATCAGGATAACTAGAGCAGAGCTGAACGAGACAACAGCGATGCGCCCGGATGTCAAGGCTCAGATTACTCCCACGCGGAACTTGCAAGGATTTGACGGAGATCAAGGTGATGCAGCCCGTCGAAGCTTGAAGAACTCGTAGATAAGCTAAGACTAATGGAATAAAGGGTAAATTGCGGTAAAAGTAGAATAAGAGTAAATTAATTTGTTTTTGATAGATTGATATATTTTACACGCAGCCCTTGGGCACATATTTATACTCCCGCATGGAGAGTTGTACAGAGACACGACTTGTACCTTTCCTAAACAAACCTCTATTTTAAGGAAATAACTGACCCGCGTAGGAGTCGGACCCAGATAACAGTAATATTTTCCTAAACAGACACCTCTATTTTTAAGGAAAACAAACGACTTGTGCAAGAGTTGGACTCAAACTTCTATAACAATACTAATATAAAATCACCAGTTTCCTTATGTGTTTCCTTCGATGAAAACTTTCCATCGGCAGACTCCTTCAATCCGAGACTTCCTTATTTCGCCACCGGCAATCCTTTGCTAATGTCAACCGCCACATCACCCTGTACCCATCGGCACTCCATGCCCATCGGTATCATCTCCTCATCGGCAATCGGCATCGATAACATCTCCTCATCGGCAATCGGCATCGGCAACTTTGCAGTTCTGGTGACTTGACTTCACCAATTAACCCTTATCGGCAAGAATTATCCAGCTTCCATCGGCAACAAACTTATCCTTTTCACAGCTTTTACCTTCATCGGTAATACTGACCTATGACTTCCCGATGCCGATGGAAAACGGCTGCCGATCAATACAAGTCTTAGCTCATTTGACCACGTTTACATCGGCGAACATGATAGATTTTGTAAAGAAACATATTGTTTACCGATTCGGTATTCCTCAAACTATTACTACCGATCAAGGAACCATGTTTACATCAGGGGAGTTTGATGAGTTTGCTGCTAGTATGGGGTTCAAGGTATTGAATTCTTCTCCTTATTATGCTCAGGCTAATGGTCAGGCTGAAGCGACTAATAAAGGAGGTATTAAACTTATTAAACACAAAATTGAAGAAAACCCTAGAAGGTGGCATATAGTATTGAATGAAGCCTTATGGTCGTATCGGATGGCGTGTCATGGTGCAACCAAAGTTTCACCATATCAGTTGGTCTGTGGACACGATGCTGTCCTACCTTGGGAAGTTAAAACTGGTTCTAGGCGGTTGTTTTGTCAAGACCAATTGACAGCCGATGAGTATGATACTCTTATGAAAGATGAGTTAGAAGACTTAGCAAGTCATCGGTTGAGGGCTCTGATCAGCATTGAAGAAAATAAGAAAAGGGTTGCCAGATGGTATGATAAGAAGGTGACGGTGAAGGAATTTGCCGATGGTGATCTGGTATGGAAATTGATTTTACCGATTGGGACTAAGAGTTCTAAGTTTGGAAAATGGTCTCCTAATTGGGAGGGTCCGTTTCGGATAAATCAATCTGTTCCTGGCAATGCCTATATTTTGGAAACTCTCGAAGGAGTTGCATTCTCCAGAACAATCAACGGTAAATACTTGAAGAAATATTACCCTAGTATTTGGGTAGATGCATAGAATGCCCGTTGGAGTGCCGATGAAAGGAAAAGTTATATAATCATCGGTAAAAATCGTACTGACATTATATTACAAAGCAAAATCAAGTGTTATATTTGCCGATACGATGAATTATAACAAATTACAACAGAGCTTGAATAGCTGATATCGCACGCATGCGGATTTGCTCTATTTCTTCCATTTCTCTGGCATCATCATCGGCACACCCTTCAACTGGCTTGATTTTCTTCTTCAGCCCAATAGCTTGTCGGGCGTTTGTGTCTCTTTCTTGTCGCAGGGTCTTAATGACGTTGGGCAGTTGAGCTTTGTTTTGGCTGGCTGCGTTTAAGGCTTCTTCAACCCTTTTTAGTTCGGTCTGCAACTCTTCCCTCCTTGCCGATAGCTGAACGATCTCTTGCTCAAGATTGGCGTCAGAAGCCTCTACTTGGCTGATGCCCTTGTGCTTCGCATCGGCAACTTGTTTGAACTTAAGCATTTCTTCTTCAAGCTGTGATCGGGCAGTCCTATTGGCTATGCGACAAGAAAGTCTTTGATACTGGAGTTGCTTGCTCTCAAGAAACGCTGCCTGGAAGAGTGTTTCTTTTGTATCGGCAGCCAGGTGGCCTTGGATGTCTTTAAAAGTTATCTTTACTGCAGTAGAGTCTTGGACGAGATGGGATGTGTCTTGTTGCAGTAAAGATAGCAATGTTTCAAGCTTGAGTTTGACGTCTGCCGATAAAGCTGGAGTGGAGTTTTCTTCGTCTTCGTCTTCATCGGGAAGGTTGACGGCGAAGGAGAACAAGCTATTTGCTGGAGCAGAACCTTCTCTGTCTTCGTCTTCGCCAGGGAGGTTGACGCCGAAGGAGAACAAGCTATCGGGGGAGTCTTGGGCCTAAAAAAGGAAAAGATTAGGGCTTGCTGATCTTAAATTTATGTTACGGGTTTTATGATAGTCGGCTTACCATCTTAAAACGGATCTCTTGCCTGGGACTTCGGAAGGCAGTTGGTGCAGCGTCCTCTTGGAGATCGGCAGCGGTTGTCGATGAACTTGCTTCCATAGGGGGAGCAGTTGGTGCTGGTGGTGCTGTTGTTGATGCTGCTTCTGCTGTGGTGGCTGGCTCCTGTGGCGGTGATGTCATTCTCTGATCGGGGATTTCGGTTGGTGAAGGTGCCGATGCCGATGTTGCCTCCGCTGTCGCAGTGGGCGGTGGTGTTGTCTCCTGGTCGGAGATGTCGTTCCGTGGATGTTCGGGAATAGGCGCCGATGTTGGTTCTGTCATTGGTACATCGGCAGGGGTTGGTGATGCAACTGGGGTAGCCCGCCTCAGGCGTTTCTTCTTCGGAGCAGCGGTTGGTGAACTGGCCTGTTTCGGTTGCGAAGCTTGGGGGGCATCGACAACACGAATTGGAGAGGTCTGCACATTTGGAGCAGCTGCCGATGACCTCGTTGCCTGAAAAGTATTTGATGCAGGTTAAATGGAGTAAATATTGCCGATGAGAAGTTTGTGATCGGTATAAGTAAAAGTAAAACTTACTGCGAAAGCTCACGCCAAGATGGCAGCAGCAGCCGATGGAGTAGCAATGGTCTTTGCAGGCGTCGGCTTGAGAGTGACCTTAGGTACCCTCTGAGGAGTGAAGGCAGCCAGTGTAGGAGCTTTATTACCGATAATCGATACAGGGCTCATCATTCGAAGATGGAAGGGCTTGCCACTCTTGCTTGTTTGAGGAATTGGATCATCGACCTGTTTAGTAAAAGAGCGTTAGATGCCGATGGTAGAAGATAATGAGCAATGTACTAGAGTTAAGAACTTACTGCATGATCGGGAATGATGTAATCAGCGTCGATCAAATGCCATAGTAATGTGATGATTTGGCGAACAGTTGGTTTCTCCATTCTTGCCACTAGGATTTGTATAACTCTATCATAAAGGATGTTGGTGCCCAGGAGGATAGGTCGATGTTTGATGTATCGGCATGAGGAGAGAGGTTGATAATCCTGTTCCAATCCATGGTACTGGAGATAATTTCCCTTGGCTTTATCACATTGGCGAAGCTGAGTTTGATCGGTAATTGGCCGAATGCCAACTGCCTTGCTGCTGCCGATGGATAATAGAACTCATAAGATGGAGGAGAGTTCTTCCCAGTTCCAAAGATGTTGACTGGAATAGCTCGGAGAACAATGCTGGCCTTCATGATTGTTTCATTCTGTGGCACATTCGAATCGGTAAGGTTGAATAACAACGGGAATTGGTTGTTCTCATCAACATAAGGCCACCAAAGCCATTCTGCGACAGGGATTCCATTGTAGAGCTTTTGGAAGAATCTGCTAAACTCATCTGCATTGGCATCGGTTCCTGGTAGCACTATGATAGCTTCCCCAAAATTGAGTGGGGGACGAGTTGCCGATTCATCATCATCGTATACATAATCTTCCGATATATCCCTTGGAAATTGCTGAGCGAATAAGTCGAATTGAAGAACCTTGTACATGTGTGCATTTAACCACATGTTTATGAACCACCAAGGACCCTCGAGGTTGCCGATGGACTCGCCTAACAATAACTTCTTGGACACTTGGTGTAGAAGATGGTATACCGATCCAAGGAGATATCGGCCGAGAGGGAGTCTTGTTCCATCGGCCAGGAGCTCTGCTGCAGGGAGGTACATGGTGGTAGGTCCGACGGTTCTACCATAGAAGATAAACTTTTCTAGCCACATGTTCAAAAAGATGGCGTGCTCTCTTTGACCTACCGATCCAGTCTTTTGGTATTCCCGGATGTAACCAGTCCAGCCGCCGATATTGCGTGTGTTCACCTTATACTCAGCCTTCCTATTGAACAGGGCGGGGGTATCGGCAGAGGAAACGTCGAGGCCGGTAAGCATGTGCACATCGGCAAGGGTGGGAGTGGCTGGTCTGTGTCTGAATAAGAAGACATTCATTGTATCAGACAAAAAATAAGATGCAACCATCATCATATTTCCATTCTTTTCCATATCGGCAATGGAGAGTCTAATGCATTGGTCCAGGTTACGCTCTGACTAGTAAACTTGCTGTGTTCTGATTATTCTGAGATACCAATTCTTCCATCCCTTGGTGGGTTTAGCCCATGAACGGAAAGCATCTTTCCATAACCCTAGACTAAAGCATTCGGATCTGAAAGGGATACAGTTGGTTTCCGCATTGATTAGATTGGTAGGATCAGGATTTCCCATTGGGCCCAGGCAGTTGAAATTGGATTGCTCAATGGGGATTACTACCTTGTTGTACATTTCCTAGGTTTTCAAGAAAAGAAAGGGGAAAAGGATTACGAGATTGATGCGGAAGGGAAATTTGCAGAAGATGAGGCGAGAAAGAAGCAGATTTACTCTAGGGACATCGAACTGGATCGCCATTGAAGCTGAGGAAGTCCTTGCGGTTCGTGCTCTATTTGAGGAAGTCACCGTCGCCTGAGTTTGTAGAACTGTTCTTCAGAACCACCGCCAAGGTTGAAGACGAAGGCAAAGGGAAGTGAATGCAGGCTTAGGGTAAAAAACAGATTGGATGGTGGTAATTTTTATAAGCCTGGTTAGGGGTATTTTGGAATTTTCTTCGCACTGAGCAGGAATGTGGAAGGGTATGCAATAGGTATGTGCGGCAATCGAGGAGATATGATTGGGCTTATAACTGTTCATGCTGCAGTTGCGGAATTTTGTTGATAAATTGTGATTTTTACGCGCGGTAATCGAGGAGGTCGTGCAATTATTTTGGAGGGAAGGTTACGGTAGAGAATTTCGGCGCGTAAAATATTCTATACTCCGAAATTGTGGGGCATTTGTTGACATCGTTTTTCGGCATGTGTCAATTAAGCTAAGACTTGCATTGATCAGTAGCCGTTTTCTATCGGCATCGAAAGATCATCGGTTAATGTTATCGATGAGTGAATGCTGTGAAAATGATAAGTTTGTTGCCGATGGAAACTGGACGATTCTTACCGATAGGAGTGAATTGGTAAAGACAAGTTTCCAATGGAGGTGAAGAGTTGCCGATGCCGATTGGAAGGCATTACCGATGAGGAGATGATGCCGATGGGCACGGGGTGACGTGGCGGTTGACGTCAGCGGGAGATTGCCGATGGCAATAGAAGGAAGTTGCGGATTGAAGAGTGTGCCGATGGAAAGTTTCATCGAAGAGAAGATATAAGGAAACTGGTGATCTCATACCAGTATTATTATAGAAGTTTGAGTCCGACTCTAGCACAAGTCGTTTGTTTCCTTAAAAGTAGAGGTGTCTGTTTAGGAAATAGTATTGTTATTTGGGTCCGACTTCTGCGTGAGTCAGTTATTTCCTTTAAAATAGGAGTTTGTTTTATTTAGGAAAGGTACAAGTCGTGTCTGTCTACAACTCCTATTGATGGAGTATAAATATGTACCTAGGGGTCGTGAAAAACAATGAATCATACATCAAACAAATCAATTACTCTTATTTACTTTTACTACAATTTACCCTTTTATTGCATTAGTCTTAGTTTATCTACGAGTTCTT
This sequence comes from Microstegium vimineum, assembly GCA_022036555.1. Classification (NCBI taxonomy): domain Eukaryota; kingdom Viridiplantae; phylum Streptophyta; class Magnoliopsida; order Poales; family Poaceae; genus Microstegium; species Microstegium vimineum. The sequence goes on along the minus strand of CM039126.1, from coordinate 19,423,244 downwards.
CAAGCTTCGACGGGCTGCATCTCCTTGACCTCCGTCAAACCCTTGCAAGTTCCGTGTGGGAGTAATCTAAGCTTTGACATCCGGGCGCATCGCTGTTGTCTCGTTCAGCTCTGCTCTAGTTATCTTGATCAAGTCTGAGTCTCGACATCTGGGCGTATCGCCGTTGTCTTATTTGGATCTTGTTCTAGTTATCGTCCTTGTCGATTAACTGGTCAAATTGACTGGCACACCTTTGGATATCGAATTCGGGTAATAGCCCGAGGTGTTCGCAGATCCTGACGCTTTTTGTGTCAACATTTCCAGAGATGAAATACTACTTCGCCTTTTCCCATTCTCACTCTTGGGAAGAGCGAAGTAGTGGTTCTATGCAACCAAGGAGAAGAATACCACGTGGGCACTATGTTCCACCAATTTCCTAGCAAAGTTCTTTCCCATGGGGAAGACTAATGCTCTTCATGGGAAGATTGCAAGTTTTCAGCAACAACATGACGAGTCCGTTCCAGAAGCATGGGAGCGCTTCCAAGAGTACATCCTAGAATGTCTCCATCATGGAATGGAGAATTGGCTACTTATGCAGACCTTTTATCATGGGCTCAACAACAGCACATGGGAAACCATGGATGCTGCTGCCAGAGGAGCATTCCTATCACTTACAATACCAAAAGCCATAACTCTTATGGAGAAGATGGAATCCAACCAAGGTTGGAGTGAAGAAAGAACTCAAACTCGCAAGAAAAGTGGAGGTATGCACCAGCTCAAAGAGGTAGACATGCTGTCAGCAAAGCTAGACCTGCTCATGAAGAGGCTCGATGAGAAAGCTGGAGAAAAGAAAGAAGTTATGAATATCTACTACTCTCACATGACCTGTGAAGAGTGTGGAGACACTGGACACTCAGGCAATCATTGTCCAGAAGTACAAGAGGACGTGAACTACATCATCAACAACAACAACTACAACCGTCCTCAGCAAAATCAAGGTTGGAATCAACAACAACCACAAAGGCCTAACTACTCAGGTAATTATCAAGGTAACAATTCTTATAATAATCCTAGTTTCCCACCTTTGAGAGAGTGTCTAATCAAGGAAAGTTAATGGATAACATGACTAAGAAATTAGCATCCAATGATAAAATACTAGAAACTATAAATAATAGGATGGATAATTTTTCTGTTGCCATCAAGAATCAAATTTGCTTTAATAAAATGATTGAATCTCAGCTAACTCAAATAGCGGCTGCTGTTCCTACCACTAACCCCGGTATTCCATCACAACCGGAAGGATTAGAATCTGCAAATCTTGTAGACATATTTGATGCAGGTACCTATTGGAACAACCCCACCGAATGGTGGTGTGGCGACTCTATGCCAACCAAGAAAGGAGATCCAGGACGACCAGTCATCCCAATTTCCATTGGCGTCATAGAGTTTCCTGAAGCACTTTGCGACTTCGGCGCAAGCGTCAATGTCATGTCCAGGGTAATATACGAGAAATACTTCAATTATCCTTTATCAGATACAACCCTGTGTTTGCAGCATGCAGATCGAACATTATGCTACCCAAGAGGAATATTAAAAGATATCTGTGTCCAGATTGGTACCTCATATGTCCTAGCAGACTTCATGGTGATAGAAACCGATGTTGATGAGAAGTCACCCATCATCCTTGGGAGACCACTCTTGAACACTGCCGAAGCTGTCATCTATGCTAGCACTGCCAAGATCAGTTTCTACATCAAAGGGAAGAAGGAGACATTTACTTTCAAGAACAAAACCATACAAGCTCCTGAACAACCTCAAGATGAGCCAAAGAAGAGGACCAATGGGAGGAATAAGCAGAAAAAACAGAACAAGCAGAACAAGAACAAGAACAAGAAGCAAGTATGGACAGAACCATTAAAGATGGTCACGACACTCCACAATAATCAAGATCACCAAATCAGATCCCCTCATTTGATCAAGAAGGATGACCCAGGTGTCCCAACCATTGAATGCACAATCAACAGATGTTCCTTCCAGAAGGCAATCTGCGACACCGGATCGGGCGCCAACATTATGGCCAAGTTGACCTATGAGTTTCTGTACGGTACAATGCCTCTACATCCAACATACACCCAACTCCAGATGGCAGATCAGACATGCCGCGTCATTGAAGGCATAGCAAAAGATGTCCCATCCAAATTGATGACCACTTCATCCCAACAGACTTCCTAGTCGTTGATATGGGAGAAGATGATTATGACCCACCTATCATCCTTGGAAGGCCATTCCTAAGCACCACCAAAGCCATCATCTACATTGGAACAGGAGAAGTGCACCTACACTTCCCCTCTGAGAAGGTACGTCGTTACTTTAATGCTAACTACATTATTGAAGAATCTAAGCAGAACAGAACGAGAAGAAGACGTCACTACCGCAACCAGAAGAAGCAAAACATCAAGGATGGATGGGCAGACTATAAAGGAGAAGTATCAAGATATGAAGAGAGATACCCTGAAGAAGAAGAAGAGTCAATATATGCAACTCCACTCTCGAGGCCGAACACACCACCAACCCCAAGGTTGGAAAATGAAAGATCATTCTACGACTACCCCAGGCACGAGAGTGGAGAATCTTGTGAAGAAGGAAAGGTATGTTCTTTCAATTGTAATAAGTATCCAAAAATAAGAGCTTGTCCTAGGGAGGCCACCGCACCAACAAGAGTGTGGAAACAAAAAGAAATCAAACCAGAAGAAGAAGCGCACCCGGAGGCGCCAGCTACGCCATCCAATGAGCCCCAGGACAACTAAGGACGTAAGGAGTCCCGTTCGGAGGACTTAACGCACCGAACACCGTGCCAAGAGGTAACACTTGGTAGTTATCTTTTCCCTTAATTATTTATTTTTCCAAATTAGTTAAATATGTTTACACCATCTTTAAAAAGAAAATAAAAATGTTTAAAACTGTTAAGCCCCATGTGAATAGACTCATGGCATAAAACCCATAAGTATATTCACTGTGGTGGCATAATAAATAAATAAATATGTTTTTGTTTTATAAAATAAAAATATAAAAATAGTGAGTTTATGATCCTGCTAAATAATAACATCCATTAGAGGAAGTTTGACATGATCAAAGCTAGAAGATTTATGACTAACACTTAATCAGTTCCACGAGCTTTGTTGTCTATTTGAGCTTTCACAGAATTCAAGGATCAAAGGAGAACAACAAATAGAGAACACCTCTGCTACCTGTCAACTACATCAGAAGAAATTACGTCAAAATCCAGCTTGGGGGAGAGCACCCCCACTACTCAGCTAAGTATTACTATCTATCAGTTTTTATATCTATACTTTGATAAATGTAAAAAGATGCATAACCATAAAAACCCAATAAATATTTTCCCGCTTATATATATATATATATGTTTTTTTATTAGTTAAGAGTTTGCTAATAAATAATAGAGGAAATAAAATAAAATAACTATGCTAAAATGAACCCCAATGATAAACTCTTAACATGGAAATGATGAATAGTTGTTCTGTCGTAATACCTTTCAAGTACCTAGTTTTCAAATTTGATCTCTCTCTCAAGTTTAGGCATAATTGTTATGATTTGAAATTTGCTCTGAACCTAAAACTTGTGGGAGAAAGTACCTGATCTAAGTATAAGTCGTTGACGGATATGATATGGAAAGGTTTGAGTTGCTATTTATCTGTTCCTAGAGATACTAGAATTCTGGAGAATTTTATCTTTTTGAAAACCTTTAAAAACACTGCATGATGAGTTCCTGTATGACGAGAGTTTAAATTGCTACCACAACCATATATACATGCTTACTAGATTAGGAAACCACACATATTTACATACTGCTTATGAGCATTGAGTGTGGTCAAGTTGTACGACCCTCGGGAACTAGTCATGCGGTCTGAATCAAGATCCACATACATTCATACATGCTGCTTCCACCTCAGAAGTACGCATTCACTTACGCTACACCCACATACGCTGCTTCTATCCCAGAAGTACGTATCCACATATACCCACTTATTTCCATCTCCAGATCCACCCACCAAAAACATTCTACTCCTAATCCAGGAGAGAATAGAAACACCTAAACATTCTCCTATTCCTGTTTTATCCCTGTGAAATAAAAGCCCCAGTCATCGTTTGCTTTATAGCTCTACAAGGATGAGTGCTCTTGAAAAAAAAGATGAGAGAGACGAGGAAATAAAAAGGGCAAAATGTCCGCCAACCTCAAAAAAAATAAAAAGTGAGAAGAGAGGTAAAAATGGACAAGTGTCTGACAGTAGAATTAGGGGTACAAGATACCCACTTCAATATATATATATATATATATATATCGAGCATATCATTCCCTTCGAAAGTCTCAAATACAAGAAAGGTATATCCATAAAAAAGGGAGCAAAAGTAGAATTAGACTTTCACCTCTGCTATTATCATCATCATTCACCACCATCATCATCACTACCACCATCATCATTATACACCATTCATTCGCCACACATGCACATCTTAATTTGACTTATTGACCTATTCCTTTGGATCCACGGTTTGACTATGCAATATATGTCTTGTTAGTATATATACGCTATCTCCCACCTTTGAGCTCCAGATATAAGCCTTAGAAGTAGGGTGAGAGAGAGAAGGCAATGTCACAATGCCTTATACCACAAATACCACATATTTGAGAGAAAGGCATACACCATTAATGCCTTGGTAAGGATCCATAAATACCACAAAGGAGCAACTGAGAGAGTCATACAAGGAATCTCTAAGTTTTATTTTGAAAATCTACAAAAACTCTAGAGCTATAGTTAATCAAAGAGCAGGTACATGGTGCTTGGCTAGACCATTCTGTCTTTCAACTACCCAAGACACAGGTCACGGTTACAAGCCCCATGGTGGAAGGTAAAATGAGTAAGTTTTTTTATCTTAATAGTTGATCTAACCCAGAGACGAGATCCTTTTTGAAAGCATGTATACCTTTATGGCGTGAAAGCATTGCAGCAACTCCTGATCCATCACTGAGTCTATCTTTGCTCAGGGACGAGCAAAATGTAAGCTTGGGGGAGCTTGTTGACGGTTCTTAAGTATCAAATCCAACCGTCAACTAGACTAGGAAAAGGATCTATATGAAACCAACACTTAGAAATAGGGTTTATACTGACATAATTCCACGAGTTTTGGTGAATGTCTATTTCTGCAGGGGGATATCAGGAAATATGGAGGAAAGGCCCACATGTCATGATTACATAGAGATAAACATCATCCGTAGAAACAAGAACACTCTAGAAGAGTCAAGAAGGCGTGGGAAGGAACCAGAGGCCGAGCGGGCCCAGGGGCAGGGCGCCCGCCCTACCCCCTAGGGCGGCCACCCTAGGGAAAAGCCCAATGGGACTCTGCCTTGTGGGACCACTCTCCACCGCCTTTGAGATCACTCTAAGCCCTCCATTAAGGTCGGTTTGATCCGACGACCGACGTTCATTTGAGGAGCCTATATAAGGAAGGCCCCCTGACCCAGAGGAAAAGAGCCTCTCTGACCTAATTCATTATTCATCATCCATCTCAAGAGGAGAAGCCCCTGATCAAGCCCTAGAGCCACCACATCAACTAGATCTCTAGTTTAGCATAGCTATATAGGATTAGAACTAGAAGGAGTCAATCTTTGATTGGTTTCCGGATCTATTAAGAGAATTATTGGTAATTCTCTCTCTAGTTCTTCATTTGTTCTTCAATATTATGAATATGACTTTGCTCTACTTCATTATATTGTTTATGACTTTACTCTATTCATTTATGTTCTTAGTTATATTGTTCTTAGTCTATTATGATTATATACTTGACTTAGTTAGATCTGAATCATATCCATGTTTAGGATCGTATAGCGTTTATCCACCAGTACTATGGGTAAATGATAGATATTGTGTAGGCGTGGTGCCTAGACCGTATTTATCTGCGATTGTACCCTACATTCCGGATCGTGAGGTAGTTCGCGGGAGTGACAGTCCTGTTGAGTCCTTTGTAGTCCTCCTCCCATTTGTAGGGCAGGCAGAGCAGTACTATTACGGGGAAATGATTGCTATATTCTTCATCTTCCTTAGTAATACTCACTACATATGAATATCTCTTTTCTTGCCATGATTGCTAAGTGTAATTGCACTAATCATAGTATACTAGACTGTATAGTTAAGAATGACTTAGGAAATATCTTTGTAGTTTGTCCTAATTCCATGCTAATGACTTGCTAGAATATCTGTTGAGGTGCTTATCATTATCTTATGTGGCTACATATATGCTGATCAGTATTTATCTTTTATCACTATTCATTCATTATCTATATCTTATGTCACACTTATCTTGTACTGAGTGAGATAGATGAAAACTCTCCATTACACGTGTAGTGATACTCATTGATCATCATTACTCATTCCTCATTTATTCCTTACTATCCCTTCCCAGTGGTAAAAACATAAATAACGTTACCTGGAATACTCCTGGTTAAAATGCTAATTCGATATAATCTGTGCGCTTACAGAAACACATTTATTATTTCATAGAAGAGCAATTGCATATTTCAATACCGTATCTCTCTGTCATGCTGGGGATGACAACCTGGCTTAAGTGGCATGAGAGGTGGTTAACCCTTTTTGGCGCCGTTATCAGAAATAGAATTTATTCTACTTTTGGCAATGACGTTAAGAAGTATCAACAACGACCCAGGTGTCCCAACCATTAAATGTACAATCAACAGATGTTCCTTCTAGAAGGCAATTTGCGACACCAGATCGGGCGTCAACATTATGGCCAAGTTGACCTATGAGTTTTTGTATGGTACAATGCCTCTACATCCAACATACACCCAACTCCAGATGGCAGATCAGACATGCCGTGTCGTCTAAGGCATAGCAAAAGATATCCCCATCCAGATTGATGACCACTTCATCCCTACAGACTTCCTAGTTGTTGATATGGGAGAAGATGATTATGATCCACCTATCATCCTTGGAAGACTGTTCCTAAGCACCACCAAAGCTATCATCTATATTGGGACAGGAGAAGTGCACCTACACTTCCCCTCTGAGAAGGTACGTCGTTAATTTAATGCTAACTACATTGTTAAAGAATCTAAGCAGAATAGAATCTAAGCAGAATAGAACGAGAAGAAGATGTCGCTACCACAACCAGAAGAAGCAGAACACCAAGGATGGATGGGCAGATTATGAAGGAGAAGTATCAAGATATGAAGAGAGATACCCCGAAGAAGAAGAGTCCATAAACGCAACTCCACTCTCTAGGCCAAACACACCACCAACTCCAAGGTTGGGAAATGAAAGATCACTCTATGACTACCCCAGGCACGAGAGCGGAGAATCTTGGGAAGAAGCAAAGGTACGTCCCTTCAACTTCAATTTTAATAAGTATCCAGAAAAGAGAGCTTGTCCTATGGAGGCCACCGCACCAACACAAGTGTGGAGAGAAAAAAAATCATACCAGAAGAAGAAGCTCACCCGGAGGCGCCAGCTACGCCGTCCAATGAGCCCGAGGACAACTAAGGACGTAAGGAGTCCTGTTCAGAGGACTTAAACCACCAAACGCCGTGCCAAGAGGTAACATTTGGTAGTTACCCCTTTTCTCTTAATTATTTACTTTCCCAAATTAGTTAATCATGTTTACGCCATCTTTAAAAAGAAAATAAAAATGTTTAAAACTATTAAGCCCCATGTAAATAGACTCATGGCATAAAACCCATGAGTGTACTCGCTATGGTGGCATAAAAATAAATAAATATGTTTTTGTCTTATAAAAATAAAAATATAAAATAGTGATTTTATGATCCTGCTAAATAATGATATCCAGTAGAGGAAGCTCAACATGATCCAAGCTAGAGATTTATGACTAACACTTAATCAGTTCCACAAGCTTTGTTGTCTATTTGAGCTTCACAGAATTCAAGGATCAAAGAAGAACGGCAACCAGAGGACATCCTACCCACTGTCAGAATGATCTGACAAGATAAGAACACCTCTGCCACCTGCAAACTACATCAGAAGAAATTACGTCAAAATTCAGCTTGGGGGAGAGCACCCCCACTACCCAGCTAAGTAGTTCATACCGGTCAGTTTTATATCTATACTTTGATAAAAATAAAAAGATGCATAATCATAGAAACCCAATAAATATTTTCCCGTTTATATATATATATATATGTCTTTACTAAGTTTATAAGTTTGCTAATAAATAATAGGAGAAGAATAAAATAAAATAGCTATGCTAAAATAAACCCAATAATAAACTCTTAATATGGAGATGATGAATAGTTGCTCTGCCGTAATTCCTTTCAAGTACCTAGTTTTCAAATTTGAACTCTCTCTCAAGTTTAGGCATAATTGTTATGATTTGAATTTGCTCTAAACCTGAACTTGTGGGAAGAGTACCTGATCTAAGTCTAAGTCGTTGACGGATATGATATGAGAAGGTTTGAGTTACTGTTTATCTGTTCCTAGAGATGCTAGAATTTTGGAGAATTTATCTTTTGAAAACTTTAAAAATGATGCATGATGAGTTCCTGTATGACATAGAGTTTAAATTCCTACCACAACCATATATACATGCTTACTAGATTAGGAAACCACACATATTTACATACTGCTTATGAGCATTGAGTGTGGTCAAGCTGTGTGACCCTCGGGAACTAGTCATGCGGTCTGAATCAAGATTCACTTACACTACACCCACATACGCTACTTCTATCCTAGAAGTATGCATCTATATACACTACACCCACATATGCTACTTCTATCCCAGAAGTACGCATCCACATATACCCACTCATTTCCATCTCCAGATCCACCCACCAAAAACATTCTACTCCTAATCCGGGAGAGAATAGAAACACATAAATATTCTCCTATTCCTATTTTTCCCTGTGAAATAAATGCTACAGTCGCTTTATTGCTCTACAAGGATGAGTGCTCTTAAAAAGAGAGAGAGAGAGACGAGGAAATAAAAAGGGGCAAGTGCCCGCCAACCTCGGAAAAATAAAAAAAGTGAGAAGAGAGGTAAAAATGGATAAATGTCCGACAGTAGAATTAGGGGTACAAGATAACCACCTGAAAAAAAAATCGAGCATCTCATTCCCTCTGAAAGGTTTGAAATACAAGAAAGGTATATCGATAAAAAAGGGAGCAAAAGTAGAATTATACTTTCATCATCATTTACCATTATCATCACCACCACCATCATCATCACTACCACCATCATCATTATACACCATTCATTCGCCACACATGCACATCTTGATTTGACTTATTGCCTTGTTCCTTTGGATCTGCGGTTTGACTATGCAACATATGTCTTGTAAGTATGTATACGCTTTCTCCCACCTATGAGCTCTAGATATGAGCCTTAGAAGTAGGGTGAGAGAGAAGGCAATGTCACAATGCCTTATACCACAAATACCACATATTTGAGAGAAGGCAACACCATTAATGCCTTGGTAAGGATCAAGAAATACCACAAAGGAGCGATTTGAGAGAGTCATACAAGGAATCTCTGAGTTTTATTTTGAAAATCTACAAAAACTCCAGAGCTATAGTTGATCAAAGAGCAAGGTACATGGTGCTTGACTGGACCATTCTGTCTTTCAACTACCCAAGACACAGGTGACGGTTATAAGCCCCATGGTGGAAGGTAAAATGAGTAAGTTTTAAATCTTAATAGTTGATCTAATCCGGAGATGAGATTTTATTTGAAAGCATGTGTATCTTGAAGGCGTGAAAGCATTGCAGCAACTCCTGATCCATAACTGAGTCTATCTTTGCTCAGGGACAAGCAAAAGGTAAGCTTGGGGGAGTTTATTTGTGGTCCTTAAATACAAATAAAGGCGTGAAAGCATTGCAGCAACTCCGGATCTGTCAAGAGGATTATTGGTAATTCTCTCTCTAGTTCTTCCTTGTTCACCATTTATTCTTCAATATTATGAATATTACTTTGCTCTACTTCATTATATTGTTTATGACTTTACTCTATTTGATTATGTTCTCAATGATATTGTTCTTAGTTTATTATGATTATATGCTTGACGTAGTTAGATCTGAATCATGTGCATGTTTAGGATCGTATAGAGTTTATCCATCAGCGTTGTGGGTAAATGATAGATATTGTGTAGGCGTGGTGCCTAGACCATATTTATCTGCGTTGTACCCCTACATTTTGGATCATGAGGTAGTTCGCGGGAGTGACAGTCCTGTTGAGTCCTTTGTAGTCCTCCTCCCGTTTGTAGGGCAGGCAGAGCAGTACTATTACGGGGAAGTGATTCCTATGTTTCTCATCTTCCTTAGTAATACTCACTACACATGAATATCTCTTATCTCGCCATGATTGCCAAGTATAATTGCACTAATCATAGTATGCTAGGCTGTATAGTTAAGAATGACTTAGGAAATATTCTTATAGTTTGTCCTAATTCCATGCTAATGACTTGCTAGAATATCTATTGAGGTGCTTATCATTATCTTATGTGGCTACATTTATGCTGATCAGTATTTATCTTTTGTCACTATTCATTCATTATCTATATCTTATGTGACACTTATCCTGTATTGAGAGAGATAAATGAAAACTCTCCATTACACATGTAGTGATACTCATTACTCATTCCTCATTTATTCTTTAGTATCTCTTCCCAGTGGTAACAATATAAATAACGATACCTAGAATACTCCTGGTTAAAATGCTACATCGGTATAATCTGTGCGCTTGCAGAAACACATTTATATTTATTATAAGAGCAATTGCATATTTCAATACCGCATCTCTCTGCCATGCTGGGGATGGCAACCTAGCTTAAGTGGAATAAGAGATGTCAACAGTTACCTCCCGGCGAAGGTTCGGGGGTTTTAAATCCACCGACCGGACTTCTCCAAATTGATTATTCTTCATGCTTGATCTCCTACGCTTGAGATGATGATCTTGATTCTTGCTTCTCATGACACTCCAAATTCTGACAGTGCTCCGGTCTTGGCTTGAATGTGAGCCAACTTCCTCTCCGTTGATGATGAATTTGATTTCTCTAGCCCTGACATTAATGTGTGCATTTGCAGTGTTGAAGAACGGTCTCTCGAGGATGAGTGTGTCTTCATTTCTTTCTGCATGTCAAGTACCACAAAATCTACTGGGACGAAAAAGTTTTGAATTTTTACCGGAATATTCTCTACAATCCCTGCAAGGTAGCGAACCGATTGGTCGGCTAGTTGCAGACACATTGATGTGGGTGTGAGCGTAGAGTAGTTTAGCTTGTCGAAAACTTTCTTGGGCATGATGCTAACGCTTGCTCCGAGATCACATAAAGCATTCTCAAATCTCTGATTTCTGATTGAGCAATCAATAGTGGGGCACCCTAGGTCCTTCTTCTTGATAGGAGAAGAATTCAGAATTACCGCACTACACTCCTCTGTTAACTTGATGACTTCAATAGAAAGTAGTAGTATTTTGTTGTTGAGGATGTCTCTGATATACTTCGCGTATGTAGGTACCTGCATGGCATCTAGCAACGGAATGTTGACATATAATTTCTGAATTACCTCTACAAACTTACCAAATTGTTCATCTGCTTTGGTCCTTCTATTCTACGTGGGAATGGTAGGAGATGGGTGTCATGGAAATCTTGACGTAATTCTTCTGGAAAATCTTGTAGCAGAACTTCTTATTTTGGTTTGTCAACTTCTTTTTCTACCTGCACTAGCTGTGGTGATCTACGTGCCCCTTCTGGATAAGGTGGATTATGAGTAGACTTACCTTTTCTAGTAGTTATTCCTTTTACCTGCTCATGATTAGTGACAGTAGACAAAGTAGAAGCCAAATGTGCTATTTGCAATTCTATCTTCTTATCATGGTTTTAAATGGCGGGCTATAGAAATTAGCGGAAGCTTGGCCAAAACGCTATAGCGGCGCTATTAGCACGCTATTTGGCGCTATAGCGCGCTAATGAGCGTTGTGGTAGCTGCTTCTGGACGCTATTAGCGCGCTATTTTGGCGCTATAGCGCACTATTTTTTTTAGTGCTTCTGATTAAATATTATTTGTTCTTTAACAACAGAAGAGAAATTATCTAGCTTAGAATTTATTCCTTCTAAGATTTGGTCATTAAAAGCAAGCTTTGTATTAATACTTTCATTAACTCTAGCTTGTTCTAATATTAATGTCCTCAAGGGTGGAAGTCTTTGATTAGAGGAATTACCTTGGTACTTACCTTGACTAGTAGACTGGGGTTGACTCCCTCCTTGTTTCTATGAAGTTGATTTGATGATGGTATTGATATCTTCTGGGGAATTAGCAAATTCAACTCTACGTTGATTCGGAGCATTGAATGCATCATGAATGACTTGATGATCTCTTTTGTAATTGGCTCTTTGCTCTAGCCAATTCAATAATACATCCATCTTGGTTGATAGTGCACACACCTCCTTTGGAACTTCTTCATTCATATGACAATATGGATTAGTGCATGTTCAATTCTGATTTTTTTCCATCTTTTCCATAAACTTCTAGCTCTTCCAGGGGTGAGTGACATAAATGATCCTTCAGCAGCGACATCTAGTTGTTCACATGATTTTTGAACTAATCCATGATAGAATGTTTGCATGAGCAACCATTCTTCCATTCCATGATGTGGGCAATCTGAAATATATCCTTGAAAACGGTCCCAAGCTTCTGGAATAAGTTCACCTTTCTGGTGACGAAATTCTGAAATCTTTCCTCGTAAGGCATTGGACTTACTTACAAGGAAAAACTTCTCTTGGAAAGCTTTTGAACATTCTTCCCATGTCTTGATCTGATCTTTACTCTGATAGAACCACTGCTTTGCTCTTCCCTCCAATGAGAAAGGAAACAAACGAAGTAGCATGACGTCGTGAGATATGTTCTTAATGTTGATGGTGCTGCAAATCTCCAGAAATTTTGTAGATGAACACTTGCATCTTCATCTTTCTTTCCATTAAATGTAATAGCTTGCACCATGTTGAGGAGGCTTGGCTTGAGTTCATAGTCATGATCTTCAATGTTGAGCTCTGGTCCAACCTGAATATTCTAAATGCTTGGTGCAGAGAATTCACGTAGAGTCTTCTGAGCCATGGCTTCTCCAACTGATGTTAAGCTTCTTATGTCCTTGGTTGTATCTGATTGATTTGAATTAATGCTTCACAATCAAGCCTGAACTTACCCTATATAGAATGTAGACAAAGTCAAAACAAGGGTAAGCTTGCTAAAGCAAAAGGTTGTGGTCTATCTATAGGTATTTATGTCTAAAGTCATATTTCTCTTTTCTTCTAAAAATATCTTTTATGGAAAAATTCCCTATTAAATTATATCCTGGTAAATTAAATTGATCATCGCTTCCCTGGCAACGGCGCCAGAAATGCTTGTTGACATTTCTTAACATCACTACACACTAAGTTGTCGTCCCTAGCATGATGTCAGAAATGCTGGGATAAAATCTACACTTACAGTTCTAAAAAATAATTCTTATAGAATGTATGTGCAAGCGCATAGATAATTCTCCTATTGTAGCATTTCACCCAGTGAGATTCTTCGAGTATCGTTGATTTATTTATGCTAAAAGGAAAACTTTCAATTAATTGCAGGAATTAAATAGGGGTAGAAAAGGAAACCTAAATGCATATAGCTTAGACTATAAATGTGCAGACATAAGATTAGACCAACCTTTCTAATGCTTTAGCAGGGGTAATTCATGTTAAGATAAATAAATATGGTAATAAAGGTATAAGATAAATGGTATTCCAGAGATAGAAATAGAGACTCACTAATAATATAGTCCGGCAACTCAATATTCGGCTAGAGTAAAAGAATCCTAAGTAATTACCAAATAAAAAGGAACTAAGCACACCCTACCTACATACTCTCATCTATAGCATAACTAACTCAGAAAACATCATAAGGAGCATCAACTAGGGAGGCTATTAAGACGGAACCGTCACCTCCGTCATGACCACGCTCTACCAGGCCTATGTGCCAAGGGTGGACTACAGAGGAATCAACACAGCTATAAGAGTCACCTACGCGAACTACCACACGACACGGCACATCAAGAGACATCTGTAGATGCATATAATATCTAGGCACCACACCTACATAATACATACCACCTAACCCACTCGAGAATTAAATTAGGCGCTTTATGATCATATAAAGATAATCATCACCAATCATAACTATATCAAATATGCAACTAGAATAAACTAAGCACTCAATAAGTAGCAATATAATAAAGTAAAACAAAGTTATATTAAGATACAAGATAAATTACCGATCTCTAGACAAACGGATCTGGAATCTCAAGCGTATCGCCCAACTCCACTTGAACCTTGCTAGCTACCTAGCTATTAACTTGAAGCACTAGAGTTATAATCTAATCTCTGGAAACCCTAGATATATTCTAATCTTGAACTGGATCTGACTTGACCTGGATTAGTTATCAACCTCTCCTCCTGGGGGTACATGGCTCTATTTATAGCCCGGTGGGATGCGCGACGGCCGTTGGATCAAACCGACATAATGTAGGGCCTAGATGAATCCTCAAAGGTGGTGGAGGAACACTCCAGAAGGTCGGCGAAGGTGGGCCCAGGGGCAGGCCAGCTGGCCAGGGGTGCGGCCGGCCAGCCCCACCTGTCGGCGGCTCGAGCCCCGCCTCTCTCCGGTGTCTTCTGGATCCTTCTTGATTTTAATGGTAAATATATCTCCATAGGATTTTTCCGATATTTATTCTGATTTGATTCCCTTTATTGCTCTTTTCTGGAATAGTCCCTGGAAAAAAACAGAATACCAAAACTCGTGGAAATTGTTAGATAAAGCCCTATACTTCTATATTTTTCGTGTGATTGATCCATTTATCATGTTTATTATTATAGTAAATGTTGACGTTAATGACCGTCAACAATATGGTTATCAATACTTCCTAAGTTTAGATACCTTCCCTAGTAACGACGCCAAAAATGTTTGTTGATATTAGATAGCGTCGAACAAAAAATAGAGATTACTCCCTACCCTCAGAACGGCGCCATAAAATGCATGGTATGTAATTAACTTGCCTTTAGCAACTAGCCACTATCTTTTACCTTATACTCCTATGCATGAAACTAGGTTGTCATCCCCAATTATAGAGCTAGAAATAATTAATGGTACTTATGAAATATACTATTATATTATGTGACTAGGTAGAAAATGAATAATGATGATGAATTTATAAAGAACAAATAATTCTGCAAGCGGACAAATTAATACATCATTGTAGCATTTTACCTAGAGTATTATCAGGTTGTTGATTTATATTTATACCACTAGGAAGGTCCAGTTAAACTGTTAATCTATAGTATTGATAACACTCATATGAAATAAATGAATGGATTAACCAAGCCAAGTACTCTACTCATAAAGGGGTAAGTCACATGATAAATATATATGATAATAGGTATTGATCAGTCATCATAATGATAAAGATAAAGTTCTTAGAGCTCTCGAGTCACTACACAAGCGGCATCCAATACAAGTAATAAAGAAATAACTCCTAAGTATTCTAGCCACAGTCAAAGCTATGTCATTTCGTGCAAGTACATCTAGCAATCATCGTTAAGTAATACTACCAATGTTCCCAACCACAATGAGGCCATAAACAGGATGAGTTGAGTTCAGAAACCTCAGATATACGAATATATCCTCAACCTGACAATCCCTCCCTACCAAACCACTGTACGAGGGGAGGCCTACAAAGGACTCAATGGACCTTTCACGTCCATGATCTACCCCACAACACGACACAGATGGGGGCATCCGCAGATAAGCAATGTATCTAAGCAACATGCCTACATACTATCTACCACTCGCCATACGATCGAGTAAATGAGCGCTATACAAACATGTGCATGAAATCAATTACAAACAAACTATACTAGACATATTGAAGTAGACGATGAACAATGTAAACAAGAATATAATAATGAAGAATAGTGGTTCCCGTAAATATCATACAACTGCAGATAATACAATAAGAGAAAAGAGAATAAGAACTGAACCAGACTCCAATCTCTTGACAATGTCGGGAATCCAAGATCGGTTGACGTATCTTGACTTCCTCTACTCTTGATCTAACTAAGCTATGCTATGAACTAGAGAGACTCTAGATGAACTAGGGTTTGTAACTCTGGATGACTAGATCTCAAATGACTGTACTGAATGAATCTTCAGTGCCCTGGGGGGAGGGGGATCTGCCCTCTGTTTATAGCCTGGTGGGTGCAACGTCGCCCCTTGGATCAAACCGATTTAATGTAGGACCGAGATCAATCCTTAGAGGCTGTGGAGGAACACTCTAGAAGCTTGAAGAGGCTTCCCGCAGGGGGTGGCCCAGCTGGCCAGGGGTGGGGCCGACTGGCCCCACCTGTCGGCCCCTCGTGCCCTGCTTCGCTATGGTGTCTTCTGGATCCTTCCTGAGTATTATGGAAGATATCCCATCGCGGGATTATTCCGATAATTATTCTGATATTAACTCCTTTATTTGCGCTTTTCTGAAATAGTCACTAGAAAATAATAGAATACCAAAACTCATGGAATTTGTTAGATAAAGCCCTATACTTCTATATTTTCCATATGGTTGATCCATTTATCATGTTTATAACTATATTAAATGTTGACATTAACCACCGTCAACAGGGGTGATTTACTAACTGCAAGAGATTGTTACAAACCTCCCGGGGCTACCACACAAGTTGGCAAGCTCCACGGGCAACGCTCTAGCCGGCTAGGAGCAAGCTCTAAGAGTAACAAATGCAATCCACCGGCTTGAACGCGAACCAAGTGCTCTAGGCGTTGAAGAACGGTTTGGGATGCTCTCTAATGTCGTTTGGAGGCTCAATCTCTCAACGAATCGGAGAGGAATCAAAGGGAGAAGCTTGAGGGGCTCCAATGAAGTTAGAGAGAGGGAGAGAGCTATTGTATGAGCACTGGAGAAGGGAATGGTCGAGATGACTGTTGGCGGCAGCAGGAAGGGGATAGAGATACTCCCTGCTGTCCAATGGACACTTTAAGTTGCGACACTACTACTCTAAGGCGCGGCACTGCTGCACCGAAGCACTGCCGCTCTAGGGAGCAACACTACCGCTCTGCCAAAAAAATACTCCAAATGCAAAACTGTTTTATAGGGAGTATAGGCAAGGCATGAGATGATATTTGGTGGAATTTGAGCACTTGGTTGCACATTTAAGCTTGCGCATTGCATCCCCCTTTGTAGTACGTCCTTTCCTAAACTCAAGATCAAAACATAAAGTAATTTAGATTCCTTTGAGCCAGTCACCGTATCCTTTGCTAATTGGGGCTGCACAATTGAATGTATTGTGAACATTCTTATTATATCTTCACAAATGTTTGCAATCATCCTTGTCTCATCTCTTTGAGCAAACAAACCTTAGATCTTGTGACTTGAATCTTTCCAACACATATGAGTTCAGTCCATGGCTTCAAGTCACTTCCACTAATAATTTGATCCTCAACATAATATGACTCCTTATAACTGAATTAGTACATCGACTCAATGCAAGTACTCTCTTCTTCACCTTAGCCATGGTACCTCAGTCCTTAAGCCTTTTCTTGACCTTCACCTCCGCTTAGTCCCTTGAAACCCTTTCCTTGCTATCTTCACTTGATCAAACCATACTCAAGTCACACATCATATTAAGCATCTATTGAAAACCACTTATTCAATATTGTGATCCTTGATTGAATGTCTTCTTGGTAAGGATGTTGAGATCAATCAAGCATTCATTTGATTCACATAGAAACATATATGGATCATCATCAATATGGTCAAGCCAATTCACAATTCCTTATGTCCTCCTTATTTTGGCTTGACACTTCTATCACTCACTTCAATCCCTATCTTCATACTTCTAGTTTGATCATATTAATGCAAAGATATTTTCCAAATCTTTGTCCATACAAGAAAACCAAAGTAGAGACCATATCATATCCATTATACAATGTCTCCTTTGTTATTTGACCTTTGCTTGATGTTTTCTCACTTATGCACTATTGATTCTTTATTAAATCCTTGATCAACACTAGTCCACTATCCAACTCTTCTTGTTCATGCAAAGCAAGCCAATATAGAGACCAATCCATAACTATCAACTCATGTCTCATTTGCCATTTACCAAACATACTTGCTTTTATCTGATACTATAATATCCCACATCATAAAAGCCATTTCATTGATTCCATTTGCATTGTTGTCTTTTTCTTGAACTAGATTGTTTCCATAATCTTCCAATATAACAATACACAATTTGACCTTAATTTCAACACTATGTGGAATACCATCAAGTTTTCTTTTCTTGAACCTTTGATACACTTAGCAAACTTGTTAGACCTTTAATTGTGTTGTCACTCAATTCACCAAAACCCACTAAGGGATAGATGCACTTAACCTAGGACATTCATCATAATGTCTGCTTTTCTAGACATATACCTTATTTGTAGCTTAGTTCGAACAATCACCATTATATGAGTTCCATCCAAGGCTCCCAAACAATTCTACAAACAAGATCCATATAAGAAAAAATTGTCACGTGCTTTGCTTGTAATATGTATTTTTCTTTCTTAAAAGAAAAAATTGTTGATAAGTCATTTACCTTGAAATATTTCCAGTAACTATCTGTGTTATTCTCTGGTATTGGTTCTAGGGTCTTAAGCAATAAATGGTGTAGTTTCAGAACAATCAGCAGGCATAAATTGAACTGCCTAGTAACCGTCTCACCACTCTGGAAGAAAATATTTTTTACTGTCTGATTCTTCAAGTGATGGGCTAGTGTGTATAGGAATTGGGCCACTATCTCTTGTAGCTCCATATTATGTGTGCCCTTCAACCCATCAACATCTCTAAGCATCTCACATAGGACATAGAATGTTCTTCTATCCATACGAAGCTCACTAATACAAGTAGTGTTGTTGTTACGAATTAGTTGGAACAACTTCTCAATTCTAAGTTCTCTATTTATTATCCTTCTCTCTATCTTGAAACACCTCCTTCTATATGCCAATGCAAGAAAGAACCACATGTAATAGTACATGATGGTGATGAAAGTAAGCATATTTCTGAGGGCCATGTTCCTTCTTCGAGTTTTGGTTAAAGGAAGGCAAGCCATGGTGCTGGACACAACATTAGTAATATAAAGCACTAACCAATGAAACAATGTTCTATATCCTTAGAAAATAAATTTATACATATAAAAATAGAGCAAGTGAGAAAATATTAAAAATGCAAGAGCAAGCAATTTCACAGAGATGTACTGAACTCTTATTGAGATGTATGTATAGATAGAATATAAAAAAATAGGACACCTAAGCTCAGCTAGGGTACCATGCACTCTGCTGCAAACCATTTGCCTATAAGGCTACGACACTATGACTAAACACAAAAACCTAAGCTCGGCTTGGGAACAAAGACGATTCACAAGGTCTTTTCCCATCCTAACATTGGCTAGCACCATTTCACAAAAAAAATGCAAACTACAAGCACGGGCCTGAATAACACTATCACAGGTTGAAATTTATCCCATCTCTCTCAACAATTGCATACCCTGCTCGTGCGACACAGGCATCAAAAGCTTACAGGATAAAAAACACTTGGCTACATCTCATTCAAACAAAGCCTCCAAATTATTATTTATTAATTAATGTATGTTCAAAACCACAGTATGCATCTATGTGATCCACATGACCACACCCAAACAGTATGTACAACAACAATTCTTCTATCAACACTTCCATCTAAATACACCGCTCTGAATAATTCAGTTTCAGTTGTGTTGTATATGGAGAGGGGCAAGATAAATGCACACAATAACATTGCAATGTATCTGCAATTATTTCTCTCTTATACTACTACTTGTTACCAACATACTCATATGAACGTTATGCAATTGTGCTCCACTGGCCTCTTATTGATTTCAACTACCAGATCTCAACCACTGATTAATACACCTATTTACTGTTGATCTATAAAAAAACAATAGTCATGTCAACTATTGGATCTAATCATGAACGTTATGCAATTGTGCTCCACTAGCCTCTTATTGATTTCAACTACCAGATCTCAACCACTGATTAATACTCCTATTTACTGTTGATCTATAAAAAAACAATACTCATGTCAACTACTGGATCTAATCATGGATCTACATAAGTGATGTATATCTGAAAAATAAGTAGGGAGAGATGACGATTTGAGGGAGATGGGAGAGTGGGGAAGATAATCACGGCATCATACCTAGGTGTTGACACCTCTTAAATATCAATTTCAAGTGTCAACTAAGCAGAAGAAAGGATATATTTGCAACACACCACCTAGACATAGGGTTTTAACTGACAGAATTCCACAAGTTTTGGTGTTTATCTGTTTCTGCAGGGAGACAACTGCAAAATAGCAAAAGAGGCCCACAAGTAAGGATTACATAGACACATAACACCTCCGTACGAAAAAGAG